>OZ024891.1:32219014-32771514 GCA_964017195.1 Siderastrea radians | reverse complement strand
CCGGCAGTTGGCAATTTTCACTCGCACCGGTGACTGACGACTCAGTAGATGGAGTACTTGTTAGCTCACTCTCATTTAAGGCAGTACCTACGACATAAACAGGTATACTTGTAGGTCTTTTAATATACACACGGTTTCATAATAATAAAACTTACATGAATATAAGGCGTCCTAATTCAAAATTTTCGCATTTTGTGGCTTTTACACCCAGACTACTAAATGGGTCGTTACTGCCTCGACGGTTTTATATGTAATTTAAGTAATTTAACAAGTAACGAAACTAAAAATTGTGAGGTAATAACTTTGTAACTAAGCGCACCAAACAGGTTCATGCACATCTGTGGCGTCCCCGTTCCGTCAAAAAAGCCTTGGATACCCGGGCAATGCAATCACCACGCGGTAAAATTTGCACGTGCAGCAACACTTTGCTAGCGGCGACAACACGCCGACAAGACAAGTCATTTCACAACACGCTGGCAGCATGAAGGTAGTTTATACGAG
Source organism: Siderastrea radians (assembly GCA_964017195.1). Classification (NCBI taxonomy): domain Eukaryota; kingdom Metazoa; phylum Cnidaria; class Anthozoa; order Scleractinia; family Rhizangiidae; genus Siderastrea; species Siderastrea radians. Next base: position 32,771,013 of record OZ024891.1, on the reverse strand, counting down.
CCTCGGCTCAGTCAAATTTCATTGGAGAATCTTTATTTATGAAAGTGTTTACGGATATTAACTACAGAAACCAAAGGGAAATCTTTTCAAAAGACATTTGAATTAGGAAGCGACTGAAACTGCAATTTTGCCGTGTTCAAAAAATCCAGTCACTGTCCAGTGAATAATCTTAACTTTGATTTTTTGCGGCGAGTTCGACGACTGGATAAAACTATGAATGGAAAAACAATGGTAATAATTTAGTTTACATACCTGTTTCAGTTTCCGGTCTTGATCTTTTATTAAAATATGCTAAAATACTGCCGCCTCCCGTTCGTTTACGGCTGGGTTCCATCGTCGAAGCACATGGACCGGAACTGAAGAGCGAATGTGATCGAGGCAAGAATTGACACCAGTCCCTCTCCTCTGTTTAATCAACATGGCTGACTACGCAACTAAACCATCGCGCGTTGAAATCGTTAATACCGTGACCTTTCAGAAATGTACTAATACAGCGACAGAAAAAATGGACACAGCAAAGAAAACGTTTCCTTTTTATTCCATAGTTCATATTTAACGGGTGAGAAATTGTGTGACTCAAGAAACTCAAGGGACTCAAAAGAAATTTAATGTCAGAAAGTAGGAAAGTAGGCGGCGAAATTCGCCGGCTGCCGGCTTCTATTGAAACCCCTGGAAGTCCAATGTACTAACCACTACACCACCATGCCCCCAACTGGAAATCCATAAGTTACATTAACTAACCATGAAAATTTGGTATTAACATTGATGGGGTGCGACACTCAAATGCACCTTTTGTACTGGCAACCATGAAGGGAGTTTGCCTTTTGGGCGAGGGTGGAGGGTGGAGGGTACTACGTCGAGGGTCGAGGGTCACTAGTCGAGGGTCGAGGGTAACAAGTCGAGGGTCTCAAAAAATCTCAAAATTAAAAAAAAATATCTGAAAAAAATCTAAAACTAAAAATAAAAAAATAATGAATAAAAATAATAAAAAATAATGAATAAAAAAATTATAAAAAAATTAACAAAAAAATAAAAAGGTAAAAAATAACAAAAAGGGCTTCTTTTTACCACCCACAGACTATAAGCTTTCCAAAGCCAATCCCCCACCCTACCCCGTTCTTCCGAACACACGCGGCTGGTTGAGGTTCATTGAGCACATTGCGCGTTCGAGACTTTCATCTGTTTTCGTCTGAACTGGGACTAACTTCGCAAAAGAATTGCAGGTGAGAATAAATATTAGTACACATCTTAAGCTTGTCGGCTATTTACTTAAATCGCTCCAAGCTTATACTTAAATAGGCTTAAAGTGTTTTGTTTACTATTCACTGACGGCAATCATGTATTGGGAAAATCTTTTATCAGTACTCTTATTTAGCAAGACTTCCAGTTTGTTCAGCTTTAAAAGGTAGACGACCGATTCTAAAATTAACTCTATACGCCCATTCATTAAGAGAGACCAAACTAAAGAACAAATTTCGATTTTATTCAAATTTTTACTTTCCTCCATGAATGGACCATGCCGGGGGCGGGTGAGTGGAGTGCGCAGAGCAGCTGTGGTCAGAACATAAAAAAAATTGTTGCGGGGCACAAGGCATTTTTTCCTCTAAAATGCCCCTCAATTAAATGTTCTAGCGATATGTAAAGTTTTTAAAATAGTTTGTAATTCATGGTACTGAGAGTCACAAACGGATCACAACAAGCGGCGCATAGCTAAGTTTAAGCTTCAAAATAAACGGGGATTGCATAAAGATTTTCTGGAGGTAAAAAAAATAAACGCTTAACTGTAGGGTAAAACGGCTGAAAGCTTCTTTCAGAGTTTTCAATTAGGTGTCCAACGGAAAGAGATATTAAGACTGAAATTTTTCCAAATCAGCGTACGTGCCAGGGACCTCCGTGCCAGGTAGTTTCCCAGACATAAAGGCGATTACAAGCACCAAGATAAACCCCACTCAATTTTACGCGAATATATTTGATTGCATCGATTTGTTTTCTAGTTAGAATATGGAGATAAGACAAATAAGTTGGGTAGCTCACGCATTAACTCGTCACGTCCAGATTTTAATTTCCAAAGCTTGAAAGTTTCCTTCGGGTAAAGTTAAAAACGATATATAATGTTATTATAGCAATGATGTTCCGTTTCCTCTGGACCTGTCAGACAAAGAATAACAATCTTATCTTTCGTAGTCGACGCAACAGAATGCGTGACGACACTCGGTTTCCGGACAAACATTTCACAAAAATTCTAAATTAACATTCCTTTGCTTTGTGTTTGGCTAGATGGAAAGATCCTGAGTTTTGATAAATAAGGTTTCTCCTTTTTTTGGAAAAAAGTGTTTAAATATTGTAAGAATGTTATTTATTTATTTTTTAATTTTACAGACACTTTTAGTAATGGAGACAAGTGGTAGTGTTAAGTTGTTGACGCGTGTGGAGGACGAAGGATTTCAAATAGACATCAACCCACCTGGCGATGGCATGTGCTTCTATGCTTCGGCAGGATATCAGCTGGGTCTTAGTGCAACAACCGTTAAAAACCTTTTTGACTACCTGCGTACTCATAGATTTGATGTATGTATTACAAATTCTTTTCACTAAGGCAAACTAGAAACGGTCACGTGGTGTTTTTAATGATAAACTCTATTTTGTTTCTTTGGGAAAAAGAGAGATGGCAATGACAGGCTAGGATTCATATGTAGTGTCGATATTGGCGGACGAGAAGTTCCTGACTCGTGGGATGACGCATTGGAGTTTCTGCACAACGACTATGCGAATTCGATGGTGATCAGAGCTTTACCAGAAATATTGCATTACAAAATCGTTATTGTTACAGTGTCTGGGGTAGGTTAACAAAAAATCTTATTTAGAATCATGCAAGTAGCTTTCCTGCTAATTAGAAAAATTCACAAAAGCGGCTGTTTTGCTCTTATTTGTTATGCATTTTAAAGATTTTTTGCAGTCATTTTTACCTGCTTTTGTGTAGAGAGAGGCGAATTGCAATGAAATCAATCTGTTTTCGTTTTCCAGAAACAATTCAGCGACACAGCATACGTTACTTCCTAACTATGCGTGGCGACCACTAGCTTTTCCTTTTTTCATTTTTTTTCCCTTTTTTCTTGCTAAGATGATGGGACGTCCGTGACTTTGTCATAATTGTATATTGTTTTGTTATCCTCAGTCTGATCGACAGGACTACATTAAGGAGTTCAAGCCCAAAGAAGGACCGTGAATTGGTACCTTATATCTAGGGCACAGTGGAGACCACTACGTCGCTTTAAAACAGCACGAAGTGGTAGGAAACTATATGTATTGTTTATTGAGTGTTGGACTTCTTATCAAATGTTATTTCTTCTGTTAATGCGTAGGTTCAAAGGATAGCTCAGAGGCAAACAGCGTACACAAATTATACTCGTATGGTTAGGATGACAAATGTCATGAACTTCCCTTGTAGGGTGGGGGAAGGGGGAAGGGGGAGAGGGGACGTAGGCTATTACAGTTAATACAAGAACGAGAGTTTTAAAAATACCTCAACAGTTGACAAATATGCATTTCAAAATCGATTGTTTTTTTCAGACACAAAGAAAAAGAAGAAGACAATCCCCCAAAAAGGAATGGTTGGGCGAGGCATTCGAAGATTACAACCCTGGAGTTCCAGTTTGGAGGGGCGAGCCACAGGTTAGAAGATTTCTTTCATGCAATTATATCAGGCAGCAAATCGACTGAGGTTTGGCAATGGCAAAACAATACCGATGACACTCGAGTATAAAAAGGGGAGAAGTGGCTTTTTTCTGCACTGATATTACAAAACTGAGCATTTACCTTTTTTTCCACAGTATCATCTGTTTCGTAAAGATGATCAGAAAGAAATCATAACCATTGACAGCTCAGAGGAATTATCTGGTGAAGAAAGGACGCCAAAGGAATCTATCAATTTGAAGGTGGCTGATCGGACTAAAAGACGGCGTAATTCATCGGTACGTACGTTTCTCGTAACATGGCGTTAAATAATAAAGCAGCGTTAAAAAGAAACAAACCAATAAATATAGTGCAACAATGTTGTTTTTCCCATTGCAGAAACGAGGAAAGGAGAAGGATGTTGATCTGATTGATCTTACAATGTCGTTTGACCGGCTTAGCTCTGCTGAGAGTACACCGACGAAGACAGGGCAGAGTCATCGCCCTTCAAATGCGAAAGCCAAGGATATCTTCAATGCTAAATCGAGGTAAAGAAAGTGCAATCGCCAAGGCTAAGAGAGTGACAAAAAATGTTTTTGTGTCTAAAATCGCTACGATGTAGGACGAATTGTTGTGAGATACTGCAGTTTAAGCCGAATTTATAAATAGGCGACTGAATCACAACTTTTCTTTGGGAAAAAGCGATTCAAGCAAAATACTATGTTAAGACTTTAGCTGATAAACATTGCTCATGTTTTTATTATTGTTATTATTTCAGTATTGGGGCTTGCCCTGACGAACCAGTCAAAATAGAACAAGAGGGTGCTTCAGACGAAGAACTGCTACAACCCGCGTTCAGGTAAAACGCCACAAGACTACCCTTTACCGTTACTGGGTTACCATTATTCCACTTGTAGTACACTAAACAAAATTACTGCATTCTGATTGGACGAAAGCAGCACAATTAATCCCTAATTCTACTCCTTTGGAATAGCTATTACAAATTGTAATCGAGGTCTTGTGATTTCTTATACAAATTCTAATTTTTTTATACTGCCTCTGGAGTCTCAGAAGAAGATCGCAAAGATGACATCTTATTAGAGGGACTCATTAAAAGCAGGTATAAAAATATATTGCAGTAATATTTCGCTATGTTATGAGACTCTTACGTCCTACCTTAAATAACCATATGCACCGACTTGTTTTTACATTGTTTTTTTTTTTTTGGCAGAAAAGAATCGGAATCAGAATCTGAAGACTCCATAATTCCCCAGAAGCCAAAACAACGCAAGATTTCAAAATCTTCGTGGGAGAATGTTTCCAAAGAATCTGTTGAATCCCTTCCCATTGGAATTAACGGACTAAAAGTGTACGTCATCAAGGATTTTCGACAAAGACCTGAATACCTAAGAGATGGCAGGAAATGGAAAAAAAACTGTCCCACGGAATGGAAAAACCATGGTCGAGTGCACTTTGCGGATTGCAAGGGCTCATATAAATGCGTAGAAGAGAAATGTCCGTTTAGAATAGAATTTGGTGTTAAAAATACAAGGCCGTTCGAAAAGGAACGAGGTGAAATGGTTTGCAAAGGCTGTGGTAAAGTAGGAGAATATGTTGCCTGCAGTGCGCGAAGGTACCTCAGTTATGGTTCTAAATCAGTGACAGTTTACCACATCGGCAATCACACTTGCCCCGTCATTGACAATCTTCCAAAAAAGGAAGTGAAGAGTATCGAACAAATGATACGAAATCAACCAAACATCAAGCCTTCCGAGCTGCAGTCAGCGTTTGTCATGTCTGCGTTTCAACAGCAAATGGACTGGAGCGCCGTTGAAAGAGAGGCCAGTGCAGTAATGGACAAGAAGCGTGTTTCGAACATGAAACAGAAATTAAAGAAGGATATAGAGCCTTTTGGACACAACTTTGAGGCAATTATATCGTTTAAGGAGTATGCGGATAAAAAGGATCCCCTTTATGTGTATAAGATAAATGACAAAAGGGGAAACCCGGACATGCCATCCTTTGTCTTAAAGACAAGCACGACAAAAATGACAATGGCACTTCACATGGACAAAACAGGAGACCACTTTCTGAGTAAAGAGTTCTGTTTTTTCGACAGGAAAAGGAAACGGTGCAAAGGGTTTGTAACGCTTACGGCCAGTGTCTACCATCCCTTGCTACGAAAGCAAATACCGTTGGCCATAATGGAAGCCGAAAGCGAGAACACAGAAAACGTCGAACTTTTTTGGCGTTTATTTAATGAAGCCCTTAGGAAAGTGGCTGCTTCTGATAGCTTTAAATTTAACCCTATTGGTTGGTGTTGCGATATGGCAGGGGCTAATCTAGCTGGAATTTCGAAGGTCTTTGGGGATGACGCTGATATAAAATCGTGCGAGTTCCACTTCAAAGACCATCGAAATAAACAAGCAAAAAAACTTGACTGTAAGGGCAGTGACGAGTTCAAACAACTGTGTGACAGGCTCTTACTATGCACAACTGCCGCTGGTTACCAGGCCGCCAAATCTGACATGGACTTATTTATTGAAGCCGATGACAGCAGAGCTTTCTAGACTAACTGGGTGTCGTGGTGGCACGAGCGCCGTGGTTTCATCTTCCGTGCGTTCACCAATCCCACTGCGCCGCAGATGAACCAGGCCAAAGTTATTCACGCCGGTTGGTCTCACAGAGACCGTCAAAATTTGTCTCTGCTGGACGCATGTCAGGCAGACACACGAGATTCCTTGCTGCTTGACGTGGAGGTTAAAGCCTTCTTGACTGGTGCTGCACCCGGCGGAAAGGGCCCTTCATTTGCTGACCGCGCACGAAAACAACATGAAGCGGAAGTGCGGAGGGTGAAGTCGGTAGGTAAGGAGATGTTTAGCACTACTGAGGGCCTGCTCATTGATGCAGGCTCGTCACACAAACCACCTGCTCGGAAAAAGCAGAAGGCAAGCAAGTCAAAGGGTCTGGTTTCACCATCACCACAGGTACCTAGTCAAAGTGTGCAACTTCCGTCTCCTTTGCATCCGAGCTACCCTGCTTCCCATGGCGTGCCCAGCAATATGCAGCCCCAGATGCAGACTTTTCCTCAATTGTCCACGTCTACTCAACCGCCCGCCTATCCTCAACCGTCCGCGTATCCTCAACCGTCCGCGTATCCTCAACCGCCCGCGTATCCTTTACCGCCCGCGTATTTTCAGCCGTCCGCGTATACTCAACCGTCCATGCATCCACAACCGCCCCTCCCTCGAGCGTTCACTCAAGTACCAATGCCCCGTGCTGGCTTACAGCCCTCGTGGAACGCGAGTATGTCTCCAAGCAATTACGAGTTAGTTATCACGCCTCCTACAGTAAGGAAATGCTATGGTTGCGGAGAAGAGCTGGGCGATAAATATAAAACTCCCCCTTGTAATATTATGATAAAACATGTAGACAAACGGGTGACCGGAAAAGATTGTACCACAGGACAACTAAAAATACAGTCAAGATTTTTCAAACACCTATTATCATCCTTTAGCAGCTCATATAACTAAAAAAAATCCACTTTTTTCTGGCCAAGTTTACCTCAGGCGTGACCTTTACATGTCATTGGATAATGCCCAGCGCAATTACTTAGACTCGTTACATAGCCTTAACATTGAATGGGTGCAATTGCCGATCATTGCCACTTACCTGTGAAATAGGCAGAAACACGACACTTCTTGTATCTAATTTTGTCGCCATAGGTGTTTTGTTATGTTGGTTTTAATTATTTGCGAGTTTAAAGTTAAGCCTGGCTTTTACTAGCGACGCAAGCACAAGCGCAAGCACAAGCGTAATCACGCGAAAAGCATAAGCATAAAAAATCCATGTGCATGTGCGTTTGCATGCGTAGAAGCCGTACTCACGGTGAAATAATACCAGGTATCCTTATGCTTTTGCTTGCGTCGCTAGTGAAAACCAGGCTTTACGGTTTATTTGCCAAGCTGTGAATGAAAGATCTGTTGTTGTGTTTGTTATTGATGAAATTACGATGTTTATGGAAATTTATTAAACTTGTTAATGCGTTTAAGTTTTATGACGGGCAAGTGATTTGTGTCATTACTTAGGCTTAAGTTTAACGACAGTAACTCTCGCGTTTTTGACTGAAAATAATTTCCGCTTGCGGATACTCTCGCTATTCCGGAAATACGGACACTTACGTGGTGTTATTGTTTTGACACTCGATACAGCAGATACCGTACTGATACCAATACATGATTGCCGTGAACAAAACACTAAATAGCCGGCAAAACTAAGACTTGTGCTAATAACGATTCGATTCAATAATTGTTTAAATAGTTTTGAGCTTTTTTAATATTTTTTCAGCAATTGTTATTTCTTTATTCATCTCTTTTTTTTTTTAATTTAAATTTTTTAAATTTTGAGATTTTTTGAGACCCTCGACTTGTTACCCTCGACCCTCGACTAGTGACCCTCGACCCTCGACGTAGTACCCTCCACCCTCCACCCTCGCCCAAAAGGCAAACTCCCATGAAGGCTGTAGGCTGTGTAAGGACTAAGACTTCTAGATAATCTTTCATTATAGTAATTGGTCATCCTCTCAATATTTCAAAATTACTGACGCTGTTTTTGTCAAATTTACCAGGCTAATTGCCTCTTTCTTTGTGTTCTATTTTACATCTTACAAATGAAAAACAATGTGGAGTTGATCTGTTTCTCCAGCCATTCTCTGCGGATGCACTCAGTAATTTGTTTGGGGCTTTTAACCAGTTGCTGGGCAATAATTATCCAGCAGCTTCTTTAGCAGTTGGTGGAGTTCAAATGGCCTCCGGGCATGAGCAAGTTATTTCAGCGTATGGTTCATGCCCAGTGATTATCTTCAGTGGGGACACTAAGTTGGGGAAGACTACCAGTGTGACAGGATCGCTAGACCTAAGATTTCACTACTTTTTCATTATGTCTAAAAACGCTCAACTTTTTATTATCTTGCTTCTTATATTTTTGCGCTTAGAAATTTTCTGGTTTGATTTTGCAAGCTTATGCATCGCTTAGGAATGATCGTACGTGTGCCCACAAAACCACACATTATTACCAAAATGCGGTAGCGAACATTAGCTTCTTGTGGTTTACTTTTACTTTTTGGTAGGTTATTTTAATCAGTTAATTGGTCTTATCTTTTTAAGTTAGTGGGATTTAACTTCAGAAAATCCTGGCGTTCTGTTTTAGTGTCGTTTAGTTGGTTTGGCAAAACACCTTTTAATGTTTTGTTATGTGCAGAATTGTTTAATACTCTCGTATAAATAGAGGCACATGCTAGCCGTAATTCAGTTGAGTTCTGGACGTCATACTGAAGGAACCGCAGTTTTAAAGTTAACAAGCAAACTTGCTTCTAGCAAGGTATAATCTTTTAGTCGTTTCCGTTTATTTTATTTCACTCTTTTTGCTGTATTGCTGATGGATTTGCGCTGCGCTTCGAATAAATTACTTTGGAAAATCCTTGAATCCTTGTCGTTCCTGCTTGTTGACTGCCCCGTCCCGTTACATTTTCTGGTGTCAGAAGTGGGATTCAAGTGCTACTTTCCTAAGTTTTTTGTTTGAAAAAATAAACGGGAACGTACCAATAAGATGCCAGCTGGTGAGGAAGCAGCAGACACACGGGAAACCCTTCAAAACAGGCTGAAACAACTGGAGGACCAGCTACTACAGCTAAATGTAGTTGGACAGCCTGAAGCTAGCGGGGCTGGTGCAAGCTCCAGCGGAACTCAGCCAACTATCCGGCTGACGGTTCCCAGAGAAAAAAGATTTGGCAAGTACGGAGGTGCCAGGGATGACTGGGCCCTGGAGGAATGGATAGCAGATGCCCAGAGAGCTGTGAGGGGCCAATCAGATGCTGAGGTGCTTGATACACTGTTGTTCCACCTAGAGGGTGTGGCCAAGGAGGAAGTGAAGCTGAGGCCAACCAGCCAGTGGTCCTCTCCTACCGGAATATTTCAGATTTTGAGGGAGGCATTCAGTGAGCAGCTGACAGACCCAAGCGAGAAGGAAGTTCTTCGCAAGACGACAAGGGGACCGTGAGATGCCACAGGACTTTCCCCATGCCCTGATGGTTCTTCTATCTAGAGTGGAGCGACTTAAAGGCGGACCGGAGACCGGTAAAGATGTGCTATTGAAGGAGCAGTTTGCAGAAAACCTCAAGGACCTTACCCTGCGCCGCGACATCAAGCGCTGGGCAAGAGATCACCCGACTGCTACCTTTCAAGACGTGCGCTTGGAGGTTCACCGTTACATGGAGGATCCTGCTCCCCGAAGGTCTGCAGCAGCGAGATCAGCGGAAGTAGAAGAGCAGGTGCTGTGTGGTGAGGTTGCTGGGCACAAGAAACAGCAAAACGTGCTTACTGACCTCATTTCCGGGCAGAGGGTGCTGGCCGAGGAGGTGCAGAAACAACAAAAGGTGCCGATGGGACACATCGAACAAAAGAGGGAGGCACTGAGCCGTCAACAGGATACCCTCAACCACCTGCTGGCCACATTGGTATCAAGACCAAGATCTTCATCCTGTTATCGCTGTGGCAAGGATGGACACCTACTCCGGGACTGCCCAGCACCATCCAGTAGAACCCAAGGGGGCAGGAGACCAGCCCCGAAGAAGCCAGCGGGAAACGAGAGGACTCCACCGCAGTGAGCCCGGCGGTGGAGGAGGTTAACAGTGGCTCACCCCTTCCAAGAATAGTTGGTGGAACCCCGACTATGACAGCAAAGATGGCTGGCATGGAGGTCGAGTGCCTCGTTGACACCGGCTCCATGGTTACCCTGATATCGGAGACCTTCTATAAGAGAAGCTTGAGTCTGTATGCTGCAGAGTCCAAGGCACGGGGAGGATGCTAACTCTGCGCAGGGCAAATGGACTGGAAATCCCTTACCTTGGGTACCTGGAGTTGGACATGAAAGTGGGACGAGTGACGATCCCTAACTGTGGAGTGCTGGTCCTCAAAGACACAGCAGCCACTGTTCGGCAGCAGAGGAGGAGACCCGGAGTCCTGGGGACGAATGTACTTGCAAAAATCCCAAAGTGGGCAGAGCTGCTGAGGATGGAGGAGAATGCAAGTACCTCGTCAAAACAAAGCCAGGAACCGAGCAAGCAGAGGCTGGTAAGGGTTGCTGGTAGCTGTGCTGTATGGATCCCACCACACTCAGCAATGAACGTTGATGTCACGGTTTAGCCTGTGGCGCAAACGCCGTGGTGGAACCCCTCAGTACCCCCCTAAAAGGAAGACTCCGAGTCGCGACTACACTGGTGGATGCATCCAAGTCATGTTTTACTGTTCAGCTGATCAACCCGACGAGTCAAGGAGTCAGCCTGAAGCCCAGAACATGCCTTGGTACAGTCCAGCCGGCAGAGCTGATTGTAAAGGAGCAGTTGGTGTTAACTGTGGGAAGCAACAAGGTAGTGGGGTCCTATGCTCATGACGTAGACTGCCAGGAGGTGTCTTCACAGATCCCCACCAGAGACACGCAGCGGCAGAACACAGGAACTCTACCTGAAGGAGTGCCACTGGATAACTTCCCCGGTACTGAAGCAGAGAGGAGAGAGGCAGAGAGAATCTTCTGAGAGTATGCTGATGTGTTTTCACGCAAGGGCGAGGAGCTTGGCTGTATGACAACTGTCCATCACAGAATTCACACTGAAGATGGCACTCCAGTCAACCAGCGGTACAGACGAATCCCACCCAATCAGAATGAGGAGGTGAAGGAGCATCTACAGGTATTGCTGGAGAGAGGGGTTATCAGACCCAGCCAAAGTGACTATGCATCGCTGGTTGTACTAGTCCACAAGAAGCCTGGAGCCCTCCGCCTGTGCGTGGACTACCACTGCCTCAACGCGAAGACCAGGAAGGATGCATACCCCTTGCCGAGGATAGACGAGTCACTCGATGCACTTGGTAGAGCACGGTTCTTCTCAGCCAGTGACCTGGCGTCAGCATACAACCAAGTGGAGGTACACCTAGACGACCGCCACAAGACGGTGTTCACCACCCCAATGGGCCTATACTAGTACAATAGGATGCCTTTCGGGCTCTGTAACGCACCTGGTACGTTCCACAGGCTTAAGCAGACAATCTTCCGCGAGGAACTGCTGCAGATTCTTCTAGTGTACTTGGATGACATCATTGTCTACAGTGACACCATTGGGGACCACCTTAAATGGCTTGAATGGGTGTTTCAGAAACTGAGAGAGCATGGTCTCAAGATTGAAGTAGAAAAGTGTCAGTTCTTCCAGAGTCGTGTCAAGTACCTTGGTCACGTGGTGTCAGCAGAGGGCGTGGCAACGGATCCAGAAAAGACTGAGGCAGTGTCACAGTGGCCTATCCCAAGAATGCTGAAGGACCTGAGGTCATTCCTGGGGGTCGTGTCCTACTACAGATGATTTGTTCCTGGCTTTGCACAGACAGCAGCACCACTCCATCAGCTGGTAGCCCGAATCTCAGAGAAGGGGAAGAACAAGAAATGTACCATAACCAGTGAGCGCTGGGAGGGGGAATGCCAGAAAGCCTTTGACGATTTACGTAAGGCCCTCACAAGTGCACCAGTGTTGGCCTACCCTGACTACACAAAACTGTTCATCGTCGAGACTGATGCATCTGACAAGGGACTAGGTGCTGTGCTATCACAGAAATGGGACGGCAAGCTCAGAGTCATTGTATATGCCAGCCGAGATCTACGTGGAGCTGACAGGAACATGAAGAACTACTCTTCCATGAAGTTGGAGCTTGTAGCGCTGAAGTGTGGGCTGTAGCAGAGAAGTTCCGGGAGAACCTACTGGGATCCAAGTTCATGGTGTACACTGACAACAACCCGCTGACCTACCTAGAGTCTAAGAGCAAGCTGAAAGCAGTGGAGCAGTGATGGGCAGCTAAACTGGCGAGCTTTAACTTCAAAATAAAGTACAGAGCTGGTAAACACAATACCAATGCTGATGCTCTGAGACGAGTCAGTTGGGATGCGACTTGCAAGAGCAGCACTGAACATAGAGATGATGCTGAGACAGATGCTGATGAGCACTTCACCCATGTTTCTGAGACGTTAGCTTTCGATTGCTGATTCAACCAGACTTCCTGAGAGAGTGCAACTGGGAAAGCTGGATGATGCTATCCATGTAGAGGAGTTGGGAGTCTCGACACCAGCAGACGAGTGTGCTGAGCAAGCGACCAATCTTCCATCCATCCCGAGGGATCAGATTGCCGTGTTGCAGCAGAGGGATGCAGCAATAGCGTGAATGAAGCATTAGCTGGGCCTAGGGAGAAAGCCCAACCGACAAGAAAGAAAGCAAGAGACGCGAGAGGCCTTGCAGCTGGTTAGCTACCTGGACAGCATTGCAGAGAAGGATGGCTTGCTTTTCAGAACTGTGCGCAACAACGACCAGTTGAAACAGCTCCTGTTAGTACCCAGTACTCTACGCAGTGAAGTCCTGAAGGCAGGTCATAACGACTTTTGACCCAGCAAGTCGTGCGGCGACGGTTGGTGGCCAGGTATGCATGCAGATGTTAAGAAGTGGATATCTGAGTGTGAGCGATGTGTGGTAGCGAAGGGGCCCTACCTAACAGTGAAAACTCCTATGGGCAGCATCATAGCCATCAGGCCACTTTAAGTTCTACCCACTGACTTTACGCAGTTGGAACCAGCGTCAGATGGTCGAGAAAATGTGTTAATGCTGACAGATGTATTTACAAAGTTCACTGTCGCAGTTCCAACCAGGGACCAGAAAGCTGTTACTGTGGCTATAACCCTCATTCCAGAGTGGTTCATGGTGTATGGAGTACCCCAGAGACTACACTCAGACCAGAGCAGGCCCTTCGAAGCTGAAGTCATTAAGGAACTCTGTACCATTTACAGCATTAAGAAGTCTCGGACTACACCGTACCACCCTCAGGGCAATGGCCAGTGTGAGGGGTTCAATCGTACATTACACGAGTTGCTGCGAACCTTACCTGCTGAAAAGAAGAGGAGATGGCCCGAACACCTGAGAGAGCTCTCTTATGCTTACAATGCGACACCACATGCTACAACTGGTTATTCCCCATTCTATTTGATGTTTGGAAGAGACCCCCGGCTGCCGATTGACCGATTGATTGAGCTGGACGAGACCCAAAGTCATGAACCACCTACTTGGATCTCCAGACATCAAAAAGAATTGAGAAGTGCACACAGACGAGCTGCAGACAAATTGGCAAAAGAGGCTGAAATTCGCAAGCAGAAGTATGACAAACAGAGCAGAGTGAAACTATCCACCATAGAGATTGAACAGCGAGTGCTTGTGAGAGACAGAACCATACGTGGCAGAAACAAGATTCAAGACCAATGGAGTACAAAGTTCATAAAGTGATTGACCAATTAGAGAATGGACCATATGTGGTTGAACCAGCAGATGGACATGGCAGTACCAGAGTTGTGAACCGTGCTGAGTTACAGGTGTGCCCGCCATCAGTGCTGCAGAAGACCCCTGCAGGAGCAAGGAGACGGCGAGTTCCTGCGGCACCACGGCACCCATCTTCATCTGATGACGACAGCCACCCTGGACTAGCCATTGAGTTTGCACCACCACCTGTTGATGCCGAGCCTGATGATGCAGCTGACGTTTCTAGTAGTGATTCTGACGAGAGTGTTGGAGATGAACCTGATGAACTGCCTGTGAGACCCGTTAGACGCTCTACCAGATCCACTGCAGGACATCATAGCAACCAGTACCGGTTGCCTATGTCTGCTCTTAAACATTAGTTAGTATAGTGTTTAGCTCTCATAGGCTATGACGGGCAAAAGTGGGGGAGAGTGTGACAGGGTCACTAGACCTAAGATTTCACTACTTTTTCATTATGTCTAAAAACCGGTCAACTTTTTATTACCTTGCTTCTTATATTTTTGCACTTATAGGAATTTTCCGGTTTGATTTTGCAAGCTTATGCATCGCTTAGGAATGATCGTACATGTGCCCGCAAAACCACACATTATTGCCAAAATGCGGTAGCGGATATTAGCTTCTTGTGTTTACTTTTCGGTAGGTTGTTTTAATCAGTTAATTGGCCTTATCTTTTTAAGTTAGTGGGATTTAACTTAAGGAAATCCTGCGTCCTGTTTTGGTGTGGTTTAGTTGGTTTGGCAAAACACCTTTTACTGTTTTATGTGCAAAACTGTTTAATACTCTCGTAAAAGTAGAGGCACATTCTAGCCGTAATTCAGTTGAGTTTTGGACATCATACTGAAGGAACAGCAGTTTCAAAGTTAACAAGCGAACATGCTCCTAGCAAGATATAATGTTTTAGTCGTTCCCGTTTATCTTATGTTATTTTACTCTTTTTGCTGTATTGCTGATGGATTTGAGCTTTGAATAAATTGCTTTGGAAAATCCTTGAATCCTTCTCGTTCCCGCTTGTTGACCGCCCCGTCCTGTTACACGTACTAAGGCCAATATTATCTTTAGTTGGCTTCAAACATAAACATTTTCGTGTAAATTATAATTTTAATATCGAAAACGTTAAATTAGTATATGTAATTGCATGAGGCCGAGTAGAATTAAGGACAAATTTTCACGCGTATTTTCAAAGTTTTCACAAAATTGCCCGAGTCGCGTAGCGACGAGGGCAATTTGTGAAAACTTTGAAAATACAAGTGAAAATTTATCCTTAATTCTACGAGGGCTCAATGCGATTACTTGTTTAAAACACAGAGGGCAAAATTTTCTGAAAACTTTTGATTGCACGTCGAAACACAATCCCCCGCCGGCACTCAAAATAAACAATTCTCCACACAAGCAGTTTATGAAACTGCTACTCAGCGTCCAGAACCAAAAAAGAAACTGTCTTTTATGCATATGTTCATCTTTTGAGATAATTACAATTCTAGTTCGTTGACAAACTCACACTCAAAACTCAAACTAAGTAAATTTATTTAAGCTTACCTGAGTTGCGAAGCAACCTCTCGCTCGCTGAATTAACCAAGGTTTTCGGTAGTTTTAGAACAAATAACCATTTTCTGTTTCCCGCAAAACGTTCAGGTTCACCTTCTGGAATTTCTCTTCGAACTATCAGCCAATTTCCATACCATTCTTGCCAACCAACTCGGCTAAATTTAAACTCTGAAACTATATTCTTGTGTTGAACAACTCAAAGCCAATTCAAAATCTGCTTTTCGTTTCAAGACGCTTACAAAATGCAAATGGCACGCTCTCGCGCTTAGCCAGTCAAATGCGAGTATTTTTGGCGCTTGCTCAATCAGGAGTCAGTAATTTTGCCCTCGTTGGAAAGAAAATTAAGAAAAAATGCCCCGTCTCAACCAATCAGCAATCAGTAATTTTGCCCTCTTTGTTATAAAGGTGGTAAAAAAACTGAGAAGAATCTATTTTTGACGAGCTCATCTTTTTCTGCTCAAATGTGTACATAGGCTATCGTGTAAGACATCCAGTTTTAAACCGATCATTTCACTGTTATCCTTTCTATTGAAATTTTATGTTTTACAATTTGGTTTCAACTCCACGCCCTGGAGCGGTGCAGGTTGTCTTCATTGCCATTCGGATGGGATGATCCAGTCACTCAAAAAGACGTATCATTTATTGTGGAGGTGATTTTCAAATGGTAAACTGATTCAATCTAAAAACTGTGCACAAAATTTTGGATTTATCAACTGAGTTGATAAGGTAGATTGGCCACCGTAAAGAGATTGCAAACTGTGCAGTTTAACAAACCTCCTTAAAAAACAATTAAGTTGAACTTCAGTCATTCTCTAGCGCTCTTCAACAAACAATTAAGTCAGTTTGCTCGGCTTTTCATTTCGTCATAGGTAGCCACAGCTCGCAAAAACAGTTCGGCTAATTCAGTATGGTGGAATTTTTAAAACCACAAAAAAATGATCAATAATAACATCGGTTCAGTAAATTGGAAAGAGGCATTTTCGATGCAAGGAAATCATTGGTCGAGTTAATTGTCATTGCTCAATACATAAGTCTAATCAACTGCCAAACAACTCTCTACTACTGATTTAACAATTGTTTCACATTAGAATTATCCTGAGGCAATGTCAAGGGTATTATTTTTGCAAATTATCAGGCATTATTTAATTGATCCACACAAAATGGTAATAATTCTTCTTAAAACCTGGACTAAGTATATTGGATTTCTATCATTTTCATTGGCTGAACGGAGCTAGGCTATCAGCTCATATACCTGCTGCGACCAAATATGGTCAATGAATGCTCAACAACAAAGTGAGCTGAAAGTTTTCTCCTCGTGAGCAACCCGGCGAGAAAAATGGACGAGACAAATCACTTGGCAGCGAATTTAAATTAAGCAGAAATTCCGTAGAATAATTGTTAATTATTATATGGCCAGAGCTTGTAAATATATAACACACACTGTGATTGGCCAATACTAGGGGCCGGATTTTCCCGTAATGCCCACGGGCATTATGAGCGATGTTAATGCCCGGCTAGTAAAGCAGAAATATACAAAATGTGAAAGTACATTCGATTCAAATCGTTGGAATGATTTGAAGCGAAATGAAAAGAGACAGTTTCTTTGAAAGTTTTTACTATTTTTTGTGTGGAATGAAACTGCCGAGTTTTGAATGCTTGCCAGTAAACTGTTTCATCCATCCCAATCTGCCACGGCTCACTTTTCAAGTAATAAAGTGTTAAGCACAGTCACATAATAAACTTCTTATTAACTCTCACTAGCTCGGGCCTGTACTGGGAGAATATTGCCCGAGGTCATTCTGGTACAGACCGAGCGAAGCTTGGTCCATACAAGAAAGATCTTGGGTAATATTCTGCCAGTACGGCCCTCGTGCTCGGTTAGTAAGAAGTTATTGGGTTTTTTTTTTGCAGAATGGCAGAGAAACGGACGTTTCAAAAGCAAAACCTCGTGGAGTTCAATAATCTCCGCTAACTTTGCGTGTGAGAACCATAAAAGGTGAGGGAAAGTTTGTAGAAAAACAATATTTGATCCTGATGACATACCTAAGCCCGTGAGGCTGGTTACTCGAAGTGGGTGGGTCTCTGGCATGTACATATCAAGCTATGATCCACCTCATATTTCAAGTTTTGGGAAAACTTTTCCAATGTTGACTACATTACTACAGGGAAACGAGCTTATACCGTGTTTTAAATTGACCTTGCTGTTTCTACTGTAGATGAAGCAGCCCTTATTACTATCAACCAGGACACACAAGTAATAGAGGGGACAGAGGAGCAGGTAGATGTCGTAGTTGTTTAAAGGAACGTCTGTCAGGTTGTTCCTGTTATATTTTATGCCCTAACCAAGAAGCAAGTCATGTAGGATTTTAATGATAGTTTACTTAAAAATTTCTTTTTATTTTAGAACCTTGATGAGCTCTCGTTGGTCAACGCGGTAAAGGGTGAAAATAAACAGTTATGTTATTTTAATCCTAGCATTGTTTTGCACAATGAACAAAGCAGTGTACAGGTGATGCCAATGGTGGCAAGTTGAAGACTTAAAATTAAAGTGAGAGGATATACTTTCAAAAACCACTCAGAGAAGAGTGGGGTAGAATGTTGATCGTTTTTCAATCAAAATCAAAAGGCCATGTTTCTCAAGGAAACATTGTAAGAGCACATCCACAATCATGTGACTAGAATGTGTGGCCCTTATACTACCTTATTTTCATACTGTTTATGCAAAAACTAAACCTCTCTTTCCATTGTTCTTTGTTTCTTTATTTCCTTGTATGAAAGCAGAATCGTCCTTAAAACCGTCAGATGCTTAAAAGAGGAAGCAAGGGTGAGGTATAATATGTATTGGTGAGACTTGATTAAATCAAGTGCCTCCAATCAGTAGAACGATGTGTGCAGAGACAAATTTGACAAACTACAAAATAATTACTTCAATCATTATAAAATAATATTGTATTCGAGTAATTGAAAGCTAAATACCCAAGTATCAAGGCCAGTGAATACAAAACTGAAGAAACTTGAAAACTTTAACGGTAGTCTAACTTGTAAATGCTACAATGTCAGATAGTCAACAGTTCTAAGTATTAACTAGGTAGTCTGCAGAATTTCTCGGTTGTTTTTAGTCAAACACTAAATAGGAAAACGTTTTTTCAAAGTCACTGATAACCATAGCTTTCATGGAACAGAGCTACTGATATGATAACAAACAAACATACTCTGTTAGTCTGACGTATTTGCCTTCCTTTCGGCCTGACTTCTGAGAATACAGGAGATCTGTCTCACTCATCTGCTTGCAAGAGGATGGTTGACACTTCAAATTTACAGCTTGCTTGGCGAACAAACCGATAATATCCAAAAGGTTCGTACCAGACGAAAACTTGATTAGACCAACAAAGGGAAATCTGTAAATGTATTGTTCGAAGCACAAAGTGGGTAAAAAAGCATACCATGTAGCCTCGTATAGAGATGCATTCTTGACTGTTACAGTGACTGTACCCTACTTCATGTGGATATTGATGATGAGTTATTAAGAGGGAATGTCAGCTAAAATCGAGCAAAATTGAAAATATGTGGCACATGATGAAAAATCGATTTTCTTCATATTTCGTCTAAAGATAGTCTATCAAAGGGTAGAAAACGTGGTGGTGTTTTTTTCTTGAAATATTTATTTGAAATCCCGAAATCAACGATTTTCCGTGATGACCCCGCGCAGAGGAAAAATCAACCATTTTGAGCCTATACAACCCGTCCTCAAAATGTCGTTTTTTTCGTTTCGCACCGAGGAGAATCACGAAATCAAGCCCAGAAATGGCTTTTCGAAGTGCCAATGAGTAATTTGGTGTTAAATATTAACATTTAGCTTGACCTTCGGGGTCACCGGAAGCTGTCAAACATCAGTGATTTTTTACTAGAGAGAAATTCCCGATTTGGTACAAATTTTCGGAGGGCAATATTCGGTTCCGGTATAAGTGCAAAATCATCAATTCTTATCTACTTTTAAAGTAGAAAGACTGAGCTTTCTTATGGTATAAATATTACCGCCCGGCTTTTTATCGTCGCCGTACAAACACGCACTCAAAACTGCCATTATTCTGAACCTAATCTGTCAACACATGCAAACACAAGACAATAGTCCGTAAACATACCATCAATTAACCACGAAAGAAATTGAATTTGAGCCTTCTTTGTAGGTATTTTTCTATCTCTGCAATCTGATAAAGTTTGTTTTATCGTATAATAAACAATATATTGTTCTATGGAGTTTGTGGGAACGATTTATCTGTTTTAACAGATTCATTTATAAATGAATTTACAATGAGCATGGTTGCAATGCCGGACTTTTTTTGTCCTTGCCTGAGCGGCATTTCACTTCCTTTTTTATTTTAAAAGTTCGAGGAAATAGGTTATTCTGCAGATATAATACATTTTTAGAGCTGAAAAGCTAAATTTGCCTTATTTCCGGGCATTATTTGTAGTAGCGCGTAAGCAACTAACTTCTTTTCAGCCGCTAAAGTCACGCAACGTTGCCGATGGAGTCTAGCAGCATGTGAGGGAAGCTTTCTTTGAAATGCCTGAAGAGTAAATTATTTTGATATCAGAAGTTTACAATTAGAACTGAAGTGTTCGAGCGCGCATAGAATTCGCACCATCACATCCAGGTACACAAACAACGATCTAATAAAGGTAGCTCGTCAAAAGACAAAAGAAAACATTTTGGTTGCCAACTACTTTTGCGGTGTTTCTTTCATAAGAAGCAATAGTGAAATGTTAAAATTTTGCTTGAACTTATATAGGTACAAATATAAAATGCTTCATCTATCCGATTTATTTTTGAGTTGCTCTTTGAGAAGTTACCGGTTAAGTGCAACGCATCAGGTTTCTCCCCTTAGAAAATGGGTGCGAAAATGATTGACACTCAGTTTTTCTTGCAAAAGAAAAGCTTTGTTCTATTCCGGTCTATGATACCTCAGATGTTTGAAACGATTTGGAAGCTCTGTGAACGAAACTGTTCTTGTTCAACGAAAGATCGAGTTGTTCTGGCTGGCTTGCAGCGCTAGCGTAGCTAACTAATTTATGGAAAGGGAGTGCTCTTTTGCGAAGATAGTAGGCGGCGTTTGTGGGGTGGATCAAAGGTACAAGCATGATGCTGCTGTTGTGCCCTTATCCTCGTGTAAGCACAATATATCAGAACATCTCATCAGTTGGGGGATAGAAGTAGATTTGATTCTGGCACGTGCTTCTATATTTTCCCTGCCGCGAGATATTTCCAGTTGGAAAATTTGTCCTGCTCATCGATCTCGATTGGGCATTGGATGGCGCAGAGGAACTAATAGGTGTTGCGTTCCGGCATTGATCGCCAAGCACACACAAAAAAGAATACCGGAGCGAGACATTAGCAAGTCTGATTCTAAGAGAATCTTGAAGTATTCCAGGATATTTATTCCAGTTGGCTCTGGTAAGTAAAAATAATATGCTCGTCCCTTCCGCTTAGGGTAATTCTTGACGTTTTATCGTTGTCCTTGTTCTGCTTTCTATTTTGTCCCCTGCACGAGAGCAAGGGCAATGGTTTATCTCAGCCTTTCTCTCACCACCCACATTGTTATTTTCTTCCTACTGCGCGCAACGAAGCTCTTTACTCGCTGTTCTTTTCTTTGTTTACCTCTCTGCCTGAGCCGTGCTTTTACGAAACTCAATAACCCGCCGCGGAGTGGCTCTCTCGGGTTTCGCAAAGTGCGGCCCAGACAGTACAGAGAGAACAAAAGAAAAGAAAAGCGAGTAAAGAGCTTCGTTTCGTTAAGTTGAAAGATAATAACAATGATAAACTATACATGATAACCTATACATCTTGCCCCTGGTTATACGTAACCTCCTCCGCAAAAAAAAAGCCAGACATTGTACATCGCAGGCTTCCTGTGGTTGATCGATGCGCGACTGGCCAAAACACAAAATGAATTGGATTGTTCTTCTCTCACCAACTTTGATCACGACGCACTTATACTAGAAAAAGCGAAACCTCTATATAACGGACCTCTGTTACGCGGAAACCCTCCCTAACGGACATGTTTTACAATCCTAATTTCAATTGCCAGAAACTCCGTAAACAAAGCCTCTATTAGCGGGCACTGAACGGGCACTTTTCACGGCCTTGCGTGTGTCTTAGAACACAGCTGAAAGAAGTCATTGTTTGAAGCAATCCCGATCACTGATGACAGCAACACAAAAACACCCAGAAAGAAAGAGTCCATAGAAAGCGTCGCTGACAGTTTTGCCAGGTTTTCTTTGGTAAGCTTTCGCTAATAAATACACACTGTATTTAATAAGATATGATAATTGTCAGTTCTTATTACTATTTTAGTTGATGTCTTCAAATAATGGCGCCAGGGCGACAATTGACGTTGTAATACTCGCTGTGTCCTGTTGTGCATTGCACGGTGATGTCTTTCATAGCACGCCGATGACCCCTGGTCAAAGTTTGTACGAGCCTAGCGAACTTTCTAGCCCAAATGATGAAGTCGTGCTAAAACAGACAAGAAGTAGACCTTTGGATCCCTTAAACAACTACCTCGCAAGCAGAGATGTCAGCCCCGTAAGATCTCAACTTCAAACTTCCTGCGAAGACGCTAGCACGCGAACCAAACGGTACTATTCAAGAAAAGTTGGTCAAGCTGTTGAAGCCATCATGGAAGACGTTAGTCCCAATAACGCCGGTCATCTATTCAATGAAGTGATGTCTTTACAGTCACTGCGTCGAAAGCTGTCAGGTGACGATGATGATGATGATATTCATGTAGATGATACGCTTCTGGAAACGTTTGCAGAATGCTATTCTGCGGCTGGCTCATGGGAAACGCGTCCACAAATACTTTCAATAATGGCAGATAAAGTGACATTCAAACAGATTCAGAGGTAAGCCCTCATATATACCTATTTATAAATAAAAATAGCTGCTTAGGCACTTATTGGTAATTCGTAAACAGTGAAGCATTGTGGGAAGAGCTCTCCAGTTACTTTTTTTTGCGGTAAGAATACTAATCATTTTTAAATGACACATTTTCTACACACTAATGCTTTGGAACTGATTAGGAGCTGATTTAAGTAACGCAAGACCGCCCCACAATGCAACGGGGGCTACCAAGAATTTCCCATTGAAAATTGCTAAACGATCTTTTTTCAAATAGATACATACCGGGTCTCAGTCGATACCGGTATACCGAAGCTAAGCGTCATTGCTTGGTGTCTGGAAGGGGTGCGCCTGTAACAAAAACAAGAGGACCCAGAATGGATGCGTCCCCTCTGCAGATAGAACACTTTATATCCTACATATGCAGTCCACACATAATTCAAGATCTCGCCTTTGGAGAGCGCTCCATAACGCTGAGCAACAAGGAAATAATAAAGGCAGGTGGTGTGCGTGCTACGACTGCAATGCACGCTGGTATTTGTTTCGGTTTAGCATCATTTGCTCATGGCGGCCATCGCGTGAGGATCACTTGTGAACGCCAAAATTACTTCTTTCCGTTCAAAATATCGCAGCTTTTGTGATTTTTGCGATGGATATCCTAATTTTGACATGTTGTCGATCTTAGGAATCAAAGATTTCCTCAGACTTCAGTGCGTGGAGTTTAAAATATCGGTTCTCTGTGTCGCGACGCCTCGACGGGACTTGCATGCATTTAAGCCCGAGGTAAGAATCATGATTGTAAACATAAATATTTAGATAAGAAACCTATATTTAAACACGATGTAGGATGTAAGCTTAAATTTAATGATGTAATGTTTGCAAGAGGGCTGCCCTTTAGCTTCATTAACCACTACGAATAAGTATATCGTATCTTGAATTGAAACAAGGGAAACATGTTTTTCACGCATGTTGATGTTATGGTACGTGTCCTGATTTATTTTGTATTACTTAGACTAAGCATTAAAGCTAGCAATCTTCGTAATTGCTTAGCTTTTGTTTCTAATTTCTAATTCTTGATTTCGCAAAGTATTCGAGGAATTATATCTTTCAAAAGTTATTTTTTGTTTTCTCTCATAATGACAGTATCTAGCAACATCGAAGAAAGTTCTGGTTTTACGACACTTCAAATGTTCAACAAAGATTCTTCCTGCAACAAACTACGATTTCAGTTTACAGTTATTTAGTTAGATTTATAAAAAAATGCTGTGTTCTTGTAAATTAGTTTGATATCATTGTTCGGGTTTGATTTTGATCCAAAAACATATCACTAAGGCAAATTAAAAATATTTGTCTACTGGGGTGAAGTAAATCAGTGGTAGTCTAAACAGCAAATCTATCAGCTGAGTTTTATTTATTAGCACCTTTAAACTGGCTACATACCTTGCAATGTAGGCTTGATTACCAGCTGCCATTAGAGAAATAAGCTCCTCTGGATCTGGTTCGAAGGATGACTGGGGGTGTTTTGTGTTATCGATCAAGACACTTATAATCTCACAAGTGACTCTCTAAGCTGTACTAGGGCAACCTAATGTAATGCAAGGGGTAACCAGTGATGGACTAGCTTCCAGGGCTGCTAAGCTACAATGGTGTAGGCCAAGTGCAGTCTTTTTTCACAATTTTAAATAATTGCTGGATGCTTAAAATTGTTGAAGGTATTTGTCTACCATGCTGTCAACCAATGTTTATGTCTGACCTAGCTGGTGTAATTTTGAACCAACCACAGTTATTTGCAAAACAGCTCGTACTTTAACTTGTGTGAAAATCGCACTGGAAGCCCTCCTCCTGCTACTGTTGTGTGTATACAGACCGTGATAGTTTACTTCGCTTTATTACTGCTATTTCACTTATTACAGAACTGGTTTATAATCAAGTTATTTTTTGTTCTTTATTCAGAGATATTACACTGCAACAGCAGCTGAATATAAAATGCACAGGTCTGGAGGATAACTTTGGAGACAGAATTTTTTTTCTCCAAGGGAAGCTTCGTAATCAAGAATAAACCAACTAGATAAAGCAACACATCAAGTGACAACCTATTCAGATACATTTAAATATCTTTCCTTAAGGTTGCTGAATTTGTATAAATAAAACATTGTGAAAGAAACACTACATGTATGTCATTTCATAACAATAATAATATTTCCATAGTGTCTTGATAATTTGAGGGCGGCATGGTTGACTAATGGTTATTCCGCTGGACTCTGAAATTGAGCAGTCTGGGTTCAAACCATGGCCAGGGTAATTGGGGTAATTATGTTGTGTTCTTAGACAAGACACTTTACTCTCATAGTGCCTCTCTCCACCCAGGTGTGTAAATGGGTACTGGCAAGTTTACTGCTGTGGGGTAACCCTGCGATAGACTAACATCCCATCCAGGGAGAGGGGGGAGAGAATACTCCTAGTCTCTTCAAGCTATTGAAACTGGTATAAACTCCAGCCTGATGGGACACTAGGCTGGAATACAGACTTGAAAAGTTGACATCAAATGAGTAGGAGGCAGGTCTTATTTTTACCGAGCTTGACAAATTAAATGAAATACTTTTGGTCAAACAGCTTGAAGCCTGTGTCAGAGACAAACTAAACACCAGGGTTTTGCTCTTCAGTGATGCAGGCTAACCAATTGCAAAATAATGAATAAAACCCATTTGAACCTCATTAAGTTTTGAACCATTTATTGAACTTCTCACCTTTCCACAACAGGCGATTTGCTGTGCATGAAGTCTCCACTAATGAGTTGTTGTGGAATCACTTTTTAGTTACAACAGATGCAATAAAACATTTCAAAGTGACCTTCAGTGCATGGGTAATCAAAATGATAGTATGAAGCTCTAATGATGCCAATTATGGACATCAGTAAACCCATTTATCATGCTAGAGCCTGGAACAGGCTACATAGGCCCACTCGGGTAGAAGCAATTCATGCAGCAGAAATAGCAGTTTGTTATCTTCCCAGTCCCCTAAATAAACTGGAAAAGACTGAAAAGTTATTTTGGGTGTTCTAAAGGTACTATAATTCAACTGTGACATGAGAATCAGTACAGTACAAACAAATAATTCGCTGGCTTCTTCAGTAAACCAGTGCTCTTTTGACGTCCATCTTGATCATCTACGGGAACTTATTCTTCTAAATTGGATTCTCCTAGTCCCAAAGAACACATAATTAAATCATTTTGAAGGAAACTATATAGCTCCCAAAAACAGTGGAAGATCGTGGAATGAAAGTGCTTAACTCGACGCATGAAACTTCAAAGGTACAGATGGTTAACACTCAAAAAAGGGCCTTTTTCGTTTAGTCGAAACGGCGTAGATCGACTGGTGCATACTGGTGCATTATGTTTCCCATATTGGAAAATTTCTAAGCTTTTGATTTATTATAATTTTACGCCAAGCACCACTAGCTGAAAGCCGTGTTAGACAAAAACTTCCGACCTACTAGACGAAGAGAAAAATCGGCCATTTTACCTCGTTCGAGAAATGTCAAAATTTACCATGATAAGCTCTAAATGTAAGAACTTCGACGCCAAAACCTTACTTTACTATTCCTGAACTTTTCAAATCTAATATTGTGGCAGAAAAAAGGCCAGCGAAAGTTGTGCAAACGATGATCAAACTCACCCGAAAAACCGCTCGCATCACAACATAATTCCACCATGTTGGAAATTCATCAAAATAATGCATTGCGGTCTTAGTGCGCACACCACCTGTAATAAAGGTATGGGCACAATTTCAATGACAATCTATCAGTTAATGCCAATCATTGTAGAATCGATAAATCCACCCATCGCTAATCAATCAGTCGATAACTAATATAACGACAATTACTTCTATAATTACCATTTTGATTAGGTGCCCAATGTCATCCGGATGGAAATACCAGAACGAGTTGTTAGGCAGTATTTGACATACTGCGAGGAGACGAATGTCGTTCCGTTGAGTCGCAGCACACTCCTCAGAATACTGGAGGTTTGCAGTGCGTCCACTCGCAAATCCCTGCAAGGGCTCGACTACGTGACATCCTCAGGCGCACAAGCATTTGACGATCTAATGGGCGTGGCAGAAAAATTAGGGGACGCAGGAGAGGGCATGGACTGGGCAAAGGATGTCCGCAATCGGTTGCGCGATGCAAAACGATATCTTAAAAGCGATTACAAGGTAAAGAACGGAATTATAAAAAAGTAAAAACAGAAGTGTGAATCTTTGCCATCACGATATTGTAGATATCGTATGACCATGAAACGTGTCACGGCACGGCACGGCGCAGTTAACTCAAAATGTTTTCGTATCCTTGCTCTTGCACGCTTGTCGTACTACGGCGCGACGGCGTACCTTACACGGAAGCCAGTCACGTTGCCTTGTCATGGCACGGTACTGTCACGGTTACGGCACAGCACGATCCGTGACCGTACTTTTTCACAGTCATAGAAAATCTACTTTACCTATGGATGATATTAGCACAGTGATAAATGTCCTCAGGTCCACATTTCCATGAGCTCTACTGTTGCAGACCACTGCAGAGTGTATGCGCTCAGTGACCCTAACGAACCTGCCTATAAAGAGGAGTGCAGCCATAGCCATGGTGAAAGCTGTGATCGCTGTTTGGTTCTGTTATCAACGCTGACAGACATAGAAAATTCCCTTTTCGCGCAAGTCAATAACATGCAAGAGGACGAACACGAAGAACTTTCTTTCGTCGTAAAGCAAGCAAAGTCTAATATCCTGGCATGGAAGGCTCATATTCTTCGCTCAATACACCAAGATAGTGCTCGGATTGACCTCATGGATTCACTAGACGAAAGTTCAGTGTTTTTAGTTCAAGATTGGGCTATGAAGTTCTTACCACTGAAATACCGTGAGAGCCAAACAGACTGGTTTGGCAAACGCGGTATTCCGTGGCACATCAGTGTTGCTTTCAGAAAGGTGGACGATGAAATACAACTGATGACATTTTGTCATATTTTCAAAACTAGCCTCTCCGACAACAGTGCTGTGCAAGCAATCATGGCTGATGTCATCAAACAGCTCAAAACAGCCTCACCAAGCCTAACCACTGTATTCTACCGCCAGGACAATGCAGGGTGTTACCATTGCGGTGCCACCATTGTTTGCGCCAGCGTGTTAGGGAGTCAACTGGGCGTGTCTGTAAAGAGAACAGATTTCTCAGATGCACAAGGAGGCAAAGGAGCCTGCGACCGTAAGTCGGCCACAATTAAGTTCCACATGCAGCATTATCTCAACTCCAGCCATGAAATCGAGAAGGCGGAACAGATGTTCGACGCCATGACATCTAACGGAGGAGTACCCTCTTTGAGTGTCTCTACGCAGCTGCGTCGAAAGTACAGAGTTGCCCCCCTACAAAATCGATAGAGTGAGTCTTGTATCGAACATACAGTATTCAGCAGAGGGGCTGCGCGTATGGAGAGCTTATGGAATTGGCTCCGGTAAACTATTGCCTCAGCAGAAGCACGAAGTTTCTCCAAGAAAACCCCCAACACTCGCCGTTGTCAAGTGTAGACAAAGTACCTTCTCAGCTGTGAAACCACGAGTTCTGTCGAAGTCAAAAAGTAAGGCAGGAGAAGAACAAGAAGAAGAGGGAAACGAAAGGGAAAATCTTGGAGATGGACTGTTCGCCTGTCCAGAGGAGGGGTGTCTGTGCAGATTCCTTAGCCACTCCGCAATGATCCGCCATTTAGACTGCGGAAAACACAAGCGAGAACTTGAGAAGGAGACACTATACGATAAGGCCGCTATGGAATACGGTAAGCAGCTTGAGGGCCAAGCAACGTCGATGGTTCCGTTTTTACTGGCACATCGCAGCCTTGCATGCAGGGAGCTAGTGCCTTGCCCATGAGATGGGCTTTGAAGTCAGCAGAGTCAAAGCGCTCAAGATTCAGTGCAGCACAGAAGTCGTATCTGACAGACAAATTCAAAATCGGTGAGCTCACAAAGAAAAAGGTCAAACCTGCTTCAGTGGCGCAGTCAATAATGACGGCGAGAAACACCAACGGTTCCAGATTTACAAGCGACGACTTCTTGACAGCGACCCAGATTGCTTATTTCTTTTCGCGTCTTGCATCGAAAAAGACCCTTCTAGATGACGACCTAGGCGAACAGTTTCTGGATGATGAGGATGTAGAAGCCGCAGCCGTCGAGGACGAATTAGAACAGATGACAACCGAAGCTGCTAATGAGCTGGCTGCCAAGCAGCCACTTTTCTATGACAACTACAATCTCTGCGAGCTGTCATCCAAAGGGAAACTCGGCAGTTTTGCTCTCCCCGTCCTCAAGAATATGTGTAAATATTTTGGTCTAGATGTCGACGACATTAAAATCAGGCGCCGGAAACCATACGTCGATAGACTGTTCGCGATATGCGAATCATGCACCTGCAGGAAATAATTGCAATCACGAAAAATCTAGTTCAATTTTTCCTGGTATAATCTAGTTTAACTTTTTTTTTTATTTTACATGTCTTTATATTTTATATATTTTCTAAATGTATTTCAAGGGAGCAGTCATGGTTTACAGTGCTTTTAGAATAACCTTAAGCAAGTGGTATTAGTAGAGGTATTATCAAAACTATTAGTTTTATTATTAATATTATTGCAGTAATAGCCTGCGAGCCGCGCCTTTTTGAGGACGATTTGGAAGTAAAAAATTCGGTGCTACTGTCTCGTGATGCGCTCGGCCGTGTAAATAGAACTACTTTAATCGAAGACCCGAATAAGGGAAAGCTCCAATGCTAGAGAACTGCGAAGTAAAATCGCTTATTTTATGTTCAGAATTCACAGACTTCGTTTGAATTTGACATATTCAGCTAACGCCCTCTGTACACTGTTTTATATATATGTATATATATATATATATTTTCTGTACAGTTTTAAAAAAACTAATGTTGTACTTTTTAAATAGAAAAAGAATGGCCAATCATCGTATGTCGGGAAAGAATTTTGCCTCAGATACGTGAAGTTTGTGTTTTATCATAACGAGTTTGAACAAAAAAATGTACAAGTTTGTTACATTAGAAATTACCACAGCGTGACAACATGGGTCACGCAATCGAGTGCCCAACTCAAAATTGTCGGTTTCATTTGATGGGAAGCTTTCCCAATTAAAAAAAAATACAAACTTGTTTTGAGGAGAGGTGTCCCAGCGTTTCATAGCATTCTTAGTACTTTATCAAGGATATTAACTGGCGTCTATTTTAGCTGCGTATTTGCATAGTTCGCAGACAGATTTCAAGAATAGCCTAAATACATACCGGTTTTTCGCAATATTAAAAGTCATTTACCGTTATTTATTGTTACAAATGCAATACTTTATCTTGAAAATACTTCAGCAGCCACGGAAGAAGCTTTTCGAAGCAATGTATTAGCAGTAGATGTCGATTTGTCCATTAAAATTGTTAGTTTGTCTACGGACTATTGTCTTGTGTTTGCATGTGTTGACAGATTAGTTTCGGAATAATGGCAGTTTTGAGTGCGTGTTTGTACAGCGGTGATAAAAAGCCGGGCGGTAATTTTTATACCATAAGAAAGCTCAGTCTTTCTACTTTAAAAGTAGATAAGAATTAATGATTTTACTCTTATACCGGAACCGAATATCGCCTTCCGAAAATATGTACCAAATCGGGAAATTCTCGCTAGTAAAAAATCACTGATGTTTGACAGCTTCCGGTGACCCCGAAGGTCAAGTTAAATGTTAACATTTAGCACCAAATTACTCATTGGCACTTCGAAAAGCCATTTCTGGTCTTGATTTTGTGATTTTCTTCGGTGCGAAACGAAAAAAACGACATTTTGAGGACGGGTTGAATAGGCTCAAAATGGTTGATTTTTCCTCTGCACGGGGTCATCACGGAAAACCGTTGATTTCGGGATTTCAAATAAATATTTCAAGAAAAAACACCACCACGTTTTCTACCCTTTGATACACTATCTTTAGACGAAGTATGAAGAAAATCGATTTTTCAACATGTGCCGCCCCTTGCTCGATGGTAGTGGACATTCCCTCTTAATATAAATCTAGACCACCTCCTGCGAAAGACGCACATGAGGTCTGACGGCCAGATTTTTTCCATGGCCAGAGCCTAGTATTGTTTTTAGTATAGCATGATGGTCAAAAGTCTGTGTCACAACCATTACACTATGTAGCTAATAGTCACAAGATTTTCAGTAACAATTAGCAGCTTACATGTTTCAGTGCCAGGAATTTTAAGGCAGTGCATTTCGTTTATTCCTGTATTATAGCCTAGGCTGTGCAAGCTTAAGTACCAGGCACTTCACACAATATCGCAAGCTTTGCTTTCTACAGCAGTAAGAGTTTTAATTTTTTGCCCTCCCACCTTCTTCCTCGGACAGTCTTTTTGTTGGTGTTGTAGGTTTAGTCCTAGTTTGTACTAGTTGTTGTGATCTTTTTAATATTATTTTTGTCAATATTTAATTTAGATAAGTTGCAATTATTGTTCTTGTTATGTCCTGTAGTTTATTCTGTATATTATCAATAAAGACTGTCAGACCTCCAAACAGCGCATGTGTGGTGGTTTACTTGATAGTTGCCAGCCTAAGATGTTATTTCGTCTTTGATACAGGGAATATATTAGATTGCCTCCAAGACTCACTTAAGGCAAGAGAAAGAAATCTTCCCGCCAAAATAACTAAGAAGACCATTTCTAAGGTAATCTGCTGTGAGTAAAATTACAAGTTTTGAATGGAACTTCCACTCATTAAAAGAAATCGTTTGCACGGTCATTATGGATGGCTTAAAATTAAGTATGTACATTTCCTACCAAATTTGAATTTGAAAGGTAGCTTCTATAGCATAACTCTCATGAGTCACATTAACATGCATGCAGTGGGTTAGGCAAATTGACCCCCCTATACCATGGACATCATACAAGAAGGGCAAAACGGACATTGCACGCATTAGAAAACCGTTTTGTTTAGCAGTACAGCAAACACCTTAAATAGAGTGACAATATGGAATTTTTGCATGTGCCATTAACGAAATTGAGAAATATATATACATACTTTCAAAATTCGTTTTCGGCAGCCACTAGGATTTCTATACTGGGCAATTAAAAGACGTTTCTTCTTTTCATTTTAGTGAGTAAATATTTGGACATTTTAGCCCGAGGCATGTTCACTAGTTAACTTCAAGATGTGCCAGTGACCACGCAGTCAAGATCTTAGAGAACTCGGAGCTGATCCAGCTGCTGTTGCAATTCAAGAACTATTTGAACCAACAAATATAAGAAGTTTGAAACACTTTTTTTTACCAATCAATTTAATT
Source organism: Siderastrea radians (assembly GCA_964017195.1). Lineage (NCBI taxonomy): Eukaryota > Metazoa > Cnidaria > Anthozoa > Scleractinia > Rhizangiidae > Siderastrea > Siderastrea radians. Next base: position 32,739,154 of record OZ024891.1, on the reverse strand, counting down.
AAAGGAAGCAGTTTATGCATAAAACCAGCAGCTTTGCACATTCCACATTTGTTCTTTTATGGTGCACCTGAATATTTCTATGGAAATATGGAGCTAATTGTTGAAATCTAGAAGGCTCAGTTTACTTCTAAAAAATTGTAAGGACTGAAAAACGTTCCATTCCTTGCAAGTAATATGTTTGTTCAAGGTTTATACAATATATAACCAAAAAGGCCATGTAACGTCTGATCGTCAACATTTCATTTCATTTCTTTTAGACTTAATTATTTGAGTTGAGGATACCACGACTAGTAAGATAACTTTTCTTTGTGCAAAAATAATAAAGACATGCTTTCAACTTATTTCGTTTTGTCTCATTCTTAAAATTACTACGAAAGCACACACCCTTAACACATGCAATTAAATGTCCTCTATTGTTTCCTTTTGCACATAAGGGTGAACTAAACCTGTTTACACGCGGAAAAAAATTGGCTTGGCAAGAATAGTTTACACACGTAACTTTTATATGCTTACCGGTTTTGTACTAGGCAAGGATGGAAATAATGACAGTCAGCACGCACAATAATTAGCACAGGGAATATGGCCTTAGCTTCACCAGTTCAGTTACTTTGTTTCAACCCTTTCTGCGAAAAGTACTGGCATTTTTGGAAGAAAGTGATCGAAGGAAAATTTTACCACAGAAAGAAAGTTACAGCTCTTTTAATCACAGAAAAAGCTAAAGATATAAATATTAAACTCTCCACCATTCAATATATACTAGATATTTTTCCACCCACAAGTCGAGCAAAATATTGACTTTCCCTGTTTTTCACACTGCCTTCCCCTTCTCAGTCGTCATTTTTGAAACTGCAAACCAGTACAAACACCAAAAAACATCTCAGAGACAAGAATAAGCATTTACACACCACCAAAATGGCAAGTTGCTGCCTTTCACCCTTGGCCTGCCATTTTTTTTTAAAAAAAAGGACATCGTCCAGACATTGTCCCAAAATAATTAAAAAATTACGAAAAGGCAAGGCAGGCTCACACCATTTACGCAATTCATCCTCGCCTTGCTGGAAATGAAAATTGCTCTTCCCGATCGATCCTTGCCTACCAGTTTTTTTCTGTTCGTTCTAGACAGCTGTCTAGACTCCACAAGTGGTGTGGCATGCAAGGTTTGGTATCCCTTACGCAGATTTACAGCTCATGCAACTGCAACTAATCCAACACAAAATGTGTGGTTTCAGATAAAAAGGGGACAGAGAGGGACACTGCCAGTCCAGGCTTTGGGATATGTCAAGTTTGGTGACATTATTTTTAGACGGCCATTTGGAGCGGAAGTCTGTTTTCCAGATGTCCCCATAAGGGCAACCTCGATCTGGTGTTTGAAGAACCATTCAAAATTTTGCCAGTAATGGCGGACCAAGTGGCGTTTCATTTTGTCCATAAAAAGGACTTCAAAAACAAGGGAAATGGTATTTCTGGAGCAATAATTTCCGAGTGGGAGATAACTTCTACCATTTCTTCAGTTTTTAATGACTTGCTGGAGGGCATAACGGATTTGAGTGAAGAACTCGAGTCCAACTCAGGCGACATTTCTTGGCACGATGGCGCAACAGCAACTCGGATGACGATTACGTCCAGGAAGCCTTGTCATCTAAAGGCAGTGGGAAAGGAAAAAACTCTACCAATGCGAAACAAAAAGGAAAAGAAAGCTCTGCTGGTAGCAAACAAGGAAGAAGTGCCCATCCTGTGAGAGGTAAATGTGCCAATTTGAGCAAAGCGTCGAAAACCACAAGCAAGAAAGAAACAAGGGGAATCCACGAAAAGCACATCGGAAGAAAAAACAGAAGCCACTCACCAAGAGAGAACTGGATGATCTTGGTACAAATGTCACCCGTATTGGAATTTCCTTTCGGAAAGAATCAGAAACCAGTACGTTATGAAACATTATGAAATGCACTGTAACCTTGTTCGGTAAATTCTAAATGTTCACTACAATGAACTGCGTGATCTGGTACAGCAATGCATTCCTTTAACATAAAGCTTGTATCAGAAATCGCCAAAGGCGTCAAAAAAGACAGAAAGGCTCACTTGACATTGCACTGGGTGAAAAGTTTGAACACCTAGCTGGATCATTTCTCCAACAATTCAAAGATTTGCAGTCTGCTGTTCAGCAATTTGGAAAGCGCTTATTCATCTCGAGTATGAACCAGGCAGTCACTGGCATCTTGCAATACTTAATGATGTGTGAAGATGAGAAACACCGAATGAAAGCATTAGAGTCTACCTCATTGGGAAGCTGGAAGAAAGCGGTGGTTACATCAGATGGGTGTTTGGCATACCAGAGGGCACTTCAGTAAGAATGGATCTTTCATCATAGAGAACTATCTTACTGGGGGGGCTTCTCTGGTATTTTTGTACATGCAGGCGAGGAAATGCAATGTCATTGAGAAACAACTGTATACTGTCACTGCTTAGTCTATGGAGGGGGGCGTTGCTGCATCCTCTTAGAGAAGAGGGTGACATAACCACAGAAAGGGAACAGAAATTAAAATTTGTGAATTTCATATTACCTCCCCAGCAGGTAAAATCACATTTTGATTTTTTTCCATCTGTCCTAATCTCTAGGCTTATAATAATTATGTTGCTTCTCTTATAGTTAATAAACTTCTGAACATTTCTCAAGATTGAAGGTTATTGAGCAAAAAACAGCTTCAAATCTATTTAGCAATGAACAATTTGTTTTTCCACAGATTACACTACATGGCCTCAAACAATGCAGGACTCTGCCAAGGCAATATGCCATGGTGTTATCAAGTAAGAGGACTCCAGTACCACTGAGTTTTAGATCTGTATGAGAGGCCAAAACCTCTTTATTTTGCCAGCAGTTGTTGAGGCTCTTAGTGAGGCCATAAAAGAAAGGGCTGCTGAACTTGAGAAGCAGAAGACAAACCACTCCAAAACTCTCAGAGTTAAGATGACGACAGCAAGAGCTGAAGACCAAGAGGCTAGAAAAAGTGGGTGAGACGTCAAGCGGTTCATGCACATGTATGGAGAAGAGGATGATGATGATGAACCAGGGCAAGCAGAAGAGGTAACTATTGTAAGTGGCAAAACCTGTCGCCGTGGCTCGACATCACACAAATGGACCACGCACAAATCTTGTCCTCTTAACACCAAAAAGTAATTAGATGACAATGTCACTAACTGGCTTGTTCTTTCTTTTTTCAAGTTCAAATTTGTCTAACAGAAGATTTGTGAAAAATATGTTCAATCAATTTTTAAAATTAGATTCGTCACACAAATGTGGTGATTTCAAACTCACTTGTCACCAAATTACTGGGCAGTTTATTTTCACACTTTACTGTGATTTGAGATCACGTATGAAATGTAATTTTTTTATTGATTATTGTAGCAAAGTCACTTTTTTAACTTGAGCAAAGGAAATTTAAATTGACTATTACTTCCTCCTATTGGAACACAAAGGAATTTTAAAGCTGGAAATCAACAAGAATGAAGTAGAGCCAGCCCATTTGGTTAAAGAAGCAAATTTTCCCGTGTTTTTGTGTACGGCAAAATTCAACTTCACCAAGCCCCATTTGTTAAAACCTTGGTGAGTTCGAAGTTGTCCCAAACAGAGAAGCATGGAAAACCCAAGCCATTTTCAAGGTACGGTTCAGTTCAATGCTTGTACTGTCTATTGAACGAGGATTAAGACCATTTGGAGTTATGGCACAGCACATTATTTCACAAAAGTTAGCTTCCAAATGAGTTTCTACGTGGTCATCAGAACCTGCCTTTTAGTTTGGAATTGTTTGTGCTCATTTAATTTCGCTACTGCTGTTCCATAACTGTCTAGTTAATGAAAAAGACTTGTTCTGTGGAGAGAAAGTGTCTATCTTTTCCTGTGCTTAAGTTTACCAGTGCAATACAAGTTTATAGTACTCAGTTTTTCAAGACTAATTTCCTGTGATCTTGAGCTCCCGACCCCTCCCCGCCTTTTTCGAAAATAAAGTGCTTCTGGCGAAAACGAACCACATCAGGTTTCTAGGTTCACCAATACCTTAATATATGCAAAATATGAAAGAAATCGAATTTTTGTAAACTTCTGCCCCAAAATTGAGATTCTGCTTGATTTTTACAGAAAGTCACTCTTAATAACAGTCATGAGACGTCACAGTCAAAACAGATCCCAAATAGAAAATTTGATGCGTAGTAGTAAGTGTTGTAAGATATGTCTGTGTGTTAACCATTTTCAGCATCACTTGGTGATAGGTAATAGTCACAGAACGTGACAAAAACATGCTTTGTTGGACTAAAATCTAGACATTTCGGCAATGCTGCCTTCAACAGTAGTCAAAATGTGATCCTTGCTATGTCTGCATTTCCATGTGATCGACGTAACTGCCTAACCTGTCCCTTTGTCAATTCTAATGACAAAATAATAACAACAGACAGATTAAGATCTCCGGGCACTATACGTGCATCAGAAGTCAACTAGTTTGACGCATTTCATGCCATAAATGCCCCGGAAGTGTCTGCATGGGAGAGACAGGGTGTCGCCTTGGAGACCATTTCCAGGAACACCGACTGACCGTAATCAACAAAAAAGTTATGCTGCCGGTACCGGAACATTTAGGTCTTGGTGACCCAACCAGACAAAAACGCAAAGAAATGCGGTACATCAAGACCTACCAGACAACCTTCAAATGCAAGGAGTACAAGGAGTTTTTGGAAAAGACCTTCCAAATCAACACTGAAAAGGACAACCCCACAATTCACCCGCAGGGGTTTTGCAATTTGTGTTTTATCACTTACACTCATGAGCACGTTTACTGGGAAATACACACTGACGACGGCAACTGTAGCACCTACGCAAGAAAGGGAAAAGCCAAAAAAGGTCAGAGACTCAAAAAATCTAACTGAGGAGGACGAAAGCACGTCCCAGAAAGTTCAGATGATATGCACACACTACTAAATAAAAACCCATAAAAATCCAGTGATTTTTTTTTATGGCAATGTCACAGGATTTTCAGTAATTTTTCACAGGATTTTCATGGCCAAGATTAATGGCATTTTCCCGGGATTTTCTCCCAAAAAACGTGAAAACCACATGAAAATCCTCTTAATATTTGCTGTTTCAGGGCCCATGAAACTGTAAAGCTGTGGAGCAAACAATGAAATTCCCATGAAAATACCATGATATTTTTATAGGGTTTGATGTTGTCATTTCATGGTGATGAAATCCCATTACCTCAAATTTAATGGTGACCCTGGGATTTCATTGCTCATGAAAACAGCATGGTTTTTACATTAATATGGAAATATTCATGGGTCATTAAAATATCTGCAGTAGTTACAGTCCCTTTTCATGGCATTTTAAGAACCATGAAAATCAACCTTATTCACTCATTTTCATGGAAATTGATTTCATGAGGTGGGGGAACATACACCATGAAAAGAACATGAAAAAAACGTGACTTATTGAAAAACAAAAACTTACCATATTCCTGGGCCATTTGTTGACATTTGATATCAAAAAAAGGTATCCATATATGAAATGACAAAAAAATGGCTACCCTAACACCAAATCTGCCACGAATTTAAGTTTCCTATACCCTTACAAAGATTCACAAACCAAACCCAGTTGGGAGACCGATTATATCCGGCTGTGATAGCCCAACAGAACAAATCTCATCATTTGTTGACTACCTCCTTCAGCCTGTTGCTAAAGTACAGAAATCACATCTTAAAGACAAAACAGATTTCTTGAACTTTCTAGAGAAAACAGAGTTCGAAAAAGACACAGTGCTTGTGTCCATGGACGTTGCTAGCCTATATACTAACATCCCACAGGAGGAAGGAATCACTATTCTTTGTAAAACATGTTAAGTTTATTTTGTAACCTTTGTACACGATAAAATTGCAACAGTAGCGTAACAAGCTAAACTACAGTGTAGCACACAATGTAATATAAAGCTCAGAACTACAACACTTTATTTTTATGGTATGGAGTTCGAAGGAAACGTAACTGCAATCAATGTCGACCTCGGGAAGTAAATGTAGATAATCATGTACCACTGACAATTACAATGTTCAAGCTAAGGACACTTTACTCACCTCAGTATTTGCGGTCAGCTCTTCCGTATTCTTTCCCTTGTGGAAAAATGGATTCAAACACATTTACAGTGTATGGGAGTCACTTCAAAGAACCTAAATTTATCGTGGCGAACATTGTCCTTGTGAAAGTGGCTACACAGCATATTCGGAGCCTGTCCGTCTGTTGTTTACAAAATGGGTTCAGATCTTCGCTCCAGGAAAGCAAAACCTCAAAATCTTTTCCAAAACTGCATAAGTTCTTCTCGCTAAAGCCGTCTGTGCACTCTTCTAAGCTAAATTATCAACGGTCGAGAATTTCAGGTCAATTTTGTAATGCGATCGGGGGGGGGGGGCGGGGGAAAGAAACAATTGTTTTATAAAAGTTGGCCAATTAGATTAACGCCGCGGCTGTCTCAAGGGATCTTGAAATTCCAACACGTGCCTACCCGCCTGTCACGAAATGTGAAATAGTGGTGCTTTATCCGCCGAAACTGCTCAGAAGCTTATACTTGGAAAATATCTTTCAGTGCATTGTCATGCACACACTATAAGCTGCCTTCATTTTTGGCCATGGATCGAATTAGTGAACTAAATCACACAGAGAAGGCGACGTAAAGACTGAATTTGATTACGCTAAGTGGAGCTGGCTATTAAAGATGTCGCTTATACTGCTAATATAACTGACAGCTGCATCAAGGAATTGCTGAATGGAAAAAAGGAGACACATACATAACGGATAGCCGTTGGCACAAAAACGGACCATGTAACCGGTAACACTGAATCATTCCGGATCAGTCGGATATTAAACTGTAATTAATCTAAATCGTGGTGAGTTTTGGATCATGACTGTTCTGTCTGTTAACGTTTTGTATTAAAAAGATAAGTTATAATGATGCTTCGACTGCTTGAATTTGGTACTTTATGAGGTTATTGTCCAGCTAGATAGTTCGGTCAGTCCTAATCATTTTGAAGACGGAAAAAATGTCAGGCTTTGTAAGGCCAATGTTTAGGCTACTGAAACACACTGTAAACAATACTCTATCGACCTGAAAAAAATTACGCCTTGTCAGGGTATGTTAAGCCTTACTTAAAACCTAATAAAACCTTATTAATTTAAGGCTTCACTTTGTAAACCTAACAAATTCGATGTTAGGCTTTTGTTACGTTTGTTTAAGGTCTCAGTTCACTAAATCAGGCCAGAGTTAGGCCTGAATAAGGCTTTGTCAGGCCAGACACTATCTATTTGGATGTTTGTAAGAGGGAATAGTTATCACCTAGATTCATGGGTTTTTCATTGGGAGGTCTTACATTAATGGGGATTTCATGGCACATGAAAACAATAAACACCTTTTCACGGGTCATGAAATCTGCCAAGTTGTAATGTGTTTAATTTCATCGGTCATTAAATCAGTAAATCTGTTGCTTCAGAGATTTTCATGACGCATGAAATGGATTTTCAGGGCCTTACCAAATTTTTCATGGTCCGAGAAAACCATTTAATGGAAAAATCATGACCTCAAAACACACCATGAAATCTAGAATCTGTTTTCATGGCCATAAAAGATAAGCTCATGGGTTTTTCATGTGGTTTTTATGGAATTTTCATTTTCAAGCAATTGGTAGGTACACAAACAGGCAAATTACAGAAACAAAACAATATCAAAGGAAGTTATTATACTCAGAGCCACTAGCACAGCAATCCGGCACCCCAAGTTTTCTGAAAATTTCAAACTCGTTGAGAAAAAGAAAGACGAGCTCTTCTGCCCCATTTGTAAGGACATCATGGTGAGCGCCATGATGCCCATGCAACAGGCCCACATATAATTTAAGGAGACAGAAGAATTTCGACCAACAAAGAACTAAAACTAAGAGATTTGAGGTCACTTTTATTAACAAGAGTAGCTCTATGGCAATGTATTCATCACTGCATTTTAGATTTTTAATTCTGACGTAGTTAGAATTATGTAGATCATCGCAGTGAAGGTTTTTCAACCTAACCAGTTGAAAAGAAGAAACCTGAAAAAAATTCAGGCTTGAACGGGAATGGAACCCATGACCTGTGCGATACCGGTGCAGGTTTCTTCTTTTCAACTGCTTAGGTTGAAAAACCTTCACTGCTATGATCTACATAATTCTATCTTTATCCACAGTTCAAATATATATATTAGTATTCATTTATAACGTAGTTATTCGTAATCTATTATATTTTTAGCTTAGAATAGTTTTTAGTATTTGTAAAGTTGCACAACACAGTTTATTCTGTAAAGTGACTGAATAAAACCCAGTCTATCTGTCTATCTATGGACATTCTGTTTGAGACAATTTGCAGCCATTATTCCTGTGCTGACAGCCTGGCTCAAGCGATAGAATTTGCAGACAGTGTACCTTCTTGTCCAATGTTTAAGCTTAACCTTATCAGTAAATCACACCACAGAACTTCTCTGCAGAGTGTTCTTGCAATTAATTTGCCAACAGGATGTTCGGTGAAAATCCTGTAAGAACGAATTACAGTACCAAACTTGTCTCAGTCACAAATGTGATGCTGGAACGACGGAAATAAACCCAGCCCCACCTGTACCTGTCCGAGCGGCTCCACCCAGAATCCCCAACCCGCTGCTAACCTCCACCTGCTCTGAAATACATACTCCTGAACCAGTTTGTTACCAGGCACTGTACACTTGCACCCCAGCTGCTTCAAGCACTAGCATCAACTTGAAAGATATTTATTGTCGAAACTACTAAGGGCTTAAAAATGGGTTGAAAATAGAGCTAATGTAATGTAGAGTATCTTAATGATTCCCTCTATTTAGGTCCAGATTGGAAAAAATCTGGAACAGTCAGGGAAACTTGGGTGTTTGGAACCATTAAATCATGAGCTATAGGAATCATGGAGTTCGAATCGAAAGTTGTTTCAAGGAAACAGCGCTGAAAGATGTCGAGACTCCAATAAAATTATCACCTTACCATTAGTTCTGTTGTTCTGTGTCTTTGATTTCTACATCATCTTCTGCAAATATCCCTGTTTCTCCCCGATTCTCTCAGCGGCTGAGTTCAATGGTAGATGCTTAAACCGCCCGCCATTTTGAAATTCACTCAGTCCCAGTTCTACTCAGCTCACCAAAAACCCCTAAAACAAGTAAGTAGGCTATCTTTGCCAGGCTATCGTCACGAGCTCGTAAGAACATTGCACGACGGACTTCCATATATGGAAGGTCCTCGTGCAACGGATTAAAATTTGCAATTCAAATTAGGTTCTATCTTGGTTCTTCTTTCAGGGGTTTTCTCGGAGATTCAAAAAGTAGAATCATATTGCGAAATTTAAATTCATTTTTAGTTGAAAACCAGATCGCTTCAGTGGCCAGTTCTTTCGTATTTGATTATTAACTTTAGTTTACGCTTACAGTTTGAAGGAGATATTTACTTTCGGGTTTATTTCCCGTTTTCAAAACGAATCGAGCCTGTGTACTCGCTAATCAAAACCTCAACGTCCATTTTAGATTGCGAGAATTAACTTGCGTTGTCGAGAAGGAAAACTGTTCCGATCAGCTGGAAAATCATGGAATTAGTGTGGACGAAGCCTACAAACACTTTATTTTCATGTAAAAGTCGAGGAACATTGCCAGAGACATAAACAAAAACAATTTTGGAAGTCATTTGAGAGCCGCTTTCCCGGGAACCGTTGTAGCGAAGAAAAGACGGGTTAACTACAACGGAGGAAAAAAATTGCCCCAGGTAAAACAATTCACCTACCTAATATCAGCAGTTGCAAGAACAGATGGTTTCAGTGAAACTGTCTGTTTCGGATAGCCTGCATTACAAGACCTTACAAGCGTTTATTTAGCCAAGCGCAGAGAGCAAGACGATACAAAAAATTCGCTTCCGGCGCTTGGCTATAAAATAATGCTTCTGTTCCTAAAAATTCGGATTTAAGAATTAATTGTGATCACAAAGTAGAGTTTTTGTCCCCGGAATGTAACCTTCAACTTGTGTTCTATGGTAAAATTAATGCTTTTTGTTTTCGGCCAAACAAATACATGTATGTTGTATGTTGTTTTTGTGATTGCTAGTTTTTTCGGGGAGACAACAGCTGCTCCGAACTTCGGCAAATGCAATATAATACTGTTCCCTAAAAGTTTCCCAGAAAAGACCCGACAAGAAAATTTTATTTCCATTTCCGACTCTTGCCCTGTGGGGAGAGTCGACTATTTCTCACATGTTTGCTAGCAGGGGACTGGAAAGTTATTTTTGCTCTTACCACCTAAAGACGAATTTGAAAAGCAATAGCAATTGTCTTTTTGGCCCTATGATTGGCTAATGGCACAAATCTCTTAGCAACGGCCCAAGTACTTCATACCCAGTGGCTTCACAGGAGAGGTTTATTTCCAGTTAGCTGGGTAGAACTGGGACTGAGGGAATTTCAAAATGGCGGGCGGTTTAAGCATCTACCATTGAACTCAGCTGAGAATCGGGGAGAAACAGGGATGTTTGCAGAAGATGATGTAGCAATCAAAGCCAGAACAACAGAACGGTAACATGATAATTTTATTGAAGCTTTGACATCTTTCAGTGCTGTTTCCTTGAAACAACTTTCGATTCGAACTCCATGTTTCCTATAGCTCATGATTAAATCAGAGGATGACGTTCTATGCTAAAAGACGTTTGACAGAATACTTAATGACAGTTTGATACAGCTGTCATTTAGTATACAAATTTCAGTTTAGTGGAAGACAATTTTACGTTGTGGAATTGTATCAGAGTTTTTGCATTCTCGTGTGTTGGGTGCTCTGAGATATTACCGATATAGTCCTCAGAAGCTCATGAAATCTCATGTCCAGCTAGATTTGGTAAGGGCATACCATGCAAAAAGGTGCTAAAAAGCAGCAACCCTTTCAAAGAGCCACCGATCACGGTCAGTGCTAAAGATGCCAGGCAGAAAAGACTGAAAGGGTAAATATCTTCTCAAAATTCATTTTGTAAGGAGACATTTGAAGAGAAGGGTGATGTTCGGTTATTCCTTTTATGCTAGCATCTTCAAGATAATTAAGATCAATGGGTTGGATGGTCTTTGGAGTGGACTGTTTTTTATAAACTTAACAGTAGGTCGGTGGCTAGCCTCAAGAGCTGATACCCTAGAGACAACAGGTCAGTACAAGTCTCAATATGACTTTCTCAAACAAAAACTTGCAAACAACGTTTTACAGCTACCAGTAGAATAACATGCCAGGTTCTGTAAGGTACATGGCACAGGCAGAAGTTCCTGCCTAGTCTTATTATCATACTCCTGTTTAACAATGAGTCCCAGTTGCAGGAACAGCTGGTTTTGTTAGTGATACTTCATGTGAACCACTGAATATTCTTGAGGATTTTGAAATTGGAAAACCACTGCGGAATATGATAAGCCTTCTCTTGTGATCGGGAGGATATATTTTTTACTTATTTAAGTAACTAGCCACTAAAGTCGCTAAAGAAGATACCTAAACAGGCTACTGAAAAAACTAAAAAAGAAATAATACAGGACCTCCTTTCAAATGACCCTCGAAGTAAAAACCAACAAGTCTGGACTCTAGAAAAAAAGAGAAAGAAAAGAGGACAAGCACCAAGATGCAGCGCTTGTAGAAAAAGGAAGGTGAAGTTACCGTCACTGTTGCAGGGCTTCATGTCCGTTATGAACAAAATTTCATTACAGAACCGTTTTATTTTTGTCCGAAACAATGCATAAACAAGATACCACATTGGCCAATTTAAGCCAAGCGCATGTAATCAGAGCTTACAGCTCATTTACTGACGTCACAATAGCAGCTTTCAAAGATAATGGTTTGCCAATTAGTAATTCTGCAGACTGACGATTAAAGCTTGGGATCAATGTGTTTTTTAGTAACGAAAAAATAAACGTATACAAAATTTTAGCAATTACAATTTGAAATTTGTAGATCAGCTTAAATAATGTTAAAATTTGTTGTCCAGTTAAAACAATGAAACTTTTTTCGATAAAAATCTATTTTTGAACACGCAACAATCTTCTGGACCTGCGAAAATGACACTCCCTTAAATATACATTTTACTAACCAGCCTTGAACTACCAACTTCCTCATTGAAAGTCCAATGCCTTAACCACTAGACTACTGAATCTCCACGTTGAGGCCGACAAACGAAGTATGTATATGATACCATGAAATAACTGCCCATGAATAATGCAATCATCTATGGCTTCTTTATTATCCCTTTCCAGATGGACAGCTCTGCCATCGTCTATTCCTAAGTCATTCCTGGTGAAACTGCGGCTAGAAAGACGAGGAGATCTTTACGCTCTCCGCTCATATTTTGAGCAGAGAGAAAAGGCCTCCAAAAACAAAGAAACGGAAGAGCGAAAGCAAAGCCCTAAGACTCCTCCATACAAATAGTATACACACTTCACCTCGTCACCCACCCCACCGGGTGTTAAATTGGGATTCGTGAGAGGCAAAGCCCTAAGACTCCTGCGTACAAATTCCTCAAGAGTCACTTCTGAGGAGAACATTTCAAATTTTTAAAGTCCGCTTGCAAGCAAGAGGTTTTCCACGCAATCTGATAGAGGAAATAAAACTCTCTGGAAGGGAATCCGCACTAAAACAAGACAATAAAACCCAAAAAGACATTTTGCATTTTGGCACACGATACCGACCATCAGTGCCAAAATCAAACAAGCCCTAATGAAAAAATGGCACATTATACAATACAAAATCAACCACTGCTCCAAGAAATATTTTAAGAGCCACCAATAGTATGCTTTAAAAGGGGAAAATCCTTAAAAGATATACTCGAGAGAGCAAAAATAGGATAGAAGGTTATCACGTTTCACAACCCTTCCTATTAACAACTTCCACATTTCTCACACCTGTAACAGATAATGCAGCTGTTCTCTACAAGCACACAAGAGTCTGAAAGAAATATCCCACAAGTTTCTGCTGGCATTGTGTGTCAAATCATGACAGACGATGTACAGTACAACACTTCATTTCTCCATTGCGGATGCCTACAACAGCATCATAAGGATCCAAGGTAGGTGGACAAACTTTAGTGACAATCTCAAAGAAACCGAGGATTAGATAAAGGATGTGCTGACGTTGTTGCACACTGCAAGCGAAATTCAGATTGACACGAGTCATGGGCAGAGAATTCGCTGCTGGTTCAAAGGTGAATCAATCAACAGCAGGAAATAGTCAAATGTATGCAGAAAACTTGCAGATACAATGATGGTGGAGGGTTTTAACGGTAACAAGTTAGCCTGGGAAATGGCAATGGATGCACTATAGGAACAGGAAAATTCGGGTGAGAAAATTCCGTTTTGCTATACCATTCTAAGAGAAACTGGAGTACTTGTTGCAGAAAGTCTGGCGGTGGTAGTTTGGGAGTTGGTGGCCTCCCTAAAAATTACAACTAATGAAGTTGATGTGTTTCTGGACATCGTTCTTGAAAGATTTCCGGCTATGCTTGCATACAAGATAGGTCACAAATCTGTCTTGATCAACATCCACAAACTGACTTTACAACCTGAGACACTGAGTGCCCTTTTTCAGGAAAACGAGAAGAAAGTTGCTGATACAATGATAAGGAAGATTTGACTCAAGGCACGCAAAAGAGCCACAAACAAGCACTGGCACTGGACAAGGTGTTACCCTAGGGCAGATCAAGCAGCATTTGTTACTGCCTGTGGAGGGTTTGAAAGAACATGGCATCAGTGGGGACACTCCCTCGTAAAGGAACGCAGAGAGCTGGTAGATATAAAGGATTTGTTTGTTACATCTCTCTTAGCATTAGAGCTGAAGGCTTGGTTTCTCTACTATGGTTTACCTGTTCTCCTTAAAGTTCTACCAGAGATGTGTTGTACATTTTGCTATTTTTGTGGAGAAAGAACACATACTCCTTGGGGATGACATCTCTCCCTCGAACCTAGATGATGATGATGATGATGATGATCATAATAATAACAATCTTTGCAATCTTGAGATAAGCCCTTCTATGCCTAACAGGATCGTGGGCAACAAGGAGAATCGACACGAATTTACATGACACGGACTTTGTAGTAGGAAGAGTATTGGCATAGATCAACCAAAAGTTTCATTTCCTTTTTGATGTATATACATAACTTTCACAGGACGCAGACTTTGAAGCGGAGTGCTGAGGTTAACTAATTGACAGTGTTTCTTTTTCTTTGACAGTTTTTATGATTTATGAACTTACAAAACTCGGAATTTAAAATAAAGAGTGGCCTTGCAATGTGCTTCTTTATATGTCTAAAATTTTTCTCGACATATTTTTAACATCTTAGTCAGGGGGCCTGAAAAGACCTTAAAAATGGTTGAAACATGGACGGCTTGATACAAAATTCTAACAATTATACCAATTGAAAGAGGTATTGTTGTAGTCTGTGAAATGGGATGTTAAACATTGCAAAACTCTTGTAAATCTCCCACAAAGACGTTGTAATGACATCACCCACATACGTCACAATGCTCCAGAGGGCTGTTGAAAAGAAAGGGAAAGTGTTACTTTTCTTAATGGAACCATGCAAACTATCTGCTACTTGAATGTATTTGTAGGACTAACACACACCTCCAAACATGACATCCTTGTTGGGGTATATGGCGTCATATGCATGGTCACGTGAGTCAAACTGTGGGGAAAAGCCATAAAAGAGTAGGAACAAATGTCATGCCATACCTTAGAGGGTAAATTAACGCTTTCCAGGATATCATTTTAAAACTGAGAAGGTTATTCATACTGTTCTCTGTTTACTATCAATGAGAGTCACAACCCTGATAAAATTTTCTTTACAAGCCTGATATTGTTAGAGTGTAAGGTAGAGGACTGTGCATGTGAACAGTTAAATGAACATTTTGCAAAGCGCACAGCGATGACTTTGCTATTACTCTTAACTTCTGCAAGAAGAAAGTACACATTTTACAAGCTTAGTCTGAGGACATGTTTTAAAGTGATGTCAACAGCCTTCTCACTTTAATGGAGGAAGTCTGACATATGTCCGATCTTGGGTATTCTGAGAAGCTCACAGTTTGTCATTTTGTCTATTGTCCCCTTTGATCTGTCAAAACAATAATAAAACTTTTATTGCACACCAAGCAATTAACGGATTGGGCACACGCTATTTTCAGAATTATTGATATCCCAGATGTAATGACCGTGTGTCTCAAATCCGGTGTGATTAGTCCAGAAAATGTGTTTCGCTTGCTTCGGCTTTACCGTTTTAGCCTTTAATCACAGAATATTGCACAGGAACTAATGGCAAACATTACAATGTTGTCTCTGCTGAAACACGTAGGTCTTTCAATGTACATTCTGAAGCAGACTGGAAGCAAACAATCAGTGAGTTATGAACAAATTAGGACACGCTATAGGTTATGAAGACGCTCAAAGATACATATCTGGTCAAGCTCATCTAGTAGAGCTGCAGACCGGAGAGAACAGCGTGTTTGTACCACCCGATATCACAACTAGAAGGTTCACGCAATGTGCCTTCCATAATCTTGACTTCAAGAAAACACAAAAGACGGCTCCACACTTCATGCAACAAGTCACGCTATTTACTAGTATCCTATTGATGACAACCATGAAATCAGGTGCTCCGCACAATTCCTGTTACTAAAGCAAGGCGAAGAATGATAAACAAGTTAGATTCATTGACTGTGAGTGATCCTGGCATTACTTCGAACGTTCGAAGAAAAGCGAGGTCTGTATCCGGTATTCCCTTAGCAAGTGGGCAAAGACAAGCAGTAGAACAGATAACAGATGAGAACTTTGTGTGGGCTCTAATCTGCCTGCTTATTACCAGAGATGATGATGCAGAAACTGCTCCCTTTTGGAATACATGCAATGAAGTGCTCATGGACAACAAACCGCCAAAGTCCCATCCTGTAATTGGCTACGGTCCTCTCCACCCGGATTCTCCCACAAATCCAGTTGTTGTTAAGGCATCATTGGATTACTTTATGTCAGTAACAAGAAAAGTAGAACAAGACAGTACAGTTCTTACTGTAGACCAGGCCATTTATGATATAGTAAAAGGCAAGTCAGACGCCTTCCTCGACATTTGATACACTCAAGACTAGGTTTTCAGTTCTTCAACAACAAAAAAAACAGTATCACGTACAGCGTAGTCAATTACATAAAAGAACCAGTGACAGATATACTAAGTTAATGATTTGACAAATTTAAGAATGCATTTATGGCCTTTCTATCATAATATGCACGCCCCTGTTAGTCAACTGCTTACAGAATCCAGTTGATCTTTTTTTCAGGTGCTATAACGCGACAGTTAGAAAATGATCATTTCAACTTAACCTGAATTTTTAAGCGTTTTCAAGAAATACCCGTAGAAATATGAAAGGTTGGTGGTGAGACTTTGAGGTTTCCACATAGCAGAAAACTTCATGGGATGCATTGGCTATCCATTGCAAGAGGGTGGAATTGAAGACATCCTGTTTGAGAGTGGTGTTTGTAAACGAGGAACGGCCAATAAATTAATCGCTGGAAGGACTACTTAAAGATGGTAAGACGTCACTTCCTTTGTCACTGAAGCGATGGTTGGACTTGAATGGGATGCGTTTGAGGAGTGGCTGTTAGCTGAAGGGCGCCATGATGACAGGCTGGATGACCTTCAAGAAGCCTTAAGGAACAGACAGGCAGAGGCAGCCCTGCCCAGCAGTGTTTGTATAATGTCAACTTTACAAGACATCTGTCCAGAGTGGAGGGAGTTTGTTATTGGTTTAAAACCTACAACTTCTTTTGTTTTTAGAAACAGAGGATTGTCTGAAAAAACAACTCCGGCGCATTACGATTTTAACTTCCCATGATCAATACGTGGTTTTAATATTTACTTCTGGCGTTTTCCCAGTAATGTTTCAATTGGGTGAGTGAGTATATAGCGCGAAATGTTAATTTATAACTGTCTGAAAATCCTGTAATGACTGTGATTGTAAAAGGGGAAAAAGTGGGGCTGAAACAAAAGTTGATAGCAATAGCAAGCCAGTAGATCATGTTCCCCTTGGTCAAGCCCCACACATAGAATTTGATTGGCTTGTTTGTTATAGACATAGATATTATCATTATCCGGGCAACATAGGTATTGGTCAGTTATTATTTGCAAAAATCTTAATAGTTAAGGTTAATATAACTGTCACTTATAAATATTGAAACATTGCCATATTTTTAAAATCTGCCAGGTTTCCTATCTTTCAGTTGCTTTGATGAGCGGGAAGAGAAGGGGAAATTGAAATGGTTTGGAAATATCTTGAAGATATTCTAGCTCCCTTTGTTAAAAAGTTCTATCAGGAGTCTACCCCGCATCAAAAACAACTGGAAAAGTACACAAGTCCAGAGGAACCATGAACATGAGGGAAACGTTGACTGAAAAGATGCATACCTTTACGTCAAGAGAGGTAAACTCTTAAAGCATGTAACCATTGCAGACTGTAAATACGGCT
Source organism: Siderastrea radians (assembly GCA_964017195.1). NCBI lineage: Eukaryota > Metazoa > Cnidaria > Anthozoa > Scleractinia > Rhizangiidae > Siderastrea > Siderastrea radians. Next base: position 32,721,593 of record OZ024891.1, on the reverse strand, counting down.
GTTTCTTATCATTTGCGACCACTAGTATACTGATTTGGTTGTTTTGTTTCCCTTTATTTTTCTCCAGAGTGACGGCTTTCGACCCGGGGTAGTTCCACCTTCTCACGATACATGGTGCTGCAAGTTTTCTCTACCCGAAGACCTTGAAAATTGGCACAGGATATGACCATAACTCGTAAGAGGTGAAAAAGACAATATATACACTGAAAATACGCACTTTTTAAGTAGTCTGTAAATAATTTGTAAATAGTACATCATAAGGTACTGTAAGTAAACGTCATAATTATATGTCTTGTACATAGCAAGGCAGTAGATCATATTCCCCGTGGTCAAGCCCCACACAGAATTTGACTGCCTTGTTTGTTATAGACAGATACTATCATTATCTGGGCAACATAGTTATGGGTCAGTTATTATTTGCAAAAATCTTAATAGACCCATTTCAGATGTGACGTCACGTCACGTGACTTTGCGAACTGGAGGACAAGTTCCAGTTTGTTTACAAGATGGCGGTCAAAGGGACAACGAAGCGTGGATTCTTACCTGGGTATTTAGAAGGGCTACAGCAAAAGGAATCGAAAGAACGTTATGCAGAAAAGTTGAAAGATATTGCTGGACAAGATCCGTACGAAATTCCGCGAAATGAATGGATAGATGATGTAGATTCTTGACCAGACATCACTTACATCCACGTGGGAATGTATCTGCTGTTTTCTTCTTGTCCGTACACAAAAGATCAGCTTATGAACTACAAGAGTTTAGACTGCTATCAAAACTTTGCGAATGGATGGGTGCGGGCAGTTTTTAGCAAAAAATTTGGCGATAATCGCCTCATGATCGCAAAGGTAAGGTTTTAAAAAGCGACTGAAATACTTGTTCAAGAGTGCTTAGCTAACTTCACAAGTGTTCTGGCTTTTGTTCCCAACTCTCGCTTCACTCGCTGATCACTTGCAGTATAGTGACTATATTATTTTATTTTTAGGTTAATCATTCTCAGAGAATGTCGGAAAAGCCCCTGACCCCTTGGGTCGTTTGTGAAAAGTCCGGAAAAGTGCTCTCTGCTCATTGTGATTGTATGGCTGGTCTTGGGCAGAGCTGTTCTCATGTAGCTTCGCTGCTTTGGGCCATGGAAGCTGGATGCAAACGAAGGGACTCTCTAACAGTTACTGAGAAAAAGGCCTACTGGGTTCTGCCATCAGCAGTCAAGTCTGTACCATATGCTAGAGTAAAGGACATACAGTTCTCCAAGACCCCCTCTTCAACTACAACAGTCAACCAAAAAGAGAGGCATAAAAATTTCAGTGTCTGACTGAGGTCTCTTTGTAAGCACTGAGCATCCTTATCTTGGAGCATCCCCAGATGGGCTGGTGACTTGTGACTGCTGTGGTGCTGGTGGATGTGAAATTAAGGTATTAATTTGTGCAAGAGTTGTTAAAATTAGCTTATAAATAAGTTATTTTGTTTGTGTAACAAAATTAATATGAGGCAGGGAAGATTAAAATTAACCTGGTTTGATAATTTCCAACCCAAAAACACCTCTGCAAAACTACAACTTATATCAGAGGAGTATGAAATTGTCGGCACGGATCACAATACAGTATCATTTACAAGGTGATATTTTTTGTTGTTTTGCCTAACTAAGATGTCATGTGGCTCTTGTATTTTATTTGTAGTGCCCATTTTGTCACAAGGATGATGACATTTCTGCTGCAACAAAGGACAAAAAATTTTGCCTGGAAGAAATAGCTGGAGGATATCAATTGAAGCGGAATCATCAATACTATTACCAGGTAGCACATACAGGCGTGAAGTGTAGCAGAGTTAATTTCAGTATTAGCAGAACCCTCACTTTGCAGATGTTTTGATTTTCTGGACCAGCTCTTCTGTGTCTACCTGAATTCTAGTACCACAATTTATATGCTTATAGATTTTTGATCTTCTACTGACTGTCAAGTGTACATTAGAGTCCCAACAAGGTTCTGATATTGTAATGTTGACTATAGGTACTACCATGTTTTTTTTTTAATTTGACCAGTAGTAACTTTCAATTCTTAATTTTCTATAGGACCAGTTGCAGCTCTTGTGTACAAAACTGGAGTACACTGATTTTGTAATTTGGACAGAGAAGGGCCTGTATATTGAGAGAATCTTCCCTGATGAAGATTTTTGGAGACAAAACGTCCCTGAGGCAAAAGAGTTTTTTTCTAGAGGAATTTTGCCAGAGCTTATAGGTAGATGGTTTTCAAGACCAACACCTACAACACAGGGAACACAACTGGACCCAGAGAGCCCATTGGTACCTGAGGCTTCACAGAGCACAACCACTGTTAGTGAATCTGCAAACGGAAGTAGCAATGATAGTCCACCCCTACGCATTTGTTATTGTAGAGAAGGAGAACATGGCCAAATGGTTGGTTGTGATAACGAGGATTGCCCCTATCAGTGGTTTCACTTAGACTGACTTAAATTGAAAGCCTTTCCAAAATCAAAGACTTGGTACTGTCTCGAGTGCCAGAAGTGTCGTAGAGGCAAATCTATGAGAGTCCAACGTGCTGACTAGATTTCCGCATAATAAAAAGAGACATGTTTCTGACAACACAGCACTGTCATTCATATACAAAGTTTAAACAAGGTTTTATAAGTTTCAGATCATAAAGGTGTAAATTGTTGTGGTTCAAATTTTACTCTGGTGGAAATTTTTTAAACCAGTTTTATCTTTATTTTTCTGTGTCTCATCATTATCCTCAGGAACAAAGGAAAATTAAAGTCAAACTGGTTTAAAAAAATGATAAACCAAAACAAATTTGAACTACACCATATATGATGTATTTAACAGCAAAATAAGTCAATTAATCCATCAAAATAGTTTTATTTTCAAAAGTTTGAAATGAATAGTGTTTACATTATTCAAATGGAACAACTGAGTCACAAATATTTACAAGGGCACAACAAATTGTGACAATTTTATCCAATGTGGTTACATCCCCATTCCTTACAGTGAGAAAGTCAATGGGTTGTGTTGCACCCAAAATGCTATACTTCTTTCGAATGTTCCCAATTACTCATTCCACATGAATCCTTACATTGGCGATTCTTCGGGTTTGCTACACTTCAATTCCACTTAGTTGCTTTTTACCCTTGGTGAATGCAAGGATCTTTACGGTTGAACAAAACAGTCCCACTGATTCTTGTATGTCAAAGCCCCTGTCTGCTAAGATTACATCTCCTGGAGTCAGATGATCAAGAAGGCCGCTGTTCTCTGTCAGGTATTTGTCACTAACCCTCCCACCCCACCCTTCAGAAATAAAACTTACTGTGCCCTGGGGAGTAATGCCTATCAGATACTTAACAGTATTGTGATGCTTGTAAGAGGAAAATGTCAGAGCTCTTGCAAGGGGGTTCAAAGAGCGGTCAAGGAAAATTTCAAAACAGTCTATAATCACAACGCAGTTAGGACAATGTTTGCAAAAGTCCATAGGGAGGGTCTTTCCAAGAACATCTCTATCTGGCCAGATGATTAAAGGTTTCAGTCGCTGGTACAGTACATCAACCACATGAAGAAATGTGCGTGACACAGTTGAGTCACTTATTCCTCCAAACCTGTAACCCAAATCTCTCCCTGACAAGTTCAGCCTCAAGCGGATTATGGTCAATAAAAACTTCTGGAATGGGCTTAACACTCCCTTTGAAGAGTGCAATAAATCTTTAACAAAATCGAAAATGCACAGAACCAGTGTCCAGTTTGGTAGTCCCGTGTAAAAACAACCTTGTCATTATCTTCTTCAAACGAGTCCTGGATAAGGGAGTTTCGTTTCAACTGTTCTTTAAGAGCAGCATTTTCCTTTTTCAGTGTTTCCGCGTTTTCCATGAGTTCAGTAAAGTAATCACCAGTGAAATCAGTCTGACAAGCTTTGCAGTTTGATTCAGCACGTTTATGTCAGTGTCCATCGGTTCTTCCGTGGTTGCTTGCACTTGCTTTGACAGTTCCATTAAAGCAATGGCGCCCTCACTTCTCCTTCGTTTTTCATTTCGCTCTTGCGATCGATTGTACCTCTCCTGGGTAGATGCTGTCACTCTCTGGAAATCGTAGCTAAGTTTTTGAGTAGGAGCCCAGTCTGGGTTCTCTTTATCATAAATTGACGAAGGTTTGCCTACGAAATAAAGCAAAGTGTTTGCTCATTCTACACGAGATAGTACACGCACTTCATACTTCCACAATGACAACAATGGCGACCCTTCGATCGAAAGTCTGGAGTCATTCACTTTTATCCGATGTATGAATTCTGATGTATATTTTTTAACATACCTGACATAAAATGATCGCTGCAAACTCTCACGAATTCGCCTGGATCTGAAGAAAGATCCTCTCTTCGGATCCTAGCTAACCAAGTCGCTCGACGTTCCCTACTCAGTTCGTGCTTTTTGTCGTTCAGTCTTGTGATTATCGCTGGTAGGCAATAAAAACTCCAATTTTTTTCTCTATTCGAACGATTTGAACACCCAAAAACAGCACAGAAGTTAACCATGGCATGAAAACTTAGAAAGATTTCACCTTGTTTTATCGTAGTTAAGGAACTCAGAGATTTGTTTACATTTGGTTGTCCTCCAGTTTGCAAAGTCACGTGACGTGACGTCACATCTGAAATGGGTCTATAGTTAAGGTTAATATCACTGTCACTTATAAATATTGAAACATTGCCATGTTTTTCAAATCTGCCACGTTTCCTATCTTTCAGTTGCTTTAATGAGCAGGAAGAGAAGGGGAAATTGAAATGGTTTGGAAATATCTTGAAGATATTCTAGCTCTCTTTGTTAAAAAACTCTATCAGGAGTCTAGCCGCGCATCAAAAACAACTGCAAAAGTACACAAGTCCAGAGGAACCATGAACATGTCGGAAGCGTTGACTGAAAAGATGCATACCTTTACGCCAAGAGAGATAAACTCTTAAAACATGTAACCATTGCAGACCGTAAACAGGGCTGTTTTTTTTATCATTTGCGACAACTAGTGTACTTATCAGTGTGGGTGTGGATGGGGACAGGCATCCTTGACATCATCTACTGGCTTAATTATGTACCCAGAGAAGGCCAATTGGCACTTGGAACAAATAGTTCGTTGGTTGTACTTTCACAGAAGCACATACAAATTCTGTACATATGTCATTTTCATCATTAAGACCGAATTAACAATTTTTATTTCGCCACGCGTGGTGACAGAGGATGGCCTTTAATGAGGATTTAAGTAAGTGTCTTTTTTAACAGACTATTGAAGTCTTTGGTGCCTCTCGAGTGCTCACCTGAGAAATCAAATCGTTGCGAGAAACTATTTCTGTTGAGGAAGTTAAGATCTTGACAAAAGGGTGTTAAGGAAAATTGTTGTTTACAATACAGCTTGATGAAGATGTTTAGATGTAGTTGAATTCGTACGTTGTTGTTTGGTTACGTACGTTATAGGCTTGCAGCAGTTTGGCAGTTGAAGTTGCTTTAATGTGTGGTTGCAAGTGATATGCATACCTCCACCACACAGGGTCATTGGAAATTCTCAGGGAGAGGGGGTACTTAAAGAGCAAAGTTTTTAAAGAGAACTATGCGCATAAACTTGACTTTGAAGAGGGATGGGGGTTGAAACCCAAAAAATGGTCTGTGGGAGGAGTATGGATAATTTCAGGAGAAAAAGAATTGACATCCCTGATTGACAGCAGCAAATTTTATCAGAGAAATCAAGGTCATAACTTAAGCACCTTTTAAAAGATGGCGGTTATGTACCACAGTCTAGTGAATATATTTTATTTAGATACGACGTTGTCACATCTTAGGAGTCATGGGCATAACCCAAACCGATTTAATCATGCTGGTTGGGATAAATCGGAAAGAACAACAGCCAATTTAAACAATATGGGCTATTTAAGGACTATTTCCAATCGATGTTTCTCGCGGCAACAACTCGTAAATCTAATTGAGGACAGCATTGCTTTCCCTGGCGTATCCTACATTGAAGGAGTATGTGAACTATTCGAGAAATCGTACAGAAGAAGAACTGGGCGGAAAGTTTATTGGGATAGAGGCGGAAACTTGCGGCGGCAAAAACTGTACAGAGTTAGGATAGTCACCATCCTGGGAACGGACAGAGGAACAGGAAGGAGATATTACCGACCCGTCACGGGCTATCCAATATAAATGTAAGATCAGAGGCGTACGTTATTAGAGTTATGAATAGTTTGTTAATGGATATTTTTTTGTGGACTTAAGATGTTATGAGAATTAGTTATGTATGTATTTTGTTCATTTGTGTGCTAAGATAGGCAACGGAACCAATTGTTTTTAAGCTTCTGAATATAGAGAAGATTGAGCAGTAATTATGCTAAGTCTGATTTGGTTGTTTTGTTTCCTTTTATTTTTCATCATAAGGTACTGTAAGTAAACGTCATAACTACATGTCTTGTGTATAGCAAGGCAGTAGATCATGTTCCCCTTGGTCAAGCCCCACACAGAATTTCACTGGCTTGTTTGTTATAGACATAAATATTATCATTATCCGGGCAACATAGTTATGGGTCAGTTATTATTTGCAAAAATCTTAATAGTTAAGGTTAATAGCACTGTCACTTATAAATATTGAAACATTGCCATGTTTTTTAAATCTGCCAGGTTTCCTATCTTTCAGTTGCTTTCATGAGCAGGAAGAGAAGGGGAAATTGAAATGGTTTGAAAATATCTTGAAGATATTCTAGCTCCCTTTGTTAAAAAGCTCTACCAGGAGTCTAGCCCCGCATCAAAAACAACTGCAAAAGTACACAAGTCCAGAGGAACCATGAACATGTGGGAAGCGTTGACTGAAAAGATGCATACCTTTATGCCAAGAGAGATAAACTCTTAAAGCATGTAACCATTGCAGACTGTAAATACGGCTGGTTTTTATCATTTGCGACCACTAGTGCGACAGGCATCCCTGACATCATCTACTGGCTTAATTATGTACCCAGAGAAGGCGAATTGGCACTTGGAAGAAATAGTTCTTTGGTTGTACTTTCACAGAAGCATATACAAATTCTGTACATATGTCATTTTCATCATTAAGACCGAATTAACAATTTTTATTTCGCCACGCGTGGTGACAGATGATGGACTTTTAATAAGGATTTAAGTAAGTGTCCTTTTTAACGGACTATTGAAGTCTTTGGTGCTTCTTGAGTGCTCACCTGAGAAATCAAATCGTTGCGAGAAACTGTATTTCTGTTGAGGAAGTTAAGATCTTGACAAAGGGGTGTTAAGGAAAATTGTTGTTTACAATACAGCTTGATGAAGATGTTTAGATGTAGCTGAATTCGTACGTTGTTGTTTGGTTATGTATGTTATAGACTTACCACAGTTTGGCAGTTGAAGTTGCTTTAATGTGTGGTTGCAAGAGATATGCATACCTCCACCACACAGGGTCACTGGAAATTCTCAGGGAGAGGGGGTACTTAAAGAGCAAAAGTTTTTAAAGAGAACTATGCGCGTTAACTGGACTTTGAAGAGGGATGGGGTTTGAAACCAAAAAAAACGGTCTGTGGGAGAAGTATGGATATTTTCTGGAGAAATAGAATTGACATCCTTGATTGACAGCAGCAAATTTTATCAGAGAAATCAAGGTCACAACTTCAGCTCCTTTTTAAAAGATGGCGGTTATGTACCACAGGCTAGTGAATATATTTCATTTAGATGCGACGTTTTCACATCTTAGGAGTCATGGCCATAACCCGAACCCATTTAATCGTGCAGGCTGGGATACATTGGAAAGAACAACAAGCTTCTGAATATTGAGACGATTGCGCAGTAATTATGTTAAGTCTGATTTGGTTGTTTTGTTTCCTTTTATTTTTCTCCAGAGTGACGGCTTTCGACCCGGGGCGGTTCCACCTTCTCACGATACATGGTGCTGCAAGTTTTCTCTACCCGAAGACCTTGAAAATTGGCACAGGATATGACTATAACTCGTAAGAGGTGAAAAAGACTTAATATAGCAACTGTAAATATGCACTTTTTAAGTAGTCTGTAATTAACTTGTAAATAGTACAGCATAAGGTATTGTAAGTAAATGTCATATTTATATGTCTTGTATATTGGAAAATTGTAAAGATGAGATGAGCATTCTGGAAGGTATTTTTTGTTCAAATTTGAAGCATGTTATAATTACATACAAGCTTCATCACGCTTCATCAGTAGTTTCAAATCGAGTTTTGACGTACACGTGTCCGTTGTGTAAGTTGATTCCAAGATTAGGAGGATTTCTTAATCAGTAGAAGCCAAGAATTGTGAATCATAACCAGGGAAAAAGTGTTATCATGAACGTGTTGATGTGGTTATCACAAGAAGTTAACTCTTTCCAATTAAGAGTAGTATTTACCCGACGTAGAATCACTTGTGACATCATCATTTTTGACGTCACCAAATTGTTTTGATAAGCAGCTAACACAGCAAGGACACATCCAACTATTCGTGTGTCAATTTGAATATCAAGCAAATCCTGGGAGAACTATACCAGAAAAAACGTGTCCAATTTTGGCTGCAAAGTTGATGGTAAAATAGGGAAAGTCACCTAGCTAATCAATGTTGCCTTTCCAGGTTGTTTGAAGGGCTGAGGCCAAAACCTTTCCGGTGGATAGAAAGGGGATAAAGGGTATGAGATAAAGAGAAAATAAAGAGAGAGAAAAAGGAAAGCAAAAGAAGCAAGAAAAAAATTGGAAATGAATCCGCCCCCAAAAAGTTTCCAAAATTTGGCTTACGTGGATGCGTGAAAGATATTGTACAATTTACAACAGAAGCTGGTTCAAAATCTAGCTAAATTGTAAGAAAATGGTTTTGTAGCAAATTTTAGCGGTATTTAGCAACATAGCACTGAAAAAACCGCGTTATCGGTAAAAAATGCGTTTTCTTTAAGAAGAAAAGGTGGACGGGAAAGAGTTAACCTAATACGATTCAGCAGCAACTCGAACATACATCGTTAGTCCAAGGCCACCAAAGCTACATGTACGAAATTATGTAAGGTACTTCAGTTCACAAGAACAGTCTGAGGGTCTTACGATAATATTTTTTGGGGCAATCGTATAACTGCGTTAAGCTGTCTGCTAAATTTCATTTTATTGTGTTGTAGGCCGCATACGTTTGCAGGCCAATAAAAAATGAAAGGCGTGGATTGCATATGCATTTCACTCAACCTTCTCAACACTGTTTTGTGCGCATCTGATGACAAGGTGTGCATTGAACAGATTGAAAACGCTATGGAAAACCAAGTGAAGCTGGCATCATCATACAAAGCCCGCCAAGATTTCTAAGTCCAGTTTTAGAACAAGATCATTTCAAGGTAAAAAGAACACATTTTGGCTGACAAGCTGTCTGTAAGAAATTAGATACCCTGTTTTTCACGCCAAACACCACATTGTTATGAACTGTAGAAGTTGTAATTATGTACCCCGTGTGTGCAGAGGATACCGTGTCTGAAAAGCGCATAACTAAAATAAGTAAGTACAAAAGTGCAGTGCGCATTATAACCTATGCCTTGGCATATGTAAGATCTAATGAAGCAAATCCAAGCTTTTATTTATGCCGTGTTTACACTTGAGCTTTTTACTGTGGTAACAGAGTTTACTTACCTGGGTAAGTGTTTTTGTATTAACGACGTCTTGTTTCGCTGTTCGGTTCATACCTAGTTTTAAAGGAAAGACATCTTATGTACAACACCTTAAGCCCGTTTTCTAACGAAAATGGGAAAAGGGAATCCTCAAATCAAAAACGGTGGATGTTCAGTTAAACGGCATGGCAAGTTGCGATATCCTGTTAAGTTTCCTTGCAGTTTGCTTGAATTTTATCGTGAACAAGGACTACGGCTCTCATATGTGATACAGCAACATGAAGGTTAGAGGATTTTGTGTTAAAATCAGTTGTTGGCTGACCAAAACCTGTTGAAAACGTAAAATTGTTTGTGTATGTGTACACTGAGTTAATTAGGCTGACTTTTCAGATCGATTGAATCAGCACATTTTGTCCAACTTTAAAATGCTATAACATCACGACGATAAATTTCCCAAAATCCTTTTGGAGGAAAAAGAACATCCCTTCTCCTATTGAAAATCCAGATTCTTGCCGAATAATATTTGGTACCACGTACTTTTTTAGAGGTCAAACTTGATATACTTTTTATCTAGTCAAAAGTATGTCGGATAAATCTAATTAGAGATCGTAAATAACTGAGCAGAAATTGCTGAAATTGCTTTTGACATAGATTTAAACATCGTTCTACAAGTTTTGTTAATTTTTATTGCCCTGGAATGCTTCATTTTGTTACGCAAAGCTTCGAGATTTGCCTTAAATTTTGAGCTCCCAAAGTGGTATTTAGAGCGAAATCCGTTATTATCGATTTTCTTGAAAATAAATCCATAATCAGCCAAACAAACCATGCAGTGATTTGTTTCACAATAAGGTCTACCTACCATAAGAATATGAGCAGACTTGATTTTTGACCTGTTGCCACCGAATGTTTGACCGTTGGTAACATTCGCTCTTAAATGGCCCACAAGTAACTTCAGGAGATGGCCAACAAGAAATCAAAGATAGCGTGGTTAGCTGCAAAAAAGTTGCAATAAACTTCTGTCTTTTCCCACTTTTGCTGCAGTTGGATCTTCTATGTCACAATACACCCAGCTGAACACAGTACCTCCACACAGGAAACCCAAACCACGGTTGAAGAGCTAACAGAGCAACTGCAAGTGGACGAGGAGGTTTCTCTTGCAGGTGAAAGGCTTGGCCTTCTGCTGAAGATGAAGTAGATGATCATCAATCAGAAGAATCTAGTTACTTCAGTGACTTTTAATACGCATACTTCTTTCAGTAAAGTAGTTTATTTAATCTGCATTCAATATACTCGTCATTTCCTGAGGTTTTGTTGAATAAAGATCGAGTCAAGACATTTTTACATCCAAAAGACGTTCTCACATTTATGGTGCAATTATAGTATGATTTTATTAATTAACCTTAAATGTTATTATTGTTTACATTTAAAGAATCGACTAAAAGTAAATGCAACTGTCAATTGGACTCAGATAAATATGAAGTAGTTTAATATGAAACTTGATTCACATCACAGTTTAATAGAGAGATAATGAGCAGACAATTCTGATTCAGTTAAATGTAACATCTCTTGTGAGTCAAAAACTGATTTATGTTTCAGTACCTTATTCTCCTTTATTTTCACAGGACTTTAATTTCGCAAAAATTTTCTCGCCACATTTTGCGAGTCTTTAATTTTGCGATCGGGGAGAAAATTGTGTTTCCAGGGAATTAAATTCTGCGAAATTGACGATTCAATGTCTCTATTTTTCTTTTTTACAAAAATTACGTTAATCAACAATTGCAACAAAACCGATATGCTGCCCCTACTCGGCAGCCTTATTCCTCTAAAAGTCAGTCTTACAGTAATAAAAAAGTCTTCTTGTTCTTCCAAGTCATTATCGAGTATCGAGAGTATTGTTACGTGTCCGCTCTAGGAGATCTCAATAGAACCTTCAGTCTCTTCAAATGGATCCTCAGGGGGAAGACTTAACAATTCATCTAATAGTTGGACGATGCCAGCCTTTTCCCACCCTTAAGCGTTGTGGCGCCTACCAATATCACTGCTGAGATGGTTGTACAGGTCCACCAACCATGAAGCGTGGAGAGGTTTCAGGGCTGTTAGTCACAAATTAATGTTGACCTCACCATTAGCATCACCATTTCCTGGGCTTACATGTTTCTGTACCTCTTCAGAGTACCATGTGGTAAATTTCTTTTTCATAAAGCGTTTCACCTCACTGTTGACAGTCAGATCTAATGGCTGAAAAAAAAAAGTCACATTAGTGGGTACGGACACAACCACGACATTTAGAAATGCCAGCTTTGACAAGACCTTCTCCGTCTTTTGCCCCTTAACCACGTCCCAGATCAGAAGCGCATTCTGTGTGCTGGTGGCAACTTCAGTTTTTCTTTTTCCTCTCAACGTACGGCTCGATGACTTTGTGGATCACGGAAGGTGTTTAGGCTTCATTTGAGTAGTGCTTCTCATTCTGTGAAACTGCAAACCCATTTGGAAACTTGAAGCCCTGTGGCTGACTTCTTGAAGTTTTCCCTTGGTATATGATCTGCATTGGCGAGAAATCACCCAAAAACGAACTAACAAATGTAAGCGTTATGTTCTTTTTCTCGGTTAAGCTTTACATAGGGACTAAAGAAGAGTTCTTCAAGGCCATTATCATTCTTCCTAGCGACACATATCAGGAAGGGGTTTGGTCCACGTTAAGCACCAACTCGGGTGGGATCTTGTGCTGGGTGATCGCACGGCCGAAGTCTGTGAGAAAAGTGAGCTTGCACTCTTCAAACACCCCGTGAGGTACTGGGGGACAGGTTGTTGTTCCAGCTCGGTGGGTGAAATTACAACGTCTATAAATAGACTTCACCCAGGTAGGTTTGGGCTCAAATCCTCTCAAACCACTAATGTTGTTGATGTTTACAAGTGCCAGAGCAGTGGCCTTAACCACACAGGAATTTACAACACCGCCTCTGCTACGAATACTCTGGAGAAGGGAGATTAACTTGCTGTCCAATTTAAGAAGGCTTGGTGGACGCCCACATGTATCATACGGGATGGCCACAATATCTGCCTCTGTATTCCCCTTTTGTCTCTCTTCTTTCAATCGTTTCTCATACGCTTGCTTGAAAGTCCTGACTGTACCTTCCTTTAGGGCCAGTAGTTCTTTCTTGCAGTGACACATAGCCTTGAATTGCCATTCTCACTAGCATATTTGCCAATCTTGGCACGAATCTCAGCGGAGAAGTGCGTGCATTTTCCACGCTTTCTGGATGAAAATGCAGTTGAAGGCTTGGGCATAACAATATCTGCAACATTCGGTACAACAGCGTTGTATTCTACATCTCCCACTGGAGTGCTCTCTTTATGTGGAAAACAGGCCAGAATTGATTGCTCACTCTCTATATCTTCACTATTCTAAGGTTGTTCTGGTGGTTGTCGCCTCTGGATTGCAAAGCCACAGCGAAATAAAGACATTGTGCTAAGCATTGGTACTTGACCGTCACAGCTTTACCAGATACAGGCCGAGCCAGGATTCGATTTCTGTCAATAGAGCTGCCAATGATAGAGGACGACAGCGTGGCTGAACAAGCATTTGCAGATCAGCTTCTTTTGGAACTCACTAGAAGCGACCAGTGGACTTACAACAGCAGTTGACTGTTAAGGACCCGGCCTGATCAATCGATGAAATCGATAATCGATAACAATCAATGACAATTAATGACAATCTATGGCAATCGATAACAATTACTTGATTGATACCGGAAATCGATGACCAATCGATGGCCAGCAAAATTGTTTTTTAATTGCCATCAATTATTATCAATTGTCATCCATTCGCATCGATTATCATCGATTCCATATATTTTGGGAGATCAAAAGGGAAATATTTTACAGAAGAAATACGGTGAAATGAGATTACATAACAATCACAAATTTGTCCATGGAGAACATGGTGGAGAAACCGAGTAAAGCATCAGACAAGATCCATGCTACATTTTCCTATTCCAGTGATTTATTTCTCATATTTTCCTTGGCATCTGGCTTGACAATGTGAAGCAATCGTTATCCTGCTCATCTCTAGTTCCAAAATCTGCGCACTAATTCTGCTAGATTAAACCGTGCACTGGATTTCGTTGGTTCGTCGCTTCGGTAAAGTAATTTCTATCCTCATGGGCACGTTTATCCCTCCTCAAGGATGCCGTCTTGCTTTAGCATCATTAACTGGACTTCCTGTTAGGTGCTACCAAAATGAACAAATCTCCTGTCTTCTTCTGAGCAACAAATCGCTCGCCAACTTCAAGAGAAAAAGGGCACTCGTGATAACCCTTAACTTCAACCCGCTGGATATTCAAAATAACCTGGCACATGCTAACCGAGTTATTCATGCAAAAAATGGAGCAAAAGTTACCAGACACGTACACGGTCACGAGTGGAACTAAATAATTGATTGAAAATCGATCGAAAGGAAACAGCTTGTCAGCAAATGACAGTCAATAGTAGTTGACGATCGATGGTTATCAATTGTAATCGATGACAATCGATAGCAATTAGAGGACTCAAGCTTGTGATTATCGATTGGTCATGGATTGGCTGATAGCAATCGATAACAATTAACTAATTGTCATCGATTGTTATCGATTGATCGGTTGGATTTCCGATGATCGATTGCCATCGATTGATCAGGCCGGGTAAGGAGGCTGGAAAGGCTTTTAAGCTGCGGGCCCGCGTAGCCTACAAATAATAATAATTTAATAAACTTATATAGCGCTATAATTTATAAAAATATTCTAATGCGCTTTACATGATATTCATAATTTAAGTAAAAATGACAATGCACATGTCAGTTAAAACCTTTGTGCACAAAACATTTGAGTCAGATCTCCAGAAGAAGTATTGTTAGATAATGAGGGCACTAATACCAACTCATTGTCTATTACTATGCAGCAATGTGGGATTATTCGTGTCCCAAACGAAATCTTGCAACAAATAATCCAAAAGGCTGGTGTCCATCTTGCGTGCAGCAAAGAAGCCACTGTCACCACACCTGTAGCGAACACTATTCCAGAACACTACATCGAATCAGAATGGGGTTCCCCATATGTAGTAAAAACAAAAAGTTCCAAACGTTACAGGCTTTATTACGAGCGCCACCGTAACTGCATCTCCTGTGCAGCTTACAGCTTATGCTCTCACAACATCACTGTAGCACAACTCGAGGGCAATGCAGAAACATTTATCTACTTGTACAAGATGATCAAACAGGGTTCCGCCAACATTTTGATGCTTTCACAGATGGAATTGCCATTAGGTCGAGGAACAAAGTGAACAATATCCACCCAGGTATGGAAAGGAGCCAAAAACAGCAGCAAATGGGTGACGACCGTTGTGGAAAAGTACATTGAGTCCAGCAGCAATCCTGCCAACACTGGCATCTGTCAAACACAGCCTCCAAAACAGGTGATTTTTTAATTAATTTATTGTTCAGGTAATAAGAAACTAATAAAGCATCGAGTGTTCCAAGCTGAAATTTCTATTGAGACAATTTTCCATTGTGAGGTACATTCTTGACTGTGTCAAATTCTATTTACTATCTCTATTGTCTAGTCAGTGCTAGTTTGAAAATCTATGGTTTAACTTGTGGTTAGATGCTACAACAGAATCTACCAATAGTTCTTATTGGCATCGCATTGCAGTAATATACAATATATACGACCTCTGTTTTTCTTTTTTCTCAACACCACACTGGCACCACACTGTCTCCACCACGCATGCAGGAAGGGGCGTACCAGCTGGGTTTGTTACAGTTTTGAAGCCCATTAGTCAAGAAGTGCTACCGTTGTGGCCAAATGCTGAAAATTCGAAGTGGAAATTACAGCTGTCTACAGATTCCTCCACCGCCAAATGACTTGGTTATTATCACTGCCACACAGAGACAGTATTGGCAAAATGGGGTACAAAAGCTAGGCCAATTAACCAATGCATATTTCCACTGTACCGCTAATTGTGTGAAGTTGATGCAACCAGCATTTATTCCGTTTTCATAACGATTCCAAGTTATTTCCATCCCCGTTTACAAGCAGCACATAGACAGCACATTGCAACAGAGCTACAAATAAGCTAATGAAATCGTTTCTCTCAGTGTTTGTTACTTTTCCGGTGACCATTACTTTCTCGGTGACGACGATCATAATAAGTAAGGACAGCGTGTAAGAATTAGTGTACGAGGCTATGTCAAGTCTTATTTAAAGTAGAATAGACTTCCGCTTTCTCGAAAACCATGGTCATAGCTGTCTCAAACATGTACTTGTTTCCCTTGTGCACTGCTGTCTTAAGTTACTGGGTACTGAGACCTCCCGCCTAGTCGGGATACTTTGTGTGGACCCTCAATTAAATTAAGCACATTTCTAGATAAATTTCACTGTACACTAATTAGATTATTTGTCTAAATTGATTTAAAGAAATAATAAATATTGAGAACGAAAATGCAGATAAATAATAAAATGGAAACAAAAACAGTTGTTACATTACATGAGACAGCTTAAAAGTCACGCGTGATTTGAGGACTGAATGTCAACAAAATTTGTATCTTTCTGAAAGAAATGGCCCCTTTCTTTACGAAATTCGTTTTGCTTGATTTTTCTAAAATTTCCTTTTTCTGAGGTTTCACTGGTTTTAACTTTAGGGATCATAGTTGTACATTGAACTTTTCCCACAGAGAAATGATGAACATCGAGTTATGAAAACCCAACAGTGAATGGCATGTTTACCTCTCCATGGCAACCGCTGACCAACTCAAAGAGTTGGCTCATGAGGGGGCGGCAGTGAGAGGGTTTAGGGCGTGGCTAGGTTGGTGGAGTAGGATTTGGATATAACGTGATTTAATTTTGTCAGTAGAGTCTTCGAATTTAAATTTGGGACTGATATGCGGTATCTTATAATACCAAATGGAAGACAGTGTTCCATATTTTTAACTTGGAAGCATTGCTAGATAACGGTCACTTCCAAACCTACCCGGAATAAGTCCACCATCCACGAATTCCCCATTTTTAGTGATACAATTTCACGGAATAGATGGCATTGTATGACATTGCATCAGGCTGTCCAACTGACCACATCAACTATTGCCAACAAGGACTGGATTAAAATACTTTTTGACACTGTCTCTGCAGTTTCTGTGCTCCATAAGGACATCAAAGGAAACAACATTGTGGAGGAAAAAAATTCAAGCAATGTGTACTCTGCAGTCTTAACTGACTTTGGTAAAGCTAGAAGAGTCTCAAAACCCAAAAAATACAATTTAAACAAGGTCGATCAGGTCAAGTACACAGCTAAATACGAGTATATTGTCCAGGAATTGATTCAAAAGTGACGGTTTTTCTTTAGGAGTGATTTTTAAAATGGTCACCACAAAGGTGGAATCCACAAAGGATATAAGAAGTACACAAACTAAACTCCTGTGTTTCATGAGTTCAGGGTGTCAAGTATTCTGTTTTGTTTTGTGAGAATTTGTCAAACCAGTGCGTTGTTTTAAGTCGTCCAGTGACAAATGATACGTCACAACCAACATGCGTATGTTACGGAAGAACAATCAGTTACACAATGAGGGCAATTGATGATGTTCTTGAATATACAGAATAACATGGACTCGATGGTAAAATTATAGCAGTTGATTTTCAGAGAGCCTTTAATTCAGTGAACAGGCATTTTCTATACAGGAACCTGGCTGCTTTCAAGTTTGGTCCAACTTTCGTACAGCAAAAACATACTTTTTACCAAAATATTTCAAGCTGTGTTCTAAATAATAGTTTCTCTACCGGTCCATTTGACATACAAAGAGGTGTGAGACAAGGAGATCCACTTTCTCCACATCTGTTCATTATTGTCCTTGAAGTTTCAGCTGTATGTGTGAAAATTATAATGCATTCACAGAATTATCGTGGATGGGACTGAAATTAAACTTGAGCTCTTAGCAAATGACTTAAACCACGTTCTAAAGGACCAATAGTTCTTTCAGGGCATTTCTTGAATTGGTTATGAAGTATGAAGTTCGGGAACTGTACGGGTCCTGTCATACTACTTGAAATCGCTTGGGAATAAAATTATTCTCTGTTGTGATTTTGATGTTAAAACTCCCTATCAATCTTCCAGGGTTTCACTGGGAATATTTCGAGTACTTCACACAATGTTCTGCAGCCACAAGCAAGAGTGAATTTGATCCGTCACACGAAGAAATATCCAACGACGTCACATGGAATAATAAATAGCCCTTATGGGTGATAATGCCACGATTTCTTTTGTAACTTGAAAACGAGGCTTGGTGGTGATGGTTTCGCAGGAATTTAACACATCAGACATGGCTGTAGGAAATTCCACTAAAACAACTCTTACCAAGGTAAGACGGTGCTTCATTCAGAGGAAAAACCCCAAGTCAACTGACTATTCCAGAGTTAAAAAGGAGCAAAATTGAGCAGAAAGAAGCAAAGCTTAGTGGAAAGGTACGATACCGCTTACATGTTAAATGTTTACCTTTAGAATGATACATTTAACTGAAAGAAAATTAAATGTTCCTTTCAAAGTTCAATGTTATATCGACGGTGGTCTCAATAAGGACCTCACTGATCCTGACAACAGTGGAAACATCGCACGAAAGCGGCGAAATCTTGGTATTAACGCCGGTAATGTCGCTGCAGACAATGACGGGTTCATGTTTCCTCCTCACACCACACAGTGGAAAGGAATCGTTGAGATGCGAATGCTTCTTCCCGACTTTTCTTTGGCTAGCACGATGACATTTTCTTTACAAGAAAAGTATGTGATGAACAAAGTGCTGATGATTTAAAACATGTAAACAATCACTCATGTCCGCTATTTAAAATGGGTCACGTTCAAAGGATTTGAGTGACTGAAAGGAACGATAACAATGTTTACTTAAGTGCCGTACGTGTACTAGGAATCCGAAAAGATCACGAATACAAAATCTAAGTGTCTTCTCTCTGAAATACTGTCATGAACAATCTGAATCAACAGTCCCAACCACAACTTTCATTGCCCCTTCAAATCTAGTATTATCGCTGCAGAGTTCTCCAATACCTGCTGTTCATAACCCTACCCATCCAATATCACTGTTTACAACACCAGGTAGCCCAAGAAAAACACTGGTTGGTTCCTCAGCAACACCAGTTACCCCGGGTCCCAAAGTTTTAAACCACTCGAACAAAGATTCACAAACCAGCACCTGCTGGAAGGCCCAACTAACTAGCCCTCCAGAGCGAGTTTTGTTTGGCAGACGTTCAGATTCAACTTTAAACGTTCTTAGGAGATATGAGAACATGACATCACAACTCTGGAAAAACCAGGAAACTTGAAAACCTTTTGCAGGGACATAAACCTGAAGCAGCCTAATAATTCATAATAATAACAGATGGAACAATATTTCGATTAATCCTTGATCAAGTTTGACAACATAGTCGACACCATTACCCCACTTTTCCCATCTGTTCATTTTTTCTCATGTGTTGACTGTCCCAAAATGACGTCATAGTGAACATGACATCACAACTCTGGAAAAACCAGGAAACTTGAAAACCTTTTACAGGGACACAAACCTGAAGCAGCCTAATTATTCATAATAATAACAGATGGAACAATATTTCGATTAATCCATGATCAAGTTTGAAAACCTCAGTAACTAACACAAATTTTTTTTGGGGACGCGCGCAACGAGACTGTAATACTAATAGCTTAGAATCAACAAGGATTTTTAACTTTTCATACTTTCCGTAAAATCCACATTGGCGGAAATATAGAATACTGGAATAGAGGAAACGTGGAACCCTGGACTGACTCCTTTTTAATGGACTGTTTCTCAGATCTGCTAGTCAAACACGAAGGCTTGAATTCTCCAACTTGGTACCTACCTACCTACCTACCTACCTACCTGAATGGGAGAACGTTTTACAACTCTACATTTTGTTAGGTTTTTTTGATGTTACCCAAGCCAAGGAAATTCCCTAACAATATGAGTAGTATAGTCGACACCATTACCCCACTTTTCCCATCTGTTCATTTTTTCTCATGTGTTGACTGTCCCAAAATGACGTCATAGTAAACATGACATCACAACTCTTTCCCAGGTCCCTCTCGTAGCCCTAGCATCAAAACAAGGCTGCCTTGTGGGACAGCTGTCAATCAAAAAATCACCATGACAACCATGTTGGATGACAAAATCAGTTGGCAGAAAAAACTTAGACACAGGGTGGGAGCATGTGCCTGGACCGAGTGTCAGAGGCGTCCCTTTACAAAGTCCAAAGTCCCCCCCCCAAAAAAAAGAAACAGGGGACGTCACGTGACGGTGACCAAGCTTTTGCCTGGACCCGAGCGGTGTGTCAAGCATCCCTTTAAAGTCTAAAGTCCAAAAATTCAAAAACAGAACCCAGATCAGAAAAAAAACGAATGATTAATTAAATTCTGGAGCACGTGGGACCTAGCCCTTTGGCTCCAGGACAGGCTAACTACTTAGATTGGTTTTGTGAAAGGGATTCCCTTAGTCAAAGAACAAATGACGTTGATGGAAAAAAAAGCTTACTGAGCTTTAGACGGCTTCCTGATATCCGAGAGGGAAGGTTTGGAGTTGTTGTGCATCCTTGCCTGCTTGGAGTGAAGAACGAAATAGGAAGGGTGGGTTGCCTTGTTTCATAAAGAGGGGTCACATGACCTGAGTGGGAAAACCAATAACAGGAACGTCACCTGAACCCAAAAAATGATAATAAAAGTTTAGGGGGTACCACCTCACGTGACAAGGATTGAAGAACCAATGACAAGTTACGTGAACCCAAAAAATAATGATAAAATGTTAGGGGTACCCCCTCCCTGCTCCCAATTTTTTACCCATCATCCTTTGCAAAACTCTTAGCACGTGAACCAGGGCTTTACCCTTAGCTTTAAATGGTTAGAATAAACTTTTGTCGGTTTTGACCAAGATGGCGGGTCCCATGCACGGGAAAACTGATCTTTATGACCTCACCAGTTTTATAAATGTCCCTGGACATGAAGCGGTGGATGAAGGGGTGGTTGAAGAGAGGACCCAGCTAGACAGAACAGAAGTGTTGGAGGAGTAACAGGCAGACGTCATTTTGTTTTGTCGATTTTGAAAGGTTCCATTGGACCAAGATGGTGCCAGACTTTATTGGAGTGTTATGGTTGATAAGGAAAATGGATACAGACACCGGCGGCAAGAGAACATCATGGGCAAGATGATGGCCAAAGTGCTTATTCCTTTCGTTAACAAGAACCGGGTGGAATGTTCAGATGAAAGCCGGTGGTCCATCACCATGAAGAACTTTGAAGCACTGGACTATCACCTGCCCATCAAGTTTCCCAGGATTCATCAATGGCAGGCAATAGCCCAGTGCTACAATAACATCAAACAAGCCCAAACTGAGGGTTAAAGAATGGACATTCTTTACTAGACAAGACCTGTGAGTCAAGAGGAAGAAAGTAACAATCTTTTTTTTTGTAAAGAAATGTTTGTGTAAATTTGAGTTTAACACTGGTTATTTTTTCAGCAACAACAAACTGTCCCTGTCCATATTTTGCCACGCTGCATTGGCGCGTTGCAGCCATTCTTGTATTTGCTGTTTTTCAGTGTCACTGTAAGCAGCTTTTCGCAAAGCTTGACTAAGACATAATGTAGAATACACATCTCAATGAAGTTTCTGAAAAGGGGAACGTCTACTTAACACTTCCTCTTCGGAAGAAAGAGGTCCTTTTTTACACAACTGAGCTGTCCTTGCATAGCAGGATGATACACTTGAATATCTTTACAAAAGCTGACACTCTTCATGATTATTTTTACAAATGAAATTCTTCCAGTACAACTCATTATACGTAAATGCGATGCGATTACCGTAATTAAATACAGTATTCTTTTCCACTCTATTCTATTCAAAAGTCATCAAGCATGGCAACCCTGACTTTCTTCTCACTACTGATGGTTAGGAAATACCTCCACTAGGTGAATTTGGGTTCTTCAAGAAAAAAGAAACCACTTAAACTACCTTGAATTAAAGGCCGTACATACCACTGGGCCTGAGATCCATTTATGGTGGAAAACACATCCTTCTTTATCAATGCAATGGGGAGGGGGGTTAAATCGATTAACTCGATGCCACGTAATGATATGGCAACCATATGGCAATTACCTCCTTACCATTCAGCGTCAACACCATCTTCTAAATTAACTTTCCAGCTTTTATGGCAAGTATACTCATTTTTTCTGTTGTTGAGCCTGGGATTTAGGTTATTTGTCCGGCGTTACATTACGGCAAAAGCACGTGTCTTAATTCTGGGCTGTTCTCTTATCTGTTGCCTTCATGAATTTACAACTCGTTCACACGATAACAAGTATACCACAAAGTTAGGCATTTCAACACCAGAGTTTATTTGCAAATGGCACAGTATTGGCAGACAAACGATTGCCAAAGTTTGGAAATACGACTCTAATGTCTTGAAGAAATTTGGCCCCGATATCATCATTTTACAGCTGGGGACAAATGATCTGGTCGATTCCTCTCCCTTACGGTGGGTTCCTCCCTCGAACATTTAGTCACTATTGCACGATGACTGCATGGTGGACCTGATTTGTGTCCACAAAACCCTCCGTCGTTCCTCTTCAGAAGTTTTTATTTAACAAGAATGCTGGTTTATCGACTAAATACCTAAAAACGGTACTTGACCTTATCCAATGTGCATTCTTTTGGTCTCACAGAGGACTAATAGAAACCTGCAGTTCTATTATAGAGTCACATTTGGTAGAGAAAGTCGATATTCTTTTGCCATATTATTCACATTATTTTTCAGACAAGGACCTTCATTCATATATCTGACGAGTGTACTCAGAAGTGGTTTACTGTGGTATGTATCCTATAGAACACACTGGCAACTCTGAAAGGACTGAAGCCCCAGATTGCAGAGGCCTTTTTGAGGTCGGAAAACGGTGGGTGTTATCACACTGCTTTCCTGTTACTCTCGTTTTCAAGCCTCAGGCGGGAAAAGATATATGTGACCGTCAAAATTGCCTCAGTCGAGTCACATTAGGTGATATGCAAACAAGGGAATGATGCGCAAACAGCAGCTGATATGAGGGCAGTGATTGAGTCACATGGGGGCATGAAGGGGTGCTACACACCCGTGTGTAAGGTGCAAATAACGTCACAGACAATGCATAAACATCAATGAGCAGGCGTACAGTCGTTAAACAACTTTTCCTACGAGCAAGGAGGGCTGAGAGCATGGCAGGTGTACAACATCAAGCTAGGGAAGCTCCACACCCCAGCTTTGTTGGCACGGTTTGGTACTCCTCAGGGAGCAACAAATCTTGAAATTGTACTACTGTTTGGAAGACCAAGTGTGGAATTGGGAACGTTCATGACTGCGAGACTGGTACCACAATCTGCTGTCCATATCAGACCATCTCAGCCAGACCCTGCAAACGATAGTGAAGAGGAAGTTGAAGATGGGGATAGGGTACACTTCGCTTGCCCCAAATATGAATGCATCAAAGTGTAACAGTCATTTTCTGTTTTGCTGACACATCTGGGTGTGGGGAAACACCCAATAAAAAATTTGAACGTGAAACAGTATGACCAAATATAGCACCAATGGCCGGAAGCTGCCTATACCTTGCTGGTGGGTATGTTCAAGCCATGCCCTCTACCTTAGCCACAGCCAGTGCTGACCAGCCCGACAATCAAAACACGCCATCTGCAGAGGAAGAACGGGCCCTCAAAAAGGTCAGGAATGCAGTAAACGTCTCTGAGAATGGAAAAACTATTTCCGGGAGGTATTCCTGCTAGGGGAAGAGACAGGTCACAAGGCTAACCCAGCAGATGAGGCAACACGTATGAAGGGATTGTAGGACAATAGAGGTTCCAGAAGAAAGGGTAGTTGACCACCACACACTCTCGATCCTGAATATGAGTGGTAGAGTGCTTTGTGATGTAGAACGTGTGGAAAAATTCTCACACGTTTCGGGGAGTGAGAGCTGTTTGTTATCCAGTGTGAAAACAATCTCGTCCCCAGAGTCTGCGCACATTTACAGTCAGCGGAATGGAAATGCCACAGGCTCTGGGGTAATCAAAAACCGGATGCTACTTTTGCAGCTTCTGGTTGTAATTCGATGTGCGACAGTTTTTGAACTGAGCATGCATTATGGGGGGGGGGAGGGCGTAAAGATTAAAAAGATGCAAAATATTGCGATGTCTCCTTGTTTTGACACCTTTGCATTCATGCGAGATGCGTGAAATGAATCCTCCTTGTTCGCAGTCTCGCGAAAATGGCCACACCGGCGTCTCTTAACTTATTTCACAATTTGTAAGAAAATTCACTTCTGAAATTACAGAGAATGGGTATGAAGTTGAAACAAGCGCAGTATGGGGCAATGAAGCCTGTTGTTGTTGAGGGCAAAGATACAGCCTGTGTTTTGCCAACTGGATATCGAAAATCCTTAATTTATCAGTTGCTACCGTATGTATATGATGTGGACAACAACAATGGTGAGGAGAAAAGCAGTCTGCGATAATAGTCATATTTCCATTGAACGCTTTGATGGAGGATCAGATATCAAAGCTTGAGGGAAACGTAAAAGTTGTAAAGGCCATTGAAAACTCTGCCGCCGTCAAAGATTTGAAACTGCCGCTGCAAATTTTATTTGCACATCCCGAAGGTCCTTTTAGAAAACAAACAAATTTACTGCAACATTTTAAGATCACAAAAATACAAAGAACAAGTGAAAGCGACAGTTTGGATGAGGCACATTTAGTAGTTGAATGGTGAGTAAAAGTCTTTTGTTACTAGCTTAATTGGAAATTGTAGTTTTAAAAAAAAGTACAGTTACCTAAGCTTGAATTTTCTAGTTCTTGCCACTGTAAAAGCAGAAGCGTTCTCAAGGTTTATTTTTAAGGGATTGAGGTACGATTGCAAACAGTTATGAGGAACAGTCATGTGTTGTACACCTTCCATTGAAGATGGTACCCCTTTCACAAACCTACTTAACTGGTTTGTCCTATGAATAAATTACTACAACAGGATGTCCCCTTCTCATTGTAGAAGTACCCCTTTCGGTCTTTCCAGTGAGCTTTTAATAAATCCCAATATGTGCAAATTGGCATGTATTAAAAAACATGGCATTGAGACATTTTGGAAAGTAAGGGTGACCTCAGATGGAGTCAAGGCCCAAATTAATTTAGCCCGTCTAAAAAATAAAGTGTTTTGCCTTTAATAATAATAACAATGTTATTCAAAGTTTCTTATTCTAAGAAGTTTCTTTCTAAATTATTCTCGTGCTTTGACTGTTCTTTTGTTTCAACTTTAGATAACAAAACTGTTGACCCTACCATTCAGGAAACAGAAGGCATAGTTGACAAAGGTAGTTCGCTCGCATCCACTAGCTATATGGTTACTTCGTTTAGTGGGAATGCACCGCCTTTGAAATTTTGAACCGCAAATTTTATAGGTTCCACGGACACCCTGACATGAAGCACATACACGACATCTGGGAATGAGATTAGGTTATACAGATGAACTAATGTCAAATGGTCTCTACAGTGTTCGCACTGTCATATCACTCAACTAATGCTGACTACATAACTACAGGGGAACGAGCTCATACCAAGTTTTAAATCGATCTTGCTGTTTCTACTGTAGACGAAGCACCCCTTGTTACTATCAACCAGGACACACAAGAAATAGAGGGGAAAGAGGAGGAGCAGGTAAATGTCGTAGTTGTTTAAAGGAACGTCTGTCAGGTTTTTCCTGTTTTACAATGGCCTAACCAAGAAGCAAGTCATGTAGGATTTTAATGATAATTTACTTAAAATTTTCTTTCATTTTAGAACTCTGACAAACTCTCTTTGGTCAATGCGGTAAAGGGTGAAAAAAAAAAAACAATTATGTCATTTCAATCCTAGCATTGTTTTGCACAATGAACAAAGCAATGTACAAATGATGAAAATGGCGGCAAGTTGAAGACTTAAAACTTAAGTGAGAGGCTATACTTTCAAAAACCACTCCAAGAAGAGCGGGGTAGAATGTTGATCGTATTTCAATGTAAATCAAAAGGCCATGTCTCTCAAGGAAACAATTGTAAGAGCACTTCCACAATCACATGATTAGAATGTGTAGCATTTATACTATATTATTTTCATATTGTTTATGCAAAAAGTAAATCTCCCTTTCCATTGTTCTTAATGTTTCTTTGTGTAGAAGCAGAATCATCCTTAAAACCGTCAGGCGCTCAAAAGAGGAAACGACAAGGACAATCAAAGAATACAGAGTATGTCAACTACTATCCTAAGTAATTAAAAAAAACTATTAACTGTACGACTGTCAATCTATAATCTCAAAGGCACTGACATTCTATCATTACCAAAACCAGTAACTACCACGTATGGCCTGCACTCTGTTAAATATTGTGCGGTGAAATTATGGAACTCATTTTGGATAACATTAGAAGAGAATGTACTCAAACTAAGTTTTAAACGTCTTTTTAAAACAGTCTTTTTTCAATGAACAATGTAAAATTTTAGATAATTATCTCAGATATTTGTAATGTAACTAAGTTTCCCTTTTTGCTTTTTTCTTTGTTTTCACTTCTTTTATTACACGGAAATATTAGCCTTTCTGGCTACTCTATAGTTCGCAATAATGTTCATGTATTTATGTATAATATGTATTAGTGAGACTTGATAAAATCAAGTACTTTTAATCAGTAGAACGATGTGTGTAAAGACAAATTTGACAAACTACACAATAATTACTTCAATCATAAAATAACGGACTAATAGAAATTTAAGAAATTTTTCGAGTAAATGAAAGCTGAAATACCCAAGTACAAAACTGAAGAAACTTGAAAACTTCAACGGTAGACTATTTTTAAAAAACCCATTCGAAGCACAAAGTGGGTAAAGAAGCATAACATGTAGTCTTATATAAAAATGCATTCTTGACTGCTACAGTGACTGTACCCTGCTTAACAGTTGCCAGCCTAAGATGTTATTTTGTCTCTTTGATACAGGGAAATTATATTACACTGCCTCCGAGACTCACTTACGGCAAGAGAAGCAATCTTCCTGCCAAAAGAACTAGGAAGACCATTTCCAAGGTAAACTGCTGTGAGTAAATTACAAGTTTTGAATAGAATTTCCACTCATTAAAAGAAATTGTTTGTATGGTCATTATGTATGGCTGAAGATTACGTATGTGCATTTTCTACCAAATTTGAATTTGAAAAGTAGCCTTTATAGCATAACTCTTGTGAGTCGCATTAACATGCATGCAGTGGTTCTAGTCAAATTGATCCCCTATACCATGGACACCATACAAGAAAGGCAAAACGGACGTTGCACGCATTAAAAACACAAAAGTTTTGCACAACAGTACGGCAAATACCTGAAATGTGACAATATGGAATTTTGGCATTTGCCGTTTGAAAAAATATATATATACTTTCAATATACAGGCATTCCAAAACGTAAGGCCAACTACGTACACGCCAACTACCAAATGTCGAAAGAAGGTGTATGGTCCCAACAAGTGTCATCATCTTGTTATCCCATTGCTTTATGAAACATGTTGAAAAACTTGTCGATTACATTCATTCATTCTGTAACCTTGGTGTGGGAGCTGTGTGAATGTATCAGTGTTAAGATGGAATCGTGGATAGCTGGCTGAATCAGAATTTTCATTCCGCGATGCTCGTGTGCCATGACCACAACCCTCAGCACGCTTAGAAGTGTTGGTTGGGGAAAACCAAAACGTCAATGCTGCTCCTCTGCCATCAAAACCAGAGGATTGCCATCGTTTCACCACCTTTTTCACCTCTCTGGATAAGGTCCTTACCGAAATTGAGAATGGCTTCAGTGGAAATTACCAAGATGTTCTTTGTGCGTTGGGCGACATCACCCTTAGTGATTTGCCCGCCAGTGATAGCTTTGACCTGGTTGTCAGGTACTATAACCTCGACAAGGAGCTACTCCAGGCAGACCAACGCCTGTTCAGTCAATTCAAGACACTGCACTTGCAGCAGTCAATAAAAAAAGTTTTGGAAGTCATTGAAGTATTGCACGAAAACAACCTCTATGAAATGACCGGCAAAGTTTTCAAAAGTTGCATCCATTCTGGCCATTATCCCCGCAACATCATCATCTGTATCAAGCGCTCCTATGGCAATTAAGTCATTGTGAACAGTATGTAGAAACAATAAACGCATAGAGCAATAAGAGCATAGAGACTTTGTAATATGCTCCTCATAGTTCTTATTGTTACCAATAATATTATCGTTATTATTATTATTATTATTATTATTATTATTGTTACCATTATTCATTTGAAAGTTTGATAATAATGGTTTGAAGTTCTGTTGCAAGATATGTTTCCATTTGACGAATGGAGTGGAACGAATTTTGAGTGTAACCTACTGTTTTCTGTTATCATTTGGAAACCACATTCATTTTCTCCTCTATGAGAGGCTGCAGTGTCTTAAGTGTCAATCTCGAATGAAACATTGGAGGTGGAAAGATGAAAGAAAACTCGGTGAAATGCCAAGAAAGTTTCAATATATAAATAAAATAAAGTAGCACTTCTAGTTTCTTCTGGTTATCTATGTTTATTTGTTCATCTCAAACCCTGCACAATACCGTCTTGGACACCACCAATTTTCTTGACAAACTCGCCATTGTTAACAAATTTGCTGATAATGCTTTACTCGTCCTGCTTGATATCATGTCACTACACACTAAAGTCCCACATAATGAAGGAATTGATGCTTGCCGTTATTTCCTTCAAAAACGCAATAATAAACATACACAACAGAAACCCCTACAGAAATCGTTTGTGATCTCATTCATATAATCCTCAGTATGAATAACTTCACGTTTAACTCCAACACTGTCTTCAAAAACATGAAACGGCTATAGGTACATGCATGGCTCCTTCTTACGCTAACTTATTTCTTGGTAAATTTGGACACAACGCTCTCCTTAACTCACCCTATCAACTGCATTTATGGTTGAGATTTATCAATGATATTTTCATGATCGATTATCTTAACTTACACTCCATCATTAAGTTCACATGCTCACATTCTCCTTGTAACATACCATTCCTTTAATGTCATGGTCTTGGTCAAGGATGGCTTCATAGAAACAGATCTTTATACTAAACCTTCTAACAAACACCACTATTTATCTATTTCATCTTGTCACCCTCAACACACCAAACGCTCTATTCCTTACAGCCTTGTGCTTCGTCGCATTTGCTCTAATGACGACAACAATTACAAACTGGGTACTAACAAACTTATAGATTACCTTGCATGGTGCTTTCAAACCTGACCTAAGCAGACATTTGGTTTGGTGATTGCACTATATTAGCTAGAATGCATTTACATTTAGTCCATGAGCCAGACTCCAAAATTTGGGCCTTCGGTATCATCCGGGTAGAACATGTTTCATGGTGTTTTTTGAAAGGACATGCTACTGTAGACTCGTAAAATCCATGATAGCAATGGATCAGTGGTAGCTCCCGTGTAGTAGCGGCCTCCCCCCCTTGCTAAAACACATAAGACCTTACCAGTTTGATCCAGCCTCAAGTTTTCCGTATATTTATCTACATCACAATCCGGAAGCTGAATAAATATTGTTCTAATCAAAATTGCTTAAATTATAACAGGATCCATCTCAACCAAATCTCATCCTGTATGCTTCCTCTTGGAAGAGAGCAGAAGATCATGCCCCAAGTAAACCAGAGGGCAGCGCTGAATGACTACCTGGAGGCTAAAGGAAAGCCATGATCTGCAAGTTCTGACACAATTGCAAGCTACTACTGAGTGGAGAAGGAAATTCAGACTTTCTTCTCTGCTCTGGGTGCAGAGATGGAATTCACACACTGTGGCATATGGCGATGAAAACAAGGAAGAGAAGTATGGCTGCACACAACTCTTCCTTGATTTCCAAGGTACACTTCTGGCCCTTTTAATGCTTACACTTTTAATGCTTACAGCAATGTTAGGGAAAGGTGATTCGGTTTCAACTCTAAATTGTATCTTTTTCCTACAGATAATTGATGATCGTAGAGCATGCCTGTTTTGTGGCTTATTGTTGACTAAGAACATGGAACAGGGGGTTTCATTTGAATGCAGCACAAAGCTTAAACTGTTGGAAACATACAATGAATGGCGTGTAGGAGATAAAGTCAAACAACTCTTCCAGAAAAAGATGTACACTGTACATGAGAAAAATTCCGTCCACTTGGGGTAACCTAAG
Organism: Siderastrea radians; assembly: GCA_964017195.1. Taxonomy (NCBI): domain Eukaryota; kingdom Metazoa; phylum Cnidaria; class Anthozoa; order Scleractinia; family Rhizangiidae; genus Siderastrea; species Siderastrea radians. Next base: position 32,691,674 of record OZ024891.1, on the reverse strand, counting down.
GTGTCATTGTTCTTATTTAAATGTGATCAACTGAATTTGCAATTTCCACCCTGAAGCTGAAACACTGAGTGAAATCCCATTAAATTTCCTCATTTTGCGTGACTTTTTCTTTTCAAATATCTACTTGTCAAATAGATTGGTCTGGTTTCAGGTTTTCTAGTTCTTCGTTAATCAAATTTCAGTTTACCGCTTAATCAACAATAACCCCAATCGGTGTCAAAAGAATGAAATCATGTCGACTTATTCTAGATGAGAGTGCTTTAGTTTGTTAATCCCATAAAATAGCCCTAATAGTCTTTCACTGGCTCACAATGCCTTTTGATGATTCTTGAGAGCTCCTTGCAGCTACAGGTTCAGCACATTTCCATGAAGTGGTAGCTCGTGAGGGAATAAGTACAACGTCACAGAAAAATCATCAGACATGTCCTCCCGTGTCTAGTCTGGTGACACCGTTTCTGAAGCATAACTTGTACAGGACTTTGGTGTGGATACATGTACACCACGCGACCCTGTGTCTGGTTGATGATGCAGTTTTAAACCCTGGTGTTACATTTCTAGCTTCATGTACAAATGCATAGCAAGGTTTCAATTCTCATTGTTTTGTTGGACTATTCACATGTCCTGACAACAAAGTCCACAGATTTCGTTACATTACACAAACTTGTGCATGCCTCTGCCGTTCTGTCTCATCTGAATATACTTCATCGTTTTAAACATTCTCACCTGATCTAGTGGCACACCATAGACAAGGAAACATTGACCTTCCTTTTGTGGTAAGGAGAGGCAACTTTTACTACTGTCAATTAACTGCACCTGATTTTTCCTTCTTCTCTGATAGAAGCCCAGGAGAATAATGCATGCATTCAAAAGAGTTCTGAAAAAAGTGGGAAAATCTTAAGCACTGAGGAGGATTTTTACTACGTTCCTCTGCTAAAGACCTTACAACTTCAGCTATCGTCGTCAAACATACTAAGTGTGGTTCTTCATGGCCCATAGCAATGTGAAATTCTAAACTCCTACGACCATTTCAGTGATGGAAGTTTAAGGTATGAACTTCTTGCTTGTGGCGATATCGCCTCACAGCTATCTTTTTTTACCATGACAACAGTACCCTTAACAATCCATTAGCAAACAAAATCCACAGACTAAGTTTCTTCTATTATCAGCTCACAAACATAAACGCAAATTATAGATCCAACCATAAATTCCATACACTTGCTTGCAATCTGCAACACAAGCCTGCTAAAAAAAAAAAAGAACGGGATAAGTGCAATATTAGCGCCAATTGTGGACGATTTAGAGATCCTTGGAAACGGTACCCATATCAGGTCTTTGGTGGAGTGATGCATATTAGAGGAGCCCTTTTAGCCCTGTTGGCTGAAACTCCTGCAAGTCAGTTAAGTGGGGGTTTTAAAGATAGTGTTGGGGGAGCATTTAGGAAATGTAGACTTTCTATAGCGACATTTGAATCAATGCAAGAACGTTTCACCACAGGAGTTTACTTTAAGAACTAAAGAAGAGCATACACCCCACCTGGAATATCTGAAAAATGCGCCATCCAAATTTTTAAGAGTAGTACTCTAAAAAATGTGGCGTCTCTAGGAGAAGTACACTTCTTGAAGCGCCGGAATTTAATGTTTCAAAACGACTTCCCATGGACATTATGCACGTCTTGTCAGAAGGTGCTCTTGCTTATGAATTCAAATACTTACTAAAAAACTACAGAAGTAAAAGATGTTTCTGCTCAAAAATGACATCCGCAAGTTTTCTTTGGGCTATGTCAAGGGTGCAAATGGTCTTCTGGACATGACGTATAAGCACTGGGTGCCACACAAGGATTGTCTGTCGCAAAAGCTGCTACAGATTTAGAAAGCCATGCCACAAGGAATATTCAGTCTCATTAGGCCATCATCCAACAAGCTGCTTTCACTGGAGGAGCTTTCATCCATGGTATGGAATTGAAGCAGTCACTTTTTCTTGGAGAAAATGTGGTGGTGGGGACTATTCTTAAAAAAGAAGCTTCATACAGAAAAAAGTGGGAAGAAATGGGTGAGCACGAGTTAAGGAAGGAAGGACGCAATAACTGGCTCTTCAAAAAACTCAAAAGTCAACCAACTGCTGATACAGCTGATGGATGATTGTGAGAAGGTCATGGTCTGGATTAAGAGGAGGATGAAAATCTTCAAAACAAATTCATTAAAGCAATAACAAGCAACCTTAATCAAATATTTGAGAAGCAAGAAATTGAAATCATTCATCGAATTGGCCAAGGAATGAGCAAACATTTTACTGAGGTGGCATCTCGAAATCGGACACCAACACCAGATTATAGTTAAAGCCTTATCTAATAAAACCAAAACCAGAATCTTGATGAAAAGGCGCTTATTGAAAGGGAAACCATTGTTGATAATGGAAGACATGGCTAGTGATCTTGCCAAGCGACTTAAGAACTTAAAAATAAGAAGTCAGTGGAAAGCGTCTGGTTTACCAATGACAAAATCAAACACAAGCTGAAAGATGACCCAAGGGTGAAGGAGGTGCAGAGCTGGATAGATTTAAACATTTCAGACTGATATGGTAAACAGATGTTTTAACTAAGTTAATAATACAGTATACATTATAATTCGATTCTCAGCTACACAACATTGCTGATCGTGATCAACTTTCTTTCAACAATAATTTGAGTGACGATCAATTTCAAAGTATAATTCAACAATCAAATCTGCATCTCACTGAGAATAAAAAATCAAACTTAAAACGTTAATCTTCAATCCATTTTCAAATAACGACAGAGGGAAATCTTTCTTGACAGTGGATACACAAATAGATCCAGACAGCAATTACTACAACACTTTTTACCATATTGATAATTGTGATTATGACGAAGAAGCATTCAAGGGACTAACAGAAAAATAAGATAAAATTTTCAATTCTTCATTTAAATATAAGGAGCACTTTGAATAAACATAATGATTTTCTCGCTTATCTTGATTCACTGAAGTATAAATTTTCAGTGATAGGGTTAACAAAAACGTGGTTAACAAAAAAAATATAACCGATTTTCCTTTGCCATGTTATAGCTTTATAGGAAAAGCGTGAAAATAAGCTCAGAGGTGCTGTAAGTTTATACATGAACCAATCGTGCCATTTCAGGGAAAGAAATGATCTTTCAATTAATTTTGACGATGTAATAGAATCAACAAAACGTTATAATATAATCGTGGGAGAAATATATAAACCTCCAAATGATAAGCTAGAACAGTTGAAGGAAAGTTTATCTGAACTACTTAAAAAATAGATTTACAACAAAAGAAATGCTACATTATCTGGGACTTCAATGTTGACCTACTACAAACTGAGGAAAGTACACAAACAAGTGATGTCTTAAATTGCACGTTTTCGTCCTCTTTTTACCCGCTTATGTCGAGACCTACTAGAATAACAAGTATGAGTGCAACACCAATTGATAACATTTTTGTTAACAGTCTAGAAGATAAATTCAGTAACGGTTTACTATTTACTGATCTCTCTGACCACCTACCCATATTTCAAATAACACCTTCATTAACACATACTACTCCTAATAAAAAGACAAAATACAGAGAACTTACAAACGATACACTTGGTCTCTTAATCCAGAAACTAGAAGGTGAAAAATGGGAAGATGTATACAGAGAAAAGAATCCACAACACGCATACACTAAATTTTATCGTACATTTTATAACCTATTCGATAAAAGCAATCCTCAAGTTAATCATACAAATAGCTACCATGAAACAAACAATAGTCATGACAAGAGCAGCGACAACACCGACACATAATCGTTTTTTGGAAACCGAAATATAAACTGTGGAAAATCACAAGGGAAAGAAGAAGTGATACCTCTTGGTGAGTGCAGTGAGTGTTCTTGAATGAGCTAGTGGCATCTAAGTTAAGACTAAATTATTGTGAAGAGCGATTGGCAATACAAGTGTCAGAAGAAAATCACAATCATCTACCTGAAACTTTGTTAAGACTAGCCAGCCTTTTTAAAGATGATGATGTAGGTACCAAGTTTGTGGGAACTATTTTAAACGACCTAGCAAGGAGTCATGGGAAACGTAGAAAGATATGGAGTTCAATCACTAAGTCCTTGTTTGCTATGCTTCTTGATTTTGGTGGCCCAATGATATATGAGCTACTGAACGCGCATCCAAGTTTAATAAAATTAACAGTGAGTTAATAAAACGAGATACGATACTTTGTTTACTTTAATACCACACACCACTAAAATTTAAAAGATCCTTTCCGAGCCAATAAATGCAAACAATAAACTAATGATGCTCCAATTTTCATCGAAAGTGTTTATAATAGTCACAAGATTCTACGAATTTGAAATTTTGTGATGATTTTGTGGAGTATAGACAAGAGTAATTGATGTCCTGGCTTATCTTCTCACATGGAAGCTGCCTCAAACTGTGAAAGATGGTAACATTCCCGTATCCAATGCATGGCCTGAAGGGGGGGCATCGAATGAACATAACGTTCATCAAGAACAGCCTGCAAAGCCTTCTGAAGGGCGATATGCTAAGTTCCCTGACGTATATCAGCTTAAATGGTCCACAAGGTTACTTCAGAAGATAGCCAACAAGAAATCAAAGATAGCGTGGTTAGCTGCAAAAAACTGCAAGAAACTTCTATCTTTTCCCACTTTTGCTCCAGTTGGATCTTCCATGTCACAATACACCCAGCCAAACATGGTACCAACACACAGGGTACCCAAACCATAGTTGAAGAGCTCACAGAGCAACTGCAAGTGGATGAGGAGGTTTCTCTTGCAGCTGAAAAGCTCAGCCTTCTGCTGAAGATGGAGAAGATGATCATCAATCAGAAGAATCTAGTTACTCCAGCGCATGGCCTAAAATCTCAGCCATGACTCCCACGGAACGGCAGCCGCTATCTTGTATTTCCGAAACAAATGTGGCGATTACATTCATAAAGAAATGTATGAGGTGAAAACTAATATTTGAGCTTATGATAACTTCTAGTGATAACTTCTAGTAAGTTTCCAAGTTGGAATCGACCAGGTGAAAACATCTTCAATCCCACTATATAAAATGCATATCTTCACCAATTCGGTAACACAGTCCATTTTAAGCATGTTTTTAGCCGTTCTCACGTTCTTTTTGCCCATCTATTTTCTGTGGGAAATTTTTGAAGTAGCAATCCTCCACCGCAGCTGAGCAAGTTTCTGTTCAAGTGGTCGATTTTTCCAAGCTCATTCCTTAAAGATGGCATCGTGTCACACATACACAGCGATTTTCAGGGAGATTTAAAACAATTAACAGCGTCCACTTTGACGACGAAAACGCGGATATATGAAGACACAAAAGGAGAACCATTCCAGCGTGACCTGCTGAAGTGCACGAGTGCAAACTCAATTTTACACAAAGAGAAACTAGGCTTTTTGCAGCATCTCCTTCACTTACCCATCATGTTAGGTATCAAAACAAAGCTTAGAAACCAGGCTTTAAAACCCCATTTAGAACTGGGGCTAGTGGTTAAACAGTCAGGCTGGTCAGCGATCTAAAGTTTGCATATTTTACCTCTCGTGTAAGTTGGCGGGAATTTTAGTTAGAGAATCAAGTTACGGATTTTCATTTAAGTATACTGAAAATAATGTCTGACCTTCTGATGAATTTTGACCGCTGTAAATTTAGGGAAAAGAACTCCCTATCCACTGAGCATTGTCTAAATTACATAAAGAAAGAATGTATTGCTGAAGATCACATTGTTTTTACAGTGAACATTTCAAATGAGCACCTCAGAAGCTGGCATGACCTTAGAGAGGAAGGGGGCCTGTTGGCGCAATTTTCATACGTGCAAATCTTGAACGCCTTGATCGAAGAGCATGGTGTTAAAATTAAAGAAGACTGCACAAGAATTGATGGTTTATTATACAAAAGCTGTAGCAATGTCAAAAGCAAATGCCGGAAGCTCAAAGGGCGTGCTAGAGCCGAGTATCTGAGTAGATCAAGAAAAATTGCTATTCGTCAAGATGAATTAATAAAAGTGAGGGCTTATAGAGGAAGAATTAAACCTAACGAGAGAAAATGCAAAAGAGTGATTAAAAGAAAACGATAATCTGCAAAGGCAATGTGAAGAAATTTACATGGAACTTCAAAATGCACTCAAAACCAAGGTGGAGATTGAAAAAAAAAACCTATTGACAAAACCTATGAAGACATCTTAAGCAAGAACAAAGAGCTCAGAGACTATATTGACAGACTGTCCGTTTTAGAGGAATCAAAGAACAGCGGCAAAATCATTTCAGAAGTTGGAGAGAGACAGCAACAAAGAAAACTAAAGGAACTTAGAACTCAAGTGAAAGAGGATTTGCGGTTTGCAGAAGCCTATGGCCTAACTCTTGATTCAGCAAGCTTTATTGACCAGAAGGGAGTTAGCCATACCTTAGCTTTAAAAATGACAAAGATAGGAAGCCATTTAAAGATATTCCACAAGAGGAAAAGGACAAGATCAAACAAATCCTTTTCATCCTAGACAAGGTTTCAATAGGAGAAGCAGCCTACCATGAATTGACCATGACAGCAATAGGAGAGGGATTGCCCAGATCATACCTACAATCCTGGCCAATTGGTTAAGGAACACTTGGCCTTTTCTTAAATTCCTATCATTGTGATCGGCTGGGGATATATTGGAGAAGCCTCCAAGTTCCCCCTTAACTTGCGAGTCAAAAAGGCTCCAAAATGAAAGGGGATCGTTCTGTTTTGAAGAGGCACTCTATCCTTTCCAAGCAACTAACAGGAATGCTTGTGAACACGTTAACTGCAGTGCAATCATAGTTGATCATAGTGTCAGGTTTCAGCCGCTTGCTGCCACTCCTCATCAGGGAATGAGGTTAAATGTTTCAAGTCTCTATTTGTATTATCAAGATGGCCTGTAATTGGCACATTTCGACCCTCATTGTTTGAAAGAGTAGCTCGGCTGTGTGCTGCTTTAATGGTCGCCTTTTTTTATCGTCCACTCCTTATGTCACTCCTTACAGTGATCACAGTGACCTGATGCAATGCGTTGGTAAGCAAGTTTATTGCAATTTTTAAAGTACCTATTTAAATCCCTGTTCTCGGATTATTGAAAACGGACAAGAAACGACAACAACGATTCAACGAACAGCCATGTTTAATCCTCTAGCGTGCTACCCGTGCACATGCCTAAATACAAAACTACGAACGCGTGACACGTGAAGGGTCAAAGTTCGATAACGCAACATCTCCCTTTTTTTGAAGTTGAGAAACAACATGCAACTCTAGTGTGAAATTTATAATCTGATACCATGTGATCAGTGTCCACTAAACTAAATAAAAACAACATTCAAGCATGAGTTCAAATGTCCAAATGTCTCTGTAACTAAAGTTCAATGTTCAACAAAGTCCAAGGCTCTCTTTTAACTTGAGAGAGGGTCTAACAAGTCTCTTCGGTCTGGATGAAAGACAAGGTGATGGGAGTGGCTTCAGAGGAGTCAATGCCTTGTCCTGGGGCTGTTGCTTCGTAACACTAGGTGACATTGACTTGTCTGAAACACGGGGCAACACTGACTTGTTGATAGGGATTGGGTTGACATGAGATCGGTTTCTTCTCACTGTGCCTTTCTCTGTCTCAATCACGTAGGATCTAGGTGTTTCTGCTGCTCTGGTTACTGTACCAGTGGTTCCCATATCTTTAATGTGCACAGGATTACCGGGTTGGAGTGCTTTCAAGGGAGCAGCATTGTGTCGATGATTGAAATTCAGCCTTTGCTTTTCCTTGCTTTCTGCTTCTCTTTCGCGTAGCTTTTCCATATCTGGCCAACTCGGATTAAGAACAGTGTGGAAGGTTGGGATGGTATTTCTGAGTTTCCGTCCCATAAGTAGTTCTGAAGGTGAATAACCGCAAGCCAGTGGGGTAGATCTGTACGCCAACAGTCCCTTCGTTGGATCTTTTTCTTTCTTAAGCAGTGACTTGGTGGTTTCTACAGCGCGCTCTGCTTCACCATTAGACTGTGGGAAACGGGGGCTACTCGTTGTATGTCTGAAACCCCATTCTTTTGCAAAATGAGTGAATTCGGCTGATGCATACTGTGGGCCATTGTCACTTCTTAGTTCTTCTGGGATTCCACGTCTTGCGAAGATTGCTTTCAGGGCTCTAATGACTTCATGGGATTTGGTGGTCTTTTGCATGGTAGCTACCTCAATATAGCGTGAGAAATAGTCCACTACTATCAGATAATTCAGGTTATCGAGCTCGAAGAGGTCGGTGCCGATCATCTGCCAAGGACGATCAGGAAAGGGTGTTGGCATGAGTGGCTCAGCTCGCTGCTGTCGGTACTTGGCACAAACTTTGCAATTTTCAACCATGTCGTGAACTTCGCGGCTGAGACCAGGCCACCAAACAGACGTCTTCGCACGTTCTCTGCACTTCACTATTCCCTGGTGCCCTTCGTGTATCTTGTCCAAAACTTGCAGTTTCATGGCTGATGGCACTACGATTCTTGATGACTTCAGCAGTATTCCATACACTACGGTGAGCTCTCCTCGGACTGACCAATAAGGCTTAAGTGCATCATTGAGGTGAAATTTGTCTGGCCAGCCTTCCATGCAGCAATTCTTTATCTGTCGACAGACGGGGTCTTCATCTTGGGCTTCTTTGATTTCCATCAACTTCACATCCGATACTGGTAGAGAGTCCAGTACACTGTCAACATAAATGTTCATTTCTTCTCCATTTTGTTGGAGTTTTCTGCTTGCATTCTTGATAATGCATCTGCGATGTACATTTCCTTTCCGGGTACATGGTTCACCTCTTTAAAGTGAAAACGCATGAGGCGCATCCTTAGCCGCTGTACTCTAGGAGGGACTTCATCCAAGGTACGCGTGGTGAGAAGAGGAACTAGTGGCTTATGGTCTGTTTCAGCAATAATAGACTTCCCCACTATGTAGTTGCTGAACCGCTCACATGCACAGGTTAGGGCTAAGGGCTCTTTCTCTATTTGCGCATATCTGCATTCCACAGGGGTGAGTGCTCTGGATATGAACATAACAGGTCTCCAAGTCTGGTCTTCTTGCTTCTGTAGCAGTACTGCTCCCAATCCAAATGAAGACGCATCTGCTGAGATTTTGGTCTCTTTGTTAGGATCGTATAGAGCAAGAACTGGCGCAGCTGTCAACATAGATTTGATTTCTTCAAATGCTTTTTGTTGGGGTGGTCCCCAGACCCACTGGTGGTCCTTGTGCATAAGATCTCGGATGGGTTTCGTCTTATCGGCTAAATGCTCTGCGAACTTGCCCAGATGGTTGACCATCCCTAAGAATACACGGACTTCGTGGACATTCTTGGGTGCTGGTAGGTTCACCACTGCTGCAACTTTCTCTGGATCCACCTCAATGCCATTTGCGCTAACAACATTACCCAGGAACGTGATCTTAGGCACTCTGAAGGTACACTTGTCGATGTTTAGTGTAACACCAGGATTGGTTAGCCGCTCTAACACTTTCTCTAATCTGTCATCGTGTAGCTCTCGGGTGGGGGCATGAACTAGGACATCGTCAATGTTGCATTCAACTCCTTCAAGTCCCTCGAGTATTCTACTCACGCATTTCTGAAACTTTTCTGAACCTGAGCTTATTCCATAGGGCAGCACGTTAAAGCAGTACCGACCCCAAGGTGTGATGAAGGTTGTGAGTGGTCTTGAGCTTTCGGACAATTTTATTTGCCAAAATCCAGAATTTGCATCCAGCTTTGTGAAGTACTTTGCACCTGCGAGCTTTCCCAGGGTGAGGTCTACAGATGGCAGAGGATGATTCTCGCGTTGAACGTACTCATTGAGCTTAGTTAAGTCCACACATACTCTGACTTTACCATTTGGCTTGGGGGTCACAACCATTGGGGCGCACCAATCAGTTGGGTGGTCCACTGGCGATATCACTCCACTCTTGAATCATTCTTGTAATTTCATTCTTGGTTTCTTCATACAGTGGCATGGGGACTTTTCTGGGAACTGTTAGTGCGAAGGGTTTTGTCTCATCTTTTAACTTGATGGTGTACTCTTCTTTCATCATTCCAAGTCCTGTGAACAGCTTTGGGTAGTCATGCATCACTTTTGCTTTGTAGTCATCACTAGTCAGTTCACACAACCTTGATATGAGGTTTAGTTTTCCTGCAGCAGATCTACCAAGGAGTGGTCGTGCTAAGCTTTCCACAGCATAAACGGTTTCTTTTACAGAGTTTAGGTTGTAGGTAAGAGTAACTGTGAACTTTCCCTTACAGTTCATCTTGTAATTGCAAGGACCCAGAAGTACTTTATCAGTAGGCTGTAACTGCATCTGAAGATCAAGGGTAAGGAAGGTATTGTAAGAGACTACAGTCACATCTGCACCACTGTCAAGCTTGAAGTCTACTGGATTCTTGTCCACAAGAACGGTTGCCATCCATGGTGACTTTGCAGCGTTGCTTTGGACTTCACTAAGATTCACGATTTCTCCCAGGAAGAAGGATTCTTCTTCTTCAGCAACTTCAAATAATTTTCCTGGTTTCGAACTTTTACAAGCCTGCGCCCAATGACCAATTTTGGAGCATTTCTTACACTTAGAGAGGCGTGCTGGGCATGTTTTCTTCGGATGAAATTTTCCAAGACACCTTTGACACTTTTGATCGGAAGGATTTTTTTCTTTGGAGTTTTCAGAAGGTTTCTCTTTAGACTTGTCTTGGGAATTGTCTTTGGAGTTTCCTTTCTTTCTCCGTAATTTTCCTTTAGCGATACCATCAACCTGCGCCGGTGTACTCTTGAATCCGCCGTCAAGAATGTTTTGTTGCTGTTTTACCGTCTCCCTTTGCCTGGCAAAATTGGTAGCTTTTTCCAAGGTGAGATTCGGATCAAGTTGAAGTTCTTCCGAAAGTTCGCGGTTTTGTAGACCCACGACGATGCGGTCTCGAATGAGCTCTTCTTTTAGCGTGCCAAAATTGCAGTGCCTCGCGGGGCCGTACAAATCTGTGATGAAACTATCCACCGATTCTCCCGCACGTTGGTTTCTTGAGTTAAATTTCGCTCGCTCAAAGATAACGTTTCTTTTTATGATGAAGTGATTTTCGAATTTTCCTTCACTTCTTCATAACTCTTTTCCTGTTCCGCGGTGAATTCGAATGAGATGAATATATCGTCCGCCTGTTCGCCCATTGTGTAAATTAACGTGTTTACTTGGTTTTCGCCGCTTTATTTATCGAGCCTGGTTGCCTTGCGAAAACCTTTCAAATCTTTGTATCCACTTCGGCCACTCTTCAGGTTTGAATGAAAACTTCTCCGGTGGAGTTACTTGGAAGTTGGCGACTGGTCGAATGCTTGGTTGGACTATTTGTGGTTGTCCTATGAGCGGTTGCTCTGCGGCGCGCGCATTCACGCCGGGAGGATGTCCTGCTTGCTCGCCCTCGTTGTCTGACATTTCGCTATCTTTGCTCGTTTCAATTAGTCTTTGCACGAAATCTTTTTCTTTTTCTTCTACCGCGATACGTGAAGACTTCTTGTAGGTTCTAAGTGAAATTTACAGCACTTCTGACACCACCTCGGATTATTGAAAACGGACAAGAAACGACAACAACGATTCAACGAACAGCCATGTTTAATCCTCTAGTGTGCTACCCGTGCGCATGCCTAAATACAAAACTACGAATGCTTGACACGTGAAGGGTCAAAGTTCGATAACGCAACACCTTTACTATAAATCAACATCTGCTTTCAGTGAAACCACTTCTTTTTTGAGCGGAGCAACAGCTGTCTCACTGAAACAGACATTTTATCATGTTTATATCCATAGGTTCATGACCTGAAGTCTTTTCATCAAGATGTTCATTAATTGTTTGTTTTCCTTGTTACTCTGCCGTAGCCATTTGTCGTGTGCAGGGAAATCTTTGCTGAAAATGAAAATAAAAATGCACGCCACTGGACTGTCTTGAACGTGGAACATACCGGAGAAAAAAGCATAATGTATCTTAACCTTATTTGTGAATTTTGCGGATTTTCCATCAATCCACAAAAACTTGGCCTGTAAAAATAAACTCCCACAAAAAGTTCAGATTAATTTTTTTGGACATTCAAGCTATTAACAGCAACAGGAAGATTAAAACAGATCTTATATACCACGTCGCCCAAGAAAATGTAAGGAAGGTATCCCATATGCTCAAGCGAGATTTCTGTTTCCAGCCATCCTAACCTACTGGGAGACTTACCGGTCTTCCCTGGTAACGAAGATCAAGGATATGAAAGATGTTCTTTGGTCAGGAGATGGAATGGGTCACTCGGCATAATATGGAGTTTATACGCTACTGTGTTCCCCAATAATGAAGATTGTGCACTTTGAATTACTCCAGGTATAGACCCATCACATTTCAAAATTTCACTGGATTTTTTCCCCAAGAATCTGGTCAAAGCATTTTTTACAACTACAGTCAATGAAAGAAACTTGAAATGCACAATAAGAGATATAAAACCAAAATGATGACAGTAACATAAGCAGTCAAAGAGCAATACTTAATATTTCATTACTAATTGTCAACACTAGGTCTGGAAGAAATATATTAAAATTACACATTTCAGGTGAAAGATGACAACATGATTGAAAATATCTTTCTTTTCTACAGGCTAACCAAACTGGAAGTAGTAACGCTATTGGAACTTGACGGAGCCAAGTTATGCTTCGATTACTTACAAAAATTCATGGGGCTAGCAATAAAGGTCTTTGTTTCTGACTGCCACCAAGGGATTGCTAAGTGGATTAAAGAGTGCAATCCTTCTGTGACCAGTGGCACATTGCAAAGGGGGAGGTCAAGAAATTGTTGGCTGCTAGCAAAGAGAAGGGTTGTGACGTTATTAGTGAGTGGATAAAGGCAGTGAAAAACCACATCTTTTGGTGTTCCACTTCCGCACAAACTGGCTTTCAAAATTTCATTTAGCAAAATGGAAGTCCTTTCTGCAGCACGTTTCTAACAAACACAGTGGTCACCTAGATACTCTGTTTCAGGAATGTGCCCACGATGACAATATAGAACCCAGGAAGTGGATCAAAGTTGGTACGGTTGTAGACCTTAAATTTAATATAATATAAAAATTTAATGTAATTTAACATACAAGTATAAACATATTTCTCACCAGTCAGTCATCTAATTTTCAGTTTAAAATCTGCAACCCCATATAGCCATAATTAGACCACAGTAACCTTCTATCTTGGTCACAGGGGATAGCAAAAGCAATTTCACTCAAATTCCAGTACATCCCAACTGTCACACCTACTCCAACTCACCCCACCCTCCTTTGAGAAATACATATCTACTGAAGTGCAAACTCATGTCACTTTAGATATCGCATTTAATTAACATAGAATTAATTAATTATTAATGCTACTTTAGACTTTGCAAAGGCACAAAAGCATATGACAATATATTAAGGAGATTTTACTAAAGACAAGTCTCCTTAGGGACAGCAAACGCCTTTCACTAAATGCAGAAACCAGTTGTCTAGAAGGATTTCACTCTACGCTGAATCAGTGGCATCCCAAGATGATGTGTTTCTCATGACTTGGAACTTTTTCAGGTATAAAGATTTGTCAACCTCAACAGCCTTGGTCAAGTACTGTCACAGACTAAAAAATTCCACCCACAAAGTAGAGTAGGAAGAGTGATGTCCACTTATTCCTTCTATTCCTAGGCATTTCTTAACAAGTCTCCATTTCAATGAGAATCTATGAAGACAGCCAAAGAAAACCAAGGATGGGAAGACGTGAACGTCACCTATCCCAAGTTCAGAACAGGTGAATATGTTAGAGAAGTTGCTTAGCCACCGACATATGGTACTAAATGTAACATTTTAAAGTAGCCAGAACTCTCCTTTACCAGGAGTAAGTCTTCCTAATGTTTGTTCCAAATCTATGTCCTCATGTTATTTGCTTGAGTAAGTTGAAACGAATTTAATTGTAGTAAGTAGCTGTGCTCAATTAAACTTCTGTAGATTATGTTGAAAAGATCTACAGAGTTCTGTTCAGTATTATCAAAGAAGAGAGGGAACAAACGAGACAAAACTGCAAGGCCAAGGTTCCTGAGCCCTTCACAAATCAGTTTCCAGACAGATTACCAAAGGATGATGATATAAAGAGACATGCCTCAAGAAAGCAAATAAGGACAGAGCTATTTCCTACAGGTAATGGAAACATGTGGCTTACAAAAACCTTGTTAAATCAATCAGCTGTATTACACGCAAGTTCCGACTTCATTCAAACAGGCCTAAAACATTAGGCTATATTATGACATACAAGAAGGAACAAAACAATAATATTATATTAGTTAATTTAAAACATGACTAAGTGGTAGACACCCCCAAAAAAACAATGTTATAAATGATGAGGCAGTGTTCGAATTCCTCGCTTTGTGAAAGAAGAAAACGGGCGCAACCAAACGTAACATAGCATACAGTTTGCAGCAACTTGTAATTCAACTCTTGATGGTGAAACTCTTTTTTCTACAGCATCAGGACAACTAAATTTACAACAGCTGGAAGAAACAAGGTCGTCATCTGAAGCTGGCCCTCCACCAAAAAAAAGAAAACGACCTTAGTTCTCTAGATGCCACAGACCTAAGAAGGGTCATCCTGAAACCTACTGTCGGTAGCCAGCTGCCGAGAGAAAGGCCCAAAGAAATACACCGAGCCTTCTTCAAGCGGTATAGCCCATTTATGAAAGACACACTTAAATCGGGCTGAAGTTGTAATGAACCCTGAATGCCTACCTTTTTCTATTTGTGTGTTAATAGTACTTGTAAGTGATCCTTAGAAATTTGTTTTCACGGGCTCCCTGGAAAGATTTCTGAGTATTTTATTAGGTGGAAAGGATGGTCTCCAGAGCAGCGCACATGGGGGCCAGCAGAGCATCTCTCACTCGGGTAACTAAGGTCCGTATTTTCTTTATATTACAAAATCGTTCATTTAAAAATCTGTTTATGTTTTCCCAAAGATACCCAGAGAGATTGAAGAGTTATTTAACTGCACACCGCAAATTATTTTGAGTAACTTTATGTAAAATAAGTTATATAAAGTTAAACGAAATGCTGAATGCTTAAGACCAGCTCCGCATAACTATCACCTAGGCCGGGAAATAGCCAAAAATGGAATTTCGCCAAACTTGGCCAGAATGATGCCCTTCTGGCACTAGTTACAAAAATATTAGTATAAGCTCGATCGGGCAATCATTGATTTTTTAAAGCGATTTTTTCTTCTCGATCCTTAAAACCTGCCAAAATCGGGCTAAAATGAGAGGCATATTCGGAGCACCGTACTTCCGTAAATGAAGGTTGACAACAAAAACTAATTGTACTCATATTTGTACTATATATCCTGTATACTTGGAGGTGGTTAGATCGTGATTTGATAAGAAAACAAATATATCAGAAGATTTTTAAAACTGATTGCTCGCGCCTGCCCGCAAAGGGCCAAAATTTAGCCTATTTTCAACTGCTCAAAATGCCTTCTGGTACATGGATTTCACCAAAAAGGCTTACTTAGTCTGAAAGAGCAATCTTTCTTCTTTAAATAGATGAAATAAAATTTTGAGGTAAATGAAATCGTGAGCGCTAAGGCAGTGAAGTAAATACAGCAATATGTCTTCAAAAATTGACCTCTGACCCAAGTGTGAGGAAACCAATAATTGCAAAAGGCGGCAAACTTTTCGTTGCTTTCAACTTTCTTCTAGAGATATCGGTCCAAAATAGGTCTAGGTAAAAACTATTTTGAAGTTCTAAATCTTGCAGAAGCTATGAGGTGGTTAAAAATCACATTTTCACCTTATAAATCAGTTTGTTTACTGAGAACTGAACATTAACAAATTCCAGTGAAATTTGCGAGTGCATGGACTTTACATTAACGGCGCGGAGACGATACTCACCTGGATATTTGTTAGTTCGTCAGTCAATGTAGCTTGATAGAGCAGAGCCATTTCCTTGTTATCACTTTTAAAGGAGGAACGGAGTCAAGATTTCGCAAACTCAGAAGTACGAATGTTGTTAAATTCAATTACGTTCACGTGTCTGCTGTATGCATTGTTGCGTTGTAGAGCAAAAGAACTGCCACGTTTGAACCCCAGAGGGCCCAAAACTCTCTAAAAAATGCTAACTTGAAAATCTTGCATTTATTGAATCCCTTTATAACACTTAGAAGAATAGAATAACCTGCAAATTGAGGGAATAATCTCCGCAAGCCTATTTCTACAGATGCATAAATAGACATGATATCAGTAGTGCATGAAACCGACACCGTGGGAGCCGCAAACTCCGATTGGCTCCCTTCAATTAAATCGACATTCAATTCAGTCCAGTTAAACTTTAGCTTCAAGAATTTTATGCTATTTTCAAAATTACGCTGTATTCGAAATCAAGGTTTTTCCGAGCACTAAAGTCCACAAACTAAAATAAACTGAAAAGGAATGACATGAGATAAAGCCGTGGGAAAAATTGATTAGTTGTTTCATTCAGACCAATGGATCATGCTTTTGTAGTTCACTTGGATTTCATTTGTTTATTCGTTTGTCGTTTTTTGGTTGTTGTTTTATTTTGCTATTTCTCTTTTCCAATTTTTTTTTGGTCACTTGCAGTACACGCCACTCACATAGAACTATTGACAGGTGTCAGCAGTAGACTTTATACCAGTTTTTTCCACTAAATGTTCATTTCAGTAGCGAGAGAAGATTGTTAGAAATAGGAAAGAAAATTTGTTCAAATTATATTGACATCAGGCCCTGGAGTTTCTTCTTTTTTCCCAACTTTTTTTTTGCGGTACAATGGCGTCCTGTGGATACTCGAAATATGTTGGCGGTGATTGAGGTACACCTTTGGAAAGCCCAGCTAGCCGGATCAGTGTGTTAGAATTGCCGGATGCTCTAAGGGCATCAAAGGCCACCTCAGAGCATGCAGTGTTTCAGAATCTGCACCAAGTTCAGAGGCAAGACTTTTGCTGGCACATGCAGGTAAATTATATTGACTATATTTTGATAGAACTGTAAGAGATGTGCATGTGTACGTCGAATAATTCATCACAAGTCATTTCCTAATCGGCAAATATATTTATCATTGCTGATTATAGGTATCTTTGATGACGAAGAGACGTATTTGAATATCGCCATCTGCCAAAGACACCGCGATGCATTCGGCCTAAGGCGGAGGACCAACCGAAAAAATTGTTCAAGTCCCAATTCATGGACAGCTCACCGAAAACCTAATGTGAAGGGTGAGGGTGGAAAAACACTTAAACAATCTCATCATCTCTACCGGGCTACTGGAATCGTTATCCCGGTTAGTTCAAGTAAGTTGTTGGGCATCTTGAGGGAAATATCTTTACATTAACCATGCCCTGTTACTGACTCGGGCCTCCACAACCTTTCAGTTTACTCCAGACTTGAATAAAGCAACGTCACTGCTTTGTATCCGACCCGCCTCTTCTCGCCTTTTCCTACTGTTTTCTTCCATTATTCGCCCATCCACGATATATTGTACTCTTTGCTAGCATTTTCCGAAAACATCTAATAAAATAGTGATAAATTCTTTCAAAGTCATATGTCCGCAATGTCGTAAAAGACTCAACGAGACCCCTGACATTAAGGATTCTCCAAAAACATTAGCAGCTATGTCTGTACCCAACCAGAAGCTGTGGCAGTTGTATCTATGTTCCAACCGGAAGTGGTGGAAGCTGTGTCGATGCCCCTACCGGAAGTGGTGGCAGCCGTGTCCATTCCCCAACCGCAAGCTGCTGCTGCTGCTGCTGCTGATGTGACATGCGCTATGCTAAAAATGTTGACGGTAACCGGCTTTTTACCCGAAGTGGATTCCTAACTACACAACAAGTACAGTCCTACTTTTGAAGGCAAGCTGGCAAACTACGTCATCAACATGCAGAATATGACAGTGGTGATCACGAGGCTGCTGTCGAGCAACAACAATGGGGACTTTAAGATACGGTGACTACGGACTACGGACTACGGACGGGAGGTACTTTAGGACTGGGACGAGACATGTGTTCTGTTGTCCCCACCGTCGCAAGCTCACGACGGTGCGTAGTCGAAGGATTTCACGTAGTGCAGCGTGGTGTAGTACGAGCAACTGAAGATGGTATGAAAAAGTAGTCTAAAGTTAGAAAATTGAGGTGTTCTTGTATTGTAACGCTTGAACTACGAACTAATACGCATTTGGAACAATATCAAGTGCTTATGAACTCAGAACAGCGAAAAATGTACGGCTTACTTTGTTTACTGATTTTGATCGCCGCGTTGTTTTCCAGAATGAAATTAAATTTGATGTTTTGAATATAGCTTGTAATATCAACTCTTCTCTTTGCTCTTTCTAGATACAAATGGCTTCCCTTCAAGTTGAGAAGTAATTAATTTAGTAAAATATGTCAAATTTGCTTCTGAAGTATTTTTGCAAGCGAAGTAATTTGAAAGCGAGCCCTGAAAATTTGATTAAGCTTGCACGCAAGCCTCACGTGCAATTACATTTTGAATTGCAGTGCGACGATAACAACTCAAAACCAAAGCATCTCGAATCTTTTTAAAAGACATTTTGTGTCTGTTTAGTGTAGAGTTGACCTTCGCTCTTCGTTCGTAGTCTGTTGTCTGTAGTCTACAGTCTTTACTTCGCATTTTCGCACCACTCGTTGTGTACTCGGCCCCATGTTTCAGTCAAAGGAAAACACACGTCCAACCGTAGTCCGTAGTCCGTAGTCACCGTATCTTAAAGTCCCTACTATTGGGAAACACGCGCACAAATACTTCAAGAAGTTCAGATGCAACACCCTGTTACCTATGACAATTTTAACTTATGCGCCATGCACCATGCGAACAAGCTGAATCAGCTCAGTGTTTCCATGTTAAAGTGTATTTGCGAATACTTCGATGTAAACAATGAACCACTAATGGTTTGCAGGAAGGCACCCTATATTGCACATATAGGCAAATTAATATTGTCATGCACCTGTCATGACCAGCACTCACGTGTATTTAGAGCATAGGCCTTAGAACCTTGGTACTTGTATTCTTTGTGTTTACGCTGCTGGTGATCTAACAGACTGTGAAGAGTGCACGGTGTTCTTATTATTTTTCTAAGCCTGGATAGATTTTATCATTCTGACTGTTTCGTTCAAATATGAAGAATGCTACTTAAGGCGCAAGTATTGGAGAGATTTGTTAAACTCAGGTTAATTGTACGACCATTCACCTCCTCCTCCCCGCCACCCCTAGAATTAAGTCAAATACAGAAGAAGCAGCCATAATGTACAGATGCTTATCTCTGCACTGCATTTTCAATAAAGTGTCCTAGTTTGAAAGTGTGCCTGAGAACGTCTGCTGCTGATTAGTCGTCTTTCTTTGGATAAGACCGAAACACCGTCTGTTGGACCGCGAAATAATCCCGAGATGGCGATTGGTTTTTACTTTCTAGTTTATTTCATGACTAAACAAAAAACTGGGTGTCCTGTGGAAACTTCGCAGTTGTTGCCAAAATGTAAACAGTCGGTGGGCTCGTGAAAATTTTCACGTTCCACCGAAAGGGGGAAAAACCTGTCTTAGTTCCTTCTGGAAGTCATTCCAAGCAAACAAATCTACAAACACAAAACTAGATGAACCAGTGAACTTTCAAATACTCAGGTAAGTATCGTTTTGGTTAATGCATTTCACGGCTCGCAAATTCCACTGAAATTTATCAACATTCAGTTCCAAGCAAACGAAGTGATTTATTGCGTCAAAATGTGATTTTAACCGCTTCGTAGACTCTTTAAAATTTAAAAATACAACATAGTTTTTACCTAGACCAATTTCGGACTGATATCTCTAGAAGAAAGTTTGAAAATAACGAAAAGTTTGCTGCCTTCTGCAATTATCGGTTTCCTTGCACTGGGGTCAGAGGTCAATTTTTGAAGACAAATTGCTGTATTTACTTTGCTGACTTAGCGCTCACAGTTTCCTTTACCCAAAAATTTTATTTCATCTATTTAAAGAAGAAAGATTGCTCTTTCAGACTAAGTAAGGCTTTTTGGCGAAATCCATGTACCAGAAGGCATTTTGAGCAGTTGAAAATAGGCTAAATTTTGGCCCTTTGCGGGCTGTCGCGAGTAATCAGTTTTCAAAATCTCGTGAAATATTTGTTTTCTTATCAAATCGCAATCTAACCACCTCCAAGTATACAGGATATGAGGTACAAATACGAAGTACAATTAGTTTTTGTTGTCAACCTTCATTTACGGAAGTACGGTGCTCTGAATATGCCTCTCATTTCAGCTCGATTTTGACAGGTTTAAGGGATCGAGAAGAAAAAATTGCTTTAAAAAATCAATGATTGCCCGATCAAGCTTATACTAATATTTTTGTAACTAGTACCCGAAGGGCATCATTCTGGCCAAGTTTGGCGAAATTCCATTTTTGGCTATTTCCTGGCCTAGGTGATAGTTACGCGGAGCTGGTCTTAACTAATGGATAAAGCAAAATCTTTCAGGAGCTCCGAGAGTCCACCCAAGCCATCACATGCAAAACTTTAAGAGGCAAGGCGTGAGTTTTACCATGGCATTCTTTCTTTACTGAGGGCAAAATCCTTGTCTCCTTTTTATGTTAAGATGGACCTGGGTTTTTGGCAGTATGTCAGTTTTAACAGAGGAGCAGAATCTCAGCATACTGGCTACAAGCTGTACGAAATAGGAGATTTTTCACGGTTTGAGAAACTGCCCCAAGACTGGTGGTATTTTTTGAACAGGGATGGTGAAGGCCAAGTTGTCAAGCCCCCTCTAAAACCTCCCGCCATCCAGGTTTTTAGAAAGGGCAAGTTAATGCACAACTTGCCTCGATTTAACACTTCTTTTAAGAAATCAGTATTGTAAATGGTAAAAATTGTGAAACTGCAATTTATGACAAAGTGTACAACAAGCAACTATTTTCAAAATAGTTACCATTTTCCCTTTAAAGCAGATGGACTGAAGTGCTTGGAAATCGAAGAGACATTTAATGGGCATTCTAGTCAATCACCATTCCCTGGCATACGCCTTTATGGAACTGTGCGAATAGGGGCATGACTCAAATCTAACCATCAATGCACTTCTACCAACACTTGCTGATATCAAGAAGTCGGTAGGTCAATAATGCAGCGAAATACGCAAACAAAACGAAGGTTCATCCCCTTTGGTGATTTTTGGTGGTGACCTTTAATGATTTCCAGAACTATCCTGCACTGATGGACTTTGATGGGTCTCAAATAAATGGCCGGTAGGTGGTAAACATGAAATGGTCATTTTCTCAATGTAGTAGGTTGCCAGAGCAACAGTATGACATGGTATGAGCATTCCTACTACTCCCTGGATACCCCTGTGGGAATACCAAAGGAATCATACTCGCATTCGCAGTCTGCCGTGACAAAGGGGAAACAAAATATCCATGACAGAAAAATTTGCTTCAGCTCCTTCATTTCCAGGTGGTTTATCTGTTTAAGGAAGATTAATAAGACCAACGCCTTTTTTCCGTCTGTTTCTTTTAGCTGGGATAGCTATCCCCTATTTCTATGTCCAGACGAATAACTGCATCATCACATCATTACATTCCTTTGCCTCCTGGTTGAAAATAATCTTTTTGAAAAGGTAGGTCATGTGTCATTTGCAGTCAGTGCAAGTCAGTGTTTTTTCTACATTTGAGTAAACCCAAAACTATAACATCACTAAAATGATTCCACTAAACATCAAGTAAGAGATAAATACCGAGAACAGAGGTATTATTCCATGTATATGGATTAATACCGACGTTCGAGGTATTTATCTGACTTATTTCATGATATTATTCATGAGGGATCTTTAAATAACGACCTTTTCTTCAAGAAGACAAATATCGGCTAATTAGTACACTCACACCTTCATCGGATCTAGTCAGAGACAATAAAAGCGACCTAATGTGGGATTTTTCACAGGACTGTGAGAAGATGTCTTGAGAATTTGTCAGCGGAAAGCGATAGACTTCTTTGTACTTTGATATTCCGCCGACTCCACAAGGGACCATGCATTGTATTTTCTGTTTCTCGGTTGATGTTCTATTATTGGTCTTTTCTTTTGATCTTGTTTACGAGTTTTTTCGGTACACCAGGGCGGAACGAACGGCTTTCAAACAGCTAATTCATTTGGTTATGCTTTGTCATTATGGACATCACGGACAGCGAAGAAGACCTTTTCCTGACCCAAAATAGTTTTTCGCAAGATATACTACAACCCAATTTTAGTTTGGGTTCTATTTTCGACCCAGTAGTAGGCAGTGATGAGCCTGCTCCAAGAAATTCGTGCGCGGAAGAATTAAGCAAAATAGTTTCCGAGGGAAGCTTCAAGGATAAACCGAAAGCGACACACAGGCAAATTTGCATAGTGGACGATGAAGAACTTAAGAAGAGGAAGGAATCTAGAATACCGCCAAATACAAGAGTAAACACATCGTGGGCAGTTAGTTTATTGCATGAGTTTATTGTTGGAATAAATAATGCCGGAGGGATTTCAATTTCTCGGGACGAGCAAGGTTAAATTGAGTTATTTCTGTAACTCCTTCAAATGAGGGATTTATCTGTATAAATCCCTGAAAGGAGGGATTTATACAGATAAATCCCTGAAAGGAGAGATTTATACGGATAAATCCGTTATTCATATTCATAAATTCAATTCATAAGCCCCGCTCTTCCCTGCTACATAATCAAGCCCTCCCCGGACTTTCAGTTAGTTAATATTCATCAGGGTTGTAAGTTAAATAAAGGTTGTTGAATAACAAAAGAAAATGTGTCAATCATGAAATAAGAATAAATGAAACACCAAATCGAGTGTTAATATAATAATACTGTATCGCTCTATAAATAAGACTTTTTTTGTTTCTCGTATCCTATACTTTTTTCTTCATCTTTTATTAGATCAAGCTGTCATTTCTCGTCGTTGGGCAAGCACATGAAGATATCGACCATTGGTTTTCTACACTGCCTGACTACTGGCCAAACTAGACGCCAGGACCCTTCCGGATCTAATCCGCCAAATTTCGAAATTTTAACAGTTTTCCACCAGTATTGCCCGTCCATACTTCTCTACATGAAGTTGCAAAGTTGTGAAGGCAGCTCAACATATCAGGACACTTGAAAAGTGTTTGCTACAGTCAATTAATTCATACAAACGAGACCTAGACCAAATTCTGATTGCACCACAACGATATGCCGATATGAAATGCAACACACCAGCTATCATGCCCACATAAAAAATGCAGTATGTGTCCACTGCAGCAAAAAAGTCAAAGTGAAACATATGAGAAAACACCACAATACATACCCAAACATAACTATGAAATGCCTCAATAACTGGGGGGGGACGTTTTGAGGTAATTTTGTATTCGATAAAGACAACGTAAGGTAACCAACTTATGAAATTTGGTACCCTATGAAAGATATAGACATTTCATGCATTTGGCTGTTCCCATAATTGCGGATGAAAACCATGGTCCATGAGCTCATTACTGCGTGGCTCCTTGAACTGGGCCAGTTGGAAGAAAAGTGACCAATTGCAATGCTAATTGACAAAAACAGATGGCAAAGTATTTTCACAACAGCAACCAACAACGTTGAAGCATCCAGGCAATACAAGTTTTAAAAAAATGTGAACCCATCTAATGCTGTGGACCTCTCAGGTAAATACTGTAATTTTTTCATTGGTAAGCTTCAATGGTGATTTTTGAACATTTTATTAACAGCGCAGTGCTGACTCCATGTGACTGAAATCTCGCAGATTGTTGGTGTCATCTAACCTTAAAGCTTACAGTAAATGTAACGATTTCCAAAATGGCCTTTGCCCAGAAAAATACAAGTAAGACTGAATCCAGAGGGCTGCATATATGGTAATAATAGCCGACATTCCCTGCTATTACAAGATTACACTTTAGACTTGCACCATGCTGAAATAAAATGATCTGTGACATATTCCATCAATATGCAGAACTGTTCCATCTGTACCACAAACGAGGCAATGATGACTACTCTTAAGTCATTAGAAGAGAGAATGGAAGTTGCAATGTGGTGGGCGTTCTCTTTAAGTGAGAAGAAGAGCATCATCAGAGAACTGGAAGTAGATCAACACAAGGCCCCGATCAAATTATTCCATATGCAACACGGCAATCATTCACTCATGCATAAGTCTCTTGGAGGTCTGGTGAAACTCTTCAAAGAGCTTCAGGTTCCAACCATTACAAAGAAAATCTACTTGGTTACTTTAGGTGTAGAGTCCTTTTTTCTCTGATGTGTAAAGACAATCCCATGCCAACCCAATTAGGTAATGGGACCAAGAGATTAAGTTGCCTGAGAGAACTTGACAAATGCATGTCTGAGGGGGATTTCATCTACTTCACTGGCCCCTCAAGTTATTACCTAGAGAAAGATATCCATGAATCTCTTCCTCCTTAGCCTTCCAAGGTTTCAAATCTCGAAGATGGCATCAGGAAGTTGTCTTTAACGGACAAACAGACTTTGTAGGTCTTTGCAGCGTTTACAGTCAAAGTGTTTGTCAGCATACTGTGCGAGAAAACATGAAGGAGGAGACCTGCCATCTTCCGTATGAGGTACCTTTCCACCTTGAAGCTAAAGAATCAGGAAGTGAAGTCCGTACCGACTGGATTGCCACTCATGGCAGAAATGACAACAATTAACACAAATGTTCCTGATGCGTGACAAGTGTGACAATGTCTTGTAATGTGATGTCTTGCAGAGGTGATGCGGTAGCTGTTCAACACGCCAGAAAAAATGAACAGTGGGATTTTTTCTTGGCCTTGTTGAATAAAGACCTCATCTATAAGTGAGGATCATCTGATGACATTGTTTACGTCAACAACCTTTTGTCATTAAAGATGTGTTTATTGTTCATCGTGGTGTAAGATAGGTAAGATGAACGTTTATTCGTTTGTCTCACGATGGAATCGCTTTGAGTTGTTGATCGCGATGTTTCGACTGCAATACTGCTAGTCTTCATCAGGCGATGAGGTCAATTGTTTACGTGTCGCTATTTGTAGCATGATGGTTCGCTACTATTGGTGCATTTCGATCCTCGTTATTATTCCGACTATTAGATGTTGTTCCCTCACAGGTCCGTTTTGTGGTTGGTCGGCTGTTGTGCTTTCTGATTGTAGGTATCCAAGCTTCTGGAATTTCGATTCCGCTATCTCTATTGATGTTATTAGGATGAAGTCATATGGATAACCTCTTTAACCCTACGTGTGTACCAGTGAGGGTCACGATCAATAAACTTAACTTCTTTCCAAATAGGAAGATGCCCCATTTCATGTGCGTGTCCCCGAAACTGCGGAGGTTTGCGTACGAGCAAGCCGTATATCTCTGTCATGTTCTTTTATCCTGTCTTGCATCGCTCCCTGTTTCCCCGATGTATACTTTGCCGCACTCACATGGAATTTTATAGACGACACCGTCTTGTTTAGTTGGTTCAAGGGTGTCTTTCGGTCACACTAAGTGAGACCTAAGAGTTGTGTCTGATTTGAAGACAGTGCGTACGCCTTGTTGTTGTAGGCAGCGGCGAAGAACCTCTGATACACCTTTTATGTAGGGTATAACCGCAGCAGATTTAAATTCCTGCGTAGGTTCTTTGTTGGTTGTTGGTCTTGTTGTCTTTGTGAGCTTTCGTACAAATGAAGAATGATATCCGTTCGAAACAAGTACCGATGATAAACGTTTCTTTTCTTTAGAGATAGCTGATGGTTTAGATGTGAGGTGTTTGGCTCGGTCGTACAGACACTTAACAATACCACGTTTCACTGACTGAGGATGGTGTGAATCATAGGCTAGGTATTGGTCAGTGTGGGTGGGCTTTCTGTAAACAGTGGTGGTGAGAAGACTGTTTGAATCCCTTGAAACTGACGTGTCGAGAAAGGGGATAGTGTTATCTTTCTCGATTTCCATGGTAAAACGAATAGCAGGCTGTTGACTGTTCAGATGTTGTAAAAAGCCGTCGACATAGTCGTTACCTAAGACTGTAAAAGTGTCATCTACATATCGCTTCCAGATCTTACGTTTATAGGTCGCTGCTGCTATCGCCCGTTCCTCAAACTCTTCCATGGAAAGGTTAGCAATAACCGTGGAGACAGGCCTCCCCATGGCTGCTCCGTCTTTCTGTTCGTAAATCGACCCGTTGTATTGGAAATACGTGGATTTTAAGTTTAAAAGGTCGGCAATTTGGGTAGGTGTAAGGTTTGTGCCGTCGGCAAGACCGGGATCATTTTCTAGTTAGCATAATGCGGCCTTTACGGCACCCTCAATCGGTGCTGCACTGTGTAGTCTGATTTGCCTGTCAACAGGGACAGGATGTCAGCTAAGTGAGCCGACAAATCGTAAGCGAAGGTGTTTACACACGATACAATAGGCCTTAATGGTATCTCGGGCTTGTGTATCTTAGGTTGACCATATATCCTAGGTGGCTGTTTGTGCCTAGGTTTGATTTTGTTGTAGACAGTTTCTGAAAGATGTCCACTTTGTTTTAACCTAAGAAGCTTTTCAGTAAGTTTTCGGCTAAGTCGGTCCGTTGGATCTTTATTAAGGAGTTGATATGGACCTGTTGGACACCACATGGCTTAAGGAAATGAGACATAACTTAAAGTGCCCACTTGCTCCTAGGTTGGATGCATTTTTCATCAGAAAAGGAACCATTTGTTGCTGTTCGACAGTCCACTGGAGGGGGGACAAGGTCAGTGGCGGGTAATAGCCGCGGGTAATGCAGACGCCTCACGTGAGTGCAAGCCAAGTCTTCTTCAGTATCCCCTTTTTTCTTTAGGGATACCCCGTGTGTGTTCTTTGGCAGAGTTGTGCATGTTGTTTTGTCTTAGACATTTCTCTGTTGTTTTTCTATGCCATGTTAGGGCCGATTTAGATGGTACAATTCTTCTTTACGAATGTGGTATGCGACTTGCTCACATCATGTCTACAACATGAACCGTGTCATGTAAATCAGACGTACATCTCCACGACAGTTGCACACCACGAAAAATGCCATAGGATTTTGAAACATGTTTTAAATCCTACGACAGTCGTAGCCACAATCAAAATGTTAGAATGACAAGTTGTATACGATCTTTGCTTGACAAGAGCAGTGCGTGCTACAAAAGTCACGTACGACAGTCGTAGGCAAAAGTCGTACTGTCTAAATCGGCCCTTAGATATCCTTGGTTATCCCATTCATATCTTAGAGTTCTGTTCGGTGTTCCATGCAGCTATACCTCGTTACAAAAGCTAGTCCTCATCTGCGTATCTATAATACCTTGCTATTTGCTACACGTTGAGCTGGCCTAGCCTGATGTTGTTTTTTACCACAATTTCCACGCTCATATTTATTTACATACACCTATTTCAATTAAGGTTGTCGACTCAAGTCAAGCTTATGTGACAAGACCGTAGGGTGGTGTGGGTAGTTCCAAATCAGACTTAGTTTAACGGTCGTCAGAAGTTGGTCGAGAACTTTGAATTTCTTAGTACAAGTAATAAATAGGCACCATTCTATTATTATCAACGGCAATTCTGATTTGGCTTTCCATTTTCAGTTGTTAGTTCTTGTCATGAAATGCAAAAATGCTTGTTCCATATTTTTCATGATGCTTTTTTTTCTACTTCTAATTTGCATACCATGCACGTGCTTCACGTGTACCCACATATTTTAAATTTGCATCCCTTGTTAACCCAGTAAACAAAAAGATGATTGGGATTAAAAATTATGTTATAAAAGAAGACTCTATCTGAAAATAACATATTCAGGTTTTTTGTTTAATCTTTATGCTTTAAAAACTCTTCCATATACTTTGCTACTATATGGCAAGCAAGGTACTACTGAGTTTGGTGAACTTAGGCATAAAAATCCCATTTTACCCTGTGGTCTTGTGATGTGGGGTTAAGCTTTCATCTGACAACGTTAATTGAAATAGCTGTACATAGACCTACCAAACTACTAAGCCCTTTGGCTTTTACTGTCCACTGATCATTTCTCAGGAACTTCCAGTTCTGGTTATCCTGCTTAACTTATTTTGCAGTGGACAACAAACCTCGCTGCGATCACCATTAGAAAAATAGTTGCTGTTTCAGTCACTCGAAAACTGGAGGGTGGCCATGCTAGAATTATTCTAGTCCTAGAGACAATTGTGTACAAGAGGGTGGGGACGATGTGCATCGATACCTGTGATACAATTGTGCGACCAACACAGGAAACTGGAGTGTGATAACCTGCAATGATATAGTTATGCTATCAGGTGACCAACACAGACAACTGCGTGTGATAACGTGCCATAATAGTTCAATGCAATGATGGTTATACTCCTGTGCAACCAACACAGAAAACTAGCATAAACGTTTTATGATAGCTTTGCCTTTTGTGTGATCAATTAAATAAACTAGTAATATCGAAACGGAAATCATGCACACGCCAGCATGTGCTCAGCTAGCTATGTCTAACATGCGCAATATGTTCTTTTTCGTTTTCAAGACGTGCATGGATGTTTGTGACTTGCAGACCTTGTGAGATGGACCACGTCAGGTCATGACTTGCAGTTTTACTGCAATCACTATAATGCCAGAAAAACTGTGGGCTCTATTGGATAGACTTGCCTTCGCCAAATAAGCTGCTCATCAGGTTGACTTGCATGCCACCATTTCTGCCAGGCCGGCATCAGATGCTAAGTGAGAGATCAACAAATTGGTTCGTTGTTACAAACAGCGATCAACCACTAGACAACCTGTGCAGTATCTTGGGGAACACTTTCAAGGCTGCCAGAGTTTCACCCACGACCTGAATGACCGTGAAAGGGGTGTGTCTACTTATAAGTGCTTTGCTTGAAGTGAAATTGACCATAGACAAAGAAACATTAACCTTCCTTTTTGTGGTAAGCAGACATAACTTTTACCAATGTCGATAAACAATTGTTGATAACAAGACAGGCAACTTATCAACACCTCAATTTTCCTTCCTCTCTGATAGGAGCCGAGGAGAATAGTGTTTGGATCCAAAAGAGTTCTGAAAAAAGTGGGAAAGAAGATGAACATCTTAAGCACTGAGGAGGCATTTTACTGCGTTCCTCCACTGAAGACCTAACAACTTCAGCTTTCACCTTCAAACATACTAAATATGGATCTTCATGGCCCACAGTAATGTGAAATTCCAAACTCCTATGATGACTTCTGTAATGGAAGTTTAAGCCATGAACTTTCTGCTTGTGATAATACCGCCTTACAGCTACCTTTTTACTATGACAACAGTAAACTTAACAAGATATCCCACTTCCTGAATCTTTTTGAGAAGAATTTGAGCCGCGTTTGAAGCCTGTGGGCCAGACAGGAACATAAAGAGAAATCGAGCTTGAACTGATACACTCATTTCGTCCACTTGCCTTGCTGTGCCATGGTGTCATACAATCAACGCATCTTTGGAATGGTCTCCCCTCACCAGTGCTTACCACCGTGAAGACTGGATTGCCTGGAGGAGCAACAAGTCCTTTATCTTAAACAAATGTACCAGCAACTGAATAAGGATGTGCAGGATAAAAGTGTAAACTCTTAAAGCATGTAACCACTGCAGACCGCAAATATGGCTGCCTTTTATCGTTCGTGACTGCTAGTGTACTAATCTGTGTTGGCGCAGATGGCGACAGGCGTCACTGATATCATCTATTGCCTGAATTTCCACCCAGAAAAGTTTCACAATGTCAGTACTTGGAATTTTGCACTCAGCAGCGTCTACAAACCTTAGGATGCCTCTGTTTGCATTGGAGGATGGGTCAGGTGAACTTTGTCTCTCAGCAGTTCATCTTCTTGGGCTTGGTACTTTAGCTTATGGTGGCCACAGGTTTTGCAAAGGAGCTGCTAATGCTGGATTGAAACACTTGGCCATTGGTCATCAGACTGTTCTCGTAGATACATCCATACCCCTATTTTCGGTATTCTAAGGCTTTCTTCACAAATGGCTAAATCAGAAGACTCGCATACACCTATGCCATTCCTTATCATATCTAGCTTCACTTCTTGGGTCATTTAGTCTTTTTGGGCAGCGACTAAGTTTGACCTAGAAGTCTCTATCAATAGACTGCCCACATTTTAGCCAAACACTGGTGTCAGTTTATTGAATGCACGTAATATAACAATATTAAGCTAGTTAATTTAACTTAATTTATGATTGCATCTGCTAGGATATTATATTGCTATTCACGATCATGTTTTCGCATTGATCACTGTATTATCATTCCCGTTAGCCCTTTACCTTAACTTCCTTCCACGCAGCAAGCAGGTTTCACCCAGAAGTCCCTATCAATAAGGACTGCCCACGTTTTAGCCACACTGGCGTTGGTTCATTGTGTGCATGTAATTAGTTGATAGATTGACATTTCGCAGATGCTTAAAGAAGCACAACAGAGAGATTCTGAACTGCAAGACTCAAAATGGGAGACATTATAAAAATTTGACGCGTGTTATTTATCGATAGTCTAGAAACAAAAGACTCGCCCAACAAAGATCTGGACAGCTCGCTATTGAGCACATCAAAATGTGTGCTCTGGTTTCCTGAGGTGATCTTGTAAGTTTTGACTGTCTGATGAATCTATAGGTTCTACTTCCTTAATTGTTACAGATAACGAACCACTTGACCGGCCTTGTTGTCACCAAGATTGAATGCTAACTATTGTCCTGATACTTCATTCTAAGCACAGCACCTGGGAATTAAAGAATGTGAGACTAGTTAACAGAATATTTTTCTAGATTGATAAATTGGTAGTTGTTGTGAGCAAAAATTAAACAAATTACACAATTACATACAACAGATGAACTCTGCTGTAGAATCCTGTAAAAACATAACACCCTTCTTTCTCTCAAAGATGAGGGTCAATAAACTAAGAAAACTTAACTTTTGCACAACTCAGGTCATGTAATAAAAAACCTTGACACATGTTTACTGAAAACATTTAGAACTAAATCAAGTGCTTATTTGTTAGTAAACTTAGCAGATTGCTTTTCATGTTGATCAGACTTGCCAGTTTGACTCAGCAGCAAGTTTTTTGTATATCAGTAACAATCCAGAAGCTGAATTAATATTGCTCTAATCAAAATCACCTAAATTACCAAATTATAATAGGATCCATCTCAACCAAGGCTCATCCCGTATACGTCCTCTCGGACGAGAGCAGAAGAGTATGCCCCAAGTAGAAAAGAGGGCAGCCCTGAATGACTACCTGGAGGCTAAAGGAAAACCATCATCTACGAGTTCTGACAAAACTGGAAGCTATGACAGAGTGGAGAAGGAAGGTCAGACTTTCTTCTCTGCTCCGTACACCAGGGTGCAGAGAAGGGATTCACTCTGTGGCATATGGCGATGAAAACAAGGAAGAGAAGTATGGCTGCATACAACTGTGCCACTGTGTCCTATCAGTGGCTACCGGCGAAGGACAGAAGTGTTGGTTGTTGCTTGTTTTAGTAACATTCCAATAGCACCAAAGCGGGTTGTTACCCCTCTGTCGGCCGGCCAATGTGGTGGGTATGCTTCCCTAAAGCTCCACTGCCATAGCTTAATTGTTTATTTCAAGTGGCCATCTCCTAGACCAGCTGCCTTCGCCCAGCTAACAAGTCTGGTCCACCTGGCTATTGTAATTAGTCACACATGAAAACCGCCACCAATTTGCATAAGCAGTTGAAATAAGTCACACATCAACAGACATGGCGCGTTGTTCGCTTGCTGAGAGATACTGCGACTTTTCTGCAAATTCTACAAGTGGATCTTTTCGATTTAAAACCAAATCAGGCACATCCTTGCCAGGAAAGAATGGAAATGGTGGGGTCTTGGACCTTATGGATAGAACACTTCCAGAATTTTTAACACTGCTAGACCTTGAAACACTTCCTGGTAATGCACAGAAGTAACTCAAAGATCTTATTGGAAATTCTGAGGAAAGGTACCAGTCCACCTTGTATATTACGATAAATGACAAATCATTACCGGATCCAAAAAAAATTCAATTGGAAACAGTTTTAAACAATTTTAATCATATTAAGTATTTGAAAAATCCCTTGGCATTACAAAATCAGTCTGTAGCTCAACCCACTAATTCTAGCCTTCTGAGCCCAGATGTCATTAGTGCACATCACACGATCCATTCCCCTCAAAGGATGTCTGCTTCACAGAGCCCAGAATCAAGTTCACCAATCAGAAACTGCATGTTGCCACCAAGATTGAATTCTAACTATTGTCCTGATACTTCATTCTAAGCACAGCACCTGGGAATTAAGGAATGCGTGACTAGTTAACAGAATATCTCTCTAGATTAACAAATTGATACGTGTTGTTAGCAAAAATTACACAACTTATACAATTACCTACAAGGGATGAACGCTCTACTGTCGAATCCTGTAAAAACGTAACACTGCAAGGAACTGATAGAGTCTCTACAAAAGTGGGGCCTTTCTAAAGCAAATTGCGAGGCGCTAAGAGGTTTGGAAATGTGATATTTGGCTAGCTAGTCTCCCGAAACCAAAAACTCATGTTTGATTTGTGTACCCCTGTCCATTTTCATTTTTGGAAAACATTTTTCAAAATGATCATGGTAAAATCTGTCTAAATTGCACTGCCCAATCCTTGCTGTTTCGCAGGGTTATGATCCTGTTGTCTTTGATGGGACAGAAGCAGGGCAAATTCTCATTGTATTACTCTCTGACATATGACAAGATGATCAGAGAGAATTTCCGCTATGAAAACAACTTTAGGTAGAATGTCGATTAATGTCAATGAAGAAAAAAAAGGTGGAAGCAGGACTAGCCTGAGAATATGAACACTTGAGGAGTTTCCAGGAGAGCAGAGGGGACAGAGCGATTCTTGCAATGCTTTCGTTGCCAAAAAACTTTTGTAAATAAATGAGAAGAAATTGAAGTCAAGGGTTACAAAGAACAGAAGAGTGTCAACAACATTACAGAAAACAAATCAACGATTGCAGAGAAAACAAGTTGATGGTGATGGTTATACAAGGCAGAAATTGAAATCACGGTTGCAGTCTCATTTTGGCGACAGTCTTGTTTTCCAACAGCTGTTTGTCCGTACTGAGCCAGAGTTTGTTAACTCCAGTTCTCTTTCTGTTTGAGATCATCAATGCTGTTTATAGGTTATCATCATCTGAGCTACAAGCCATGCGTGAAACCAAAGCTCCAGAAAAGCCACTTCCAAATGATCTCACACAAATGACTTATGCTGTTTCTCAAGCAATAAGGAATGAAATACTCCAGTGTCAAGGTACAAGTCTCCAGCTACTATGTGTGGATGATTTGAATTTGTCTATATCAAAGGCTCTCCTCCCCAAAAGCCTTTTCTGGCTTTTGCGGTGGATGATAACAGGCGAGGAGTCCAAAGATGAGCGACATGTTTTGAGTGAGAATGCGGATTCCTGTCCAAATGAAACAGATGACAGAAGGGTCGTCGTGACTTGCCAAAGCCCAAAAGGGCTTTACAAATTTGTTCCAGCTGGCACTTGGAACAAATAGTTCTTTGGTTGTATTTTCACAGAAGCATAACCAAATTCTGTACACGTCATTTTCATCATTAACTTAGTATGATTAAGCATTTGCCTCGAACACACATCATTAGTCTTTAGTCCACCAAAGCCACAGGTATGAAATCCTGTAAGGCATTTAAGTTCATGAGGACAGTCTGAGGGTCTTACTATAATATTCTTTGGGGCAATCATATAAGTGCGCTAAACTGTCTCCTAATTTCATTTTATTGTGTTGCAGGTCGCATATGTTTGCAGGCCAATAAAAATGAAAGGCGCGGATTGCATCTGCATTTCACTCAACTTTCTCAACACTGTCTGGGGCACATCTGATAACAAGGTGCGCATTGGACAGATTGAAAACGCCATGGAAAACCAAGTGAAGATGGCACCGTACAAAGCCTGTCAAAGATTTCTAAGTCAAGATTCAGAACAAGATCATTTCAAGGGTAAAAAAAAAAACATTCTGGCTGACAGGCTGTCTGTAAGAAATTAGATACCCTGTTTTTCACACCAAACACCACATTGTTATGAAATGTATAAAGAAGTTGCAATTGTATACCCTGTGTGTGTGGGGTATACTGTGCCTGAAAAGTGTCTAATTAAAATAAGTGAGTGCAAAAGTACAGTGCGCATTATAACCTTTGCTTTGGCGTACATAAGATCTAATGAGTCAAATCCAAGCTTTAATTAAGTCCTGAAATTTAATGTCCCTTTTTCAACCTCATAACCTCCGCAGAAAGTGAGAGGTGTAGACGCTGTTGGCAAGACCAAGTTCCTTAGGGCTCTTGGGCTTCCACAAAAATTTGTGCCAGCTTCTTTAAAGAGAATCGTGCTTGGACAAACAGATTCTGAGGAATGCGAAGGTAAGTTAAAACTACAAAGGAACCCATCTATGTCTCCTTCTCCTCTAAAATATCCCAGTTATGATAATTAGTTCTTATGACCAGAGATATAGTCTTAAATTTTTTTTAAATTTCAGATGATGCCACCACAAAGGAATATCAGGGAACAGAAAATGACCAACTGAGAGGTACCCAGTTTGAACAGTCAAACAAATGTTCACCACATCGTTCCAGCTCACCTTTACGCTGCATCACTCATATCCTTCCCAAATCTACGCCACCGAGTTCGTCTTGTTCATTTCCAAGCGCTGCACTGCTTGTCATTTGTACTTCACCAGTAAAACATTTTGGTTCTGCAGACTCGAAAAATGCACAACAAAAATTCAAGGTAGACCAAGGCTAAAACCCCTGCATTTGGAATGCTGTTGCTACTTATACCTTGTTTGATACAACAAAGCTCCTGATAGACTTAGCCGATGTAGTGGTGGGACCAAACCCAAAACATAGGCGCGCAATACGCACAGAGCCAATGACGTTTTTTTTTCACAATATGGTGAAATTTGTCCTGACAACCTATGGGACTTTACACCTCCGGTAAGTCCCACCCTAACCCCTCAGCCCCCCCCCCCCCCCCCACCACCACCACCATCAAAAAGATCTTGTGGTTATCCACTATAAAACCTGGTAATGATTCAGCAGCGTGACTACGCGGAGTAAAAAAAAACCGAAGAAAGCTCTTTGTTTCACGGTTCTTCAAAGAACACAGACAAAAACAAGTAAACTTAAACTTAAACTCACCGTCGAAAAATATTGCATACATAATTTAGGCAACGATCAGTGGAAAGTTAACAATTTTACTTCAGAAATAAATGCAAGTTGCAGTTGAACCTTTTAATTTCTTACTTCTACCGGCGAATATCCAATACTTTTCAGTGCTCATAAACGGTCAACTTTCTAAAGGGTGCCGTTTTGACACTCTGCGTGATTTGCGTGACACGCGACTCACTTTACTTTGTTTAATTTGTAAGGTTTCAGACGTTTCAGGCAACCACTTACGTTCTTAGTACATTGTATTGCCAAAACAGGAGTCTGCCATCAAACGGCGTTTCTTGTATCCACAATATTTTCGTTCGAAATCGGTTTGAACTAGCGTTTATAAACACGACTGAAATAGTTTTGCAACTATATTTATTTCCCCTGTTATTTGAAGTTGCTTGCTTTGTAATCAAGTCGGCTATAATAATTTTCGTCTTTTTGCTTCACAAATCGACCAAAGTATGTTTACATTTGTAACTTTCCCACGGTACAAAGTTATTTTTAGCTCACGTGTTTATTTGGAGTCTCAACCTACAGCCGAATAAATTTCGTTTGCTTTACCTTCGAACAGTACGAAAATGTTCAAATTCAGCTCGCTTTCCAGTAGATCCAACAGGTCTCTGTTAGCATGCTTTTTTTACATATCTGTTGTTGTTAATCTTTCGGTACTGTTTCGGTCGGTTCGAGATGTTTCAAGTGTTACGTTACATTCCTTATAAGGCTGAAATTACAGCTGTCAACTATGCAAATTTCTCAACATACGCTTTACACTTTGAGCTATGAATAACCCCGAAATAACGTTTAGTATCTTGTTAAGATTTTACTACATCCATCCTCTAATTCCTTGATCACCACTGTGACTTGGATTTTAACACTAGTTTTATTCAAGTTTTTCAGTTTTAAGAATAGCTAGCAACAAGCCGCGCAATTTCCGATTTAGTTTTAATTGGGTTCATGTTTTATAACACGCACACAAAAATGACACTGCAAATTTTAGATTCGCTGTTACCGAGAGATAATCCCGAAAAATTTTATGCTGTTTTACTCTACTCTTTTCACTATCGTTATAAACTTGGGCTTTAAATATTGTTTCTTTCACTGTTAATTAGGGATCGATGTAACGTTAATTTCCACATTCTGTTCATACAACATCTCAAATTGGCAAGTCCGTCTTGTATTTGCTGCTGTGGAAGAATGTACTTCAGCTAAGTAAACACAGGACTACAACGCGAATAAAATCCTGCCAGACCTCACGTACACAAAACAGGCATTCGAAGTAGATCCACACTTGCGAATGCAAAACACTTCAAAGCCCGGGGGTCTTACTCCCATAACATTAGCTGTATGGATTTGTGCCGCTGATAAGGTAAGACTTTCAGTGTCCCGGTGCACACCCCCACCCATCGTCTCACAGAATATCCCCCCAGCCTCACAAATCGTAAGACAGACATCGCACGTACGTACAACGTCTATAAGCTATCCAGACGTCTATCGTTGATTTTTACGCTCTGACAGTAGCCATATGACGTCACTAACGTGACGTCATTGGCTAAAAAGGGGAGGGGGCGTTATTCGAAGTTACTTAGTTATTCTCGTGTTTTAACTGGTTTTCTGTTTTAACTTTAGATAACAAAGCTGCCGACCCTACCTTTCGGGAAACAGAAGGCATAGTTGACTACAGGGGAATGAGCTTATACCATGTTTTAAATTGATCTCTGGTTCTACTGTAGACAGAGCACCCCTTATTACTATCAACCAGGACACACAAGTAATAGAGGGGAAAGAGGAGGAGCAGGTAAATGTCATAGTTGTTTAAGAGAACATCTGTCAGGTTTTTCCTGTTATACAATGGCCTAACCAAGAAACAAGTCATGTAGGATTTTAATGATAGTTTACTTGAAAATGTCTTTTTATTTTAGGACCTTGACGAGCTCTCTTTGGTCAACACGGTACAAGGTGAAAATAAACAATTATGTCATTTTAATCCTAGCATTGTTTTGCACAATAAACAAAGCAATGTACAGATGATGCCAATGGTGGCAAGTTGAAGGCTTAAAATTTAAGTGAGAGGCTCTAATTACAAAAGCCACTCCAAGAAGAGCAGGGTAGAATTTTGACCGTATTTCAATCAAAATAAAAATGTTTCTCAAGGCAACAATTGTAAGAACACATCCACAATCATATGACTAGAACGTGTGGCATTTATACTATCTTATTTTCATATTGTTTACGCAAAAACTAAATCTCTCCATGGTTCCTTGTTTCCTTATTTCTCTGTGTGGAAGCAGAATCATCCTTAAGACCGTCAGGCGCTCAAAAGAGGAAACAATGACAAGGACAATCAAAGAATACATACTAAGTTAACTACTATTTATAAATGTTTACACCTTGCCAATTATCCTAAGTATTTAAAAAAACTATCAACTGGCACTGGCATACTATCATTACCAAAACCAGTAACAAAGAGTTTTGGTCAAAACACCCCCATTTACCTCAAGAACACTCGAGATCAACACGTGCAAATCTCTAGCTTGAAGAACATTTTGGGAACAGGGAAAAAACATAAAGCTGGTAGAACGAATTAAGCCCATGCAACAGAAGGCAAGAGTGCTTTAAATGGTTTCAGTAAGCTCTAGAGTGGAAACCCTTCTGATATTTCTTTATCTGTAGTGCAGATGGACAAGTTAACAGTGTATTAATTGCGAGCAGTTTTAAGGTTCCACGGACAACGTTCAGTGGGTTAATAACGATGAAATAATAATGCGAGTGGGGCTGCTCAAGAGCAGTCAAATTGTAAGTGTCTTAAGTAAAGAAAGAATGGAACTAATCAGACGACTTACAACTCCATGAGATGCCTAGATGCACCTGAAGTACATATTTTAGAGCCATACCTTTGGTTCTGGTAATACTGTTATGGCCGCAAGGAAGTTTTGTATGCTTTTACGTTTTATGAAGCTTTACATGCAAGGAACTGTCAACGGTTTTTTTGACAGAATTCTTCATGAACTACTAAAGCTTGAGGATGGCTTGGTTGTCAAACCAAGGAAAAGTGTGAAGAGTTGCAAAGACACAGACGGCCCCCCGCTCATAAAAGTTTTGACCAAAACTGAAACAATTGCTAAAGGTAAATTTTACTAAACAGTCTAAACTTGTCTAAGTCACTGTATTCCCCTCCTTTAACCTAATTTTTTAAATATTCTTTCTGCAGGTTAACGGATGGTCAAGGTTTTTCAAGTAAACAGTGGCCATAATGTGATGATAATCGAGCAAGCCAGGACAAGAAAATCTTTCCTTGTCAAGAAAACATTTTCAAACTTTATTCAACGAGCAATCAGCTGCAAAAATGTATGTTTCAATGGCATTGTTGGTGTGCTGATTTCCACAGACCATGTTTACTACGGGTAAGGGACTGTGGATCTCCCCTTGAA
Source organism: Siderastrea radians (assembly GCA_964017195.1). Taxonomy (NCBI): domain Eukaryota; kingdom Metazoa; phylum Cnidaria; class Anthozoa; order Scleractinia; family Rhizangiidae; genus Siderastrea; species Siderastrea radians. The sequence continues at coordinate 32,652,985 of OZ024891.1, read as the reverse complement.
ACAAGTGATAGAAAGGGTCATGTCTGCTAACCCAGTATGCGAACAATTAAGAGGTGCAATGTAACATTTAGGACAAGGCATCGATGTCCAACAGCAGAGTGTTTGAGATTGCCAACTTCATCCATCATATGTTGGCACTAGTAAATGATCCATTGAAACCTTCTACTGGCAAGCACATCGCTGTAGTTGGTGAGTTCCCACAGCTGCAACCAGTCCCCAATTTTTTGGATGAGGGAAGGTCCATGTTTAAAACCCTTACACTTTTGCATGATAGAAGCAAGTGATAATGATGTGGCAAAACGCTAGGGAAACCCAGTTTCTCTAATGTCCAGTGGAGATTCGTCTTGGTAAATGCATTGACACCTGCAAGCATTTTGTGGAGTACCTATCTAGTAAAGTTGAGCATCAATTCCTACAGCAAAACTGTAAAAAACACTCGAAAGGGATAACTCAGCCATAACAAAGGCACCTGCCTGCAGACCACAGCAAAGACCTTAAAAACTGTTGACAAAGCATGTTATTGAAAGTGTGCTCTATCTCGTTTCTAACGAAGTAAGTGCCGTTTGTTCTAGAAACCCCTAGCTGTTAAGAAAATGTGGAAGGCATGATTTTGCGGCTCGCGTTGTTACTCGTACAAGGAAGTATGATCACATCAAGCCTGTCTTAAAGCAGCTACACTGGCTCCCAGTTAGCCAGCGCATAAATTACAAGATATTACTTTTGACCTACAAAGCGCTCAACGGCCAGGCCCCTAGTTACATTACTGAACTGCTAGAGCCTTATGTACCAACCAGGAATCTGCGATCCTCCTCCAAAAACTTACTGAAAGTACCATCTGTCAAGTTAGTAAGTTACGGTCATAGGTGCTTCTCTTTTGTAGCACCTAGCCTATGGAACTCTCTTCCGAATAATATAAGAGAGAGCGGCTCGCTATCAGATTTTAAGACTTGTATAAAGACATACCTTTTTAACGAATTTTATAATTAGACTATTGGTTAGTCAGTTAACCAGTTGTTCAGATAGTTTAGTTAGTCAGTTAGTTAGTTACTTAGTTACTTAGTTAAGTTACTTAGTTAATTAGTTTCATTCAAAGGTTTTAATGATTCTTAGTTGTTTTTTTTTTTTCATTTTTACAGCTTAGTTATTTTATTAGTTAGTTTATTTTTCTCATGTTTCAGATATTTTTATCTTTTTATCAATTTTATTGGTGACATTTTTAAAATTATTGTAAAGCGCTATTGGATAGCACTAGAAATAGCTCTCTATAAATTCATCATTATTATTATTATTTGGCAATTTCAAACACCTGCAAATTATTGAAGGAATATCGCGTGTTATGGAAATAAATTCAGTACTTAGCTGTTTTGCAGTTTAATGCCTATTTTAATCATTTATCATATATAGGGCGCATGTTCCAAATGCAAGACGGCGACTTGACAATCCCACTCTCTCCCCAGCGTACAAGTCAACTGTGGGAGGTTATTGGTCGCATCCTGGCCTACATGGTTGCTGTACTTGGCCAGTTTTCTCTGGCATGTATCTGCCAAGTTGTATGCCAGCGCTCCTTGGTCTTCAATGTGATGAGGACAAAGGGGTCTTGGTGGCTGGTTTCTTGTCTACATGAACAGAAAAACAACACACATCCTTCTGTCACCGCTACTCTCTCATCAGAAGAGCCACGGGAATTTGTGCCCAGTAAAAGGGAGGGACCTTCTTGCAATCTTGCGGGGATTTAATGTTCCATTCTTGCTACTTCATGCCCGCTCCTTGCCAGTTGCACTCTTTGTTGGTGAACGTTTCTTGGTACAGCCTTTTGAAAGCCCCGAGAGCTGCTCTCAGAGCGATGCAAGTGGGTTTCCAGAGCATTTATGGAAAGGCATTTATGGAATAACCGGAGAGATGATATCACACTAGTACCAGCAACAGTGGCGCCCCATACAAGAAGAAATAGTTGAGCATCTTGAGCTGGATTCAGGCGAAGAGGGGACTGGCCGTGCATTCAACATCTGGATGGGCTTTTTAACAGAGCACCGTGATGATGAAGGCCTTCCGCGTACCTTTCTTTGTTACACGACCTGCTCACCAAACACTTGTAGGGACAGCATCAGAGTAGACATCAGCAGTGCATACACAGCCATAGCTCATCAAACCTGTTTCTTGATGATTAGCTTGCCAGTTATACCTCCTTTAAGAGATGCAATACTGTTCCAGAGGTTACTTTTGAGGATAGCAGCAAAGCCAGTGAACAGGTATGAATACACTTACTGTTGATTATCTATGGTCAGCGAATCACCATCGACGAATTTTAGCTCATTGATTAGAACTCTTGATATAAAATGTTCTTCAATGTTCTTTAGAAAATGGTCCATTTTCATGCTTGAGAAATACTCATGGGAGAAGTAAGTAAAGTAATTGGCCTTAGGCCCTGAGTTGCTGGGAAAGGCCTTGGATGAAATTGAGAATTGTGGCAAGGATTTCCATATCTCTTCTGGTGGGTTCCTGCTTCATTAGGTACTGTAATTCAACTCATTCTGGATGAGTTGTCTTTTTATGTATACTTGTATACAATGTATTTGTAATTTTTCTCTAAAACTACATATCTGAAATGAACCAAGCCTCATGTTGATTTCCTTTCCTTTACATAGCTTTTTTTGTTATTGAGACAGACCCCTTTACTGTTCAGGCCTTCAAAGTCGACAAAGTTTACTTCAAAGGTGGATGGCAGCTTGGAAGTTGTGACTTCCGCATTGAGGTAAAGGACATGATCAGCTGGTTTCCAATTCCATGCGAGGTGACATATACGGGTTTCATTTCTATTACTTAGACTGGGTTCTCTGGATTTTGTTACCCTGATAGGTTAGCTGATTTTATGAAAAAGGGGTCCTTAATGACCTGTATGAGCTATGTACGTATGAGTTTAAAGGAATTCCTAGACTACGCCAAGTCAGCTCGGCTCATAGTCGAGCAAGTCAAGTCAGTTAAGTTAATTTAAGAAATGTTGTTTATAAAGAAGAAGAAACCAAAACTGAACACGCAATCGGACTCTATCCGCGCAAAACTATTTATTTAGACATACTTACCATGCACACACAATTACACGCCAAAAAATGTTTTGACGAAAGAAATTTTCCCACAATATTTTGCACAAAACATTTTTGGTTAGAGCTTATTTGTTTGAACAGTACAGGAAACCCACAGGGTATAAACATTTGCAAGATGCGACATCTATGTTTTTGATACGAGGCTGCTTAGATTCAGTCACGCAAGGACAGATACAATAGATTTTAAGTTTTTAATTCCTTCACTTCAATTTCTCCTCCCAGTATGGGTGGGTGGGTGGGTCACAATGGCCAGTTAGTTACATTATTAACCTTAAAAGACATTTAACAACTATTGTAATTCTTATTGAACTGGAAGCATTAAGAGGCCATTCAGTGGTCCCATGTACGTCTGATGGTACCTTAAATCACGGGTCAGCAGAAGCTGGAGAAGATGTTTTAAATACAAATTTAACTGAGACATTTGAGACCCACTTACAATGCAAGTTATAACTTTGCCAGTCCATTATTCACTGCATAATGCTGTAACTGTAACTCGTTAAGTTACAGAACTAGCTAATGCATCTGACATTTGTCTTTGGAGAAAACACGTGGAAATGCAAGTGACCTTAAAAGAGTGTATGAAATTTCACAAGTAGGCACTGCAGCAAAACGTTGTGGCCCCTGTACTAGTGTCGGAAAATAGTGCTTATGTAACGTAACAATGCAAATGTAATCAATACTTAGAGGCCATTTGCACGCAAGGCCATTGCATGCAAGAAGTTTGCACGCGAGAGATAATGTGATTGGTATACTTATTGCTGACTACTGAATGCTTTTTTGTAGTTGTATTGTAACGTCATAACTGAAAGTATACAACTGAGGCCTTGTTTTTAAGTAGGTATAGTGTCATGGGACTAACACACGACCTCTATTTTGCTGTACTTAAGTTAAAGAATAGTAAAGAAAGGCAGATTGTGGAATGTTAGTGATTGAGTGTAGAACGTAGAACGTCTAGAAGAAAGAAGACCTTTGGAATAAAATACAGTCCTCATTGAAGTTGTAATGAGTGGGGATATTCTCATTAAACGCCCACCTCGAACAGAGAATATGGAGGCCTTTGAACAAGCCAGAAAAGAGTGGGAAAAGACTCCCAAGTGCTTGCCCAAGTAGGAAGAAGTGCATTAATTAGCGGGACACATTCTGACAATGTGCTGCAGTAAGAACTGTTGTTTTTGATGATGCTCATTTCCAGAAGGTAGCAGGGTTCTTACAGTAAAACAGGTTGCTGGATGCTATATTACCTGGTTCTACATAATCACTACTGTTGAAACAAAATTCTACAAAGTAAAGTCATTTACTTGGAAGTTTAGCTGCAACAAGCCCGTGAGGAATTACAAAAGGGAAACCTTACCAATTAAGTTCCCGAATTAGCATTGAAACTTGCTTGTTTAATGAAAGGGGAAAAAACGAAAGCAAGAATCTTTCTTGTGAATATTTAGTGACCTGATTTGTGAAAAAGGAAAGGAAACAAAATGCTGGTCAGATGAAACAAAATCTAAAAAACAAATTCAGATTCAAAATTTTAGCCTTTCACAAAGAAATGATGTCCTCATATTGTTTGGTGCTTTATCTCTGTTGGCAACTCTTGATCTATACACTATGGATCATGAAAACCTAACAACTCGCACGCTTCTTCATTTATTTTTCCTTTGTCCAATATCAATTTGACCAAAAAGTATGGGAAAATCCGTTTCTGTGACATTTAATATTCAAGAAGTGGGTCACTTTCTCATGTTTCACTTTCCTCGTGTGTCACCTCAGCATGTGATGTTGATGGACAGCAAAGCAACAAATTAGCAACGTTCAAGATCTATGAAACGTACGTTCGACATCCTATTGCGCTCTTGGACAAGTAGATATCGTTCCAAAGATTTGGAATTTCTTAACAATGCCACCACCTCAGCTACCCAGGATTTAAGTGACGCGTTCCAAGATCTTCTCACCCACAGTAAAGCATCCTGGTAATGTTGATGAATACTAATTAATTGAAATTAATGGATTCTTAATAATCTGTTTTTATATTGCACCATAAGCAGTTGTACATTAACTGACTTCAGCAGGCTCATGGAGCGACATGCAAGCGAGGTGATACACGGAAGGAAATTTACAAAAAGTGAGTAAAGGTTTTCATGGGACTAGATCAAGATAAGATCATTTTATTCCTGTCTTTGCTCGCTCTGGAACTAAATGTTAGCAAAGAAATTACTTGAGCACTACTACTCAAAGCAGAACTACTACTCTTAATTATTAGAATTGCAATATTTTAAAGGATGGATATCAAAACAGATCATTTTACGTCTGGCATAAGCCCTAATGGTTAAGCCTCTGGTAAAGCTGCGTATGGTATGTATATGGCATAAGTTCAAAATTAAAATTTTGTCAGAGGGCGGTCTGCATCCCCAAAAAAGTAATATCAAGAATTGTATGGTTGAATTTGCACCAATCACCTGTGTGGTCTTGCGGCCAAGGAGGATGACTACTGATTCGTAGGTTGCTGGTTGAAGTCTTGGTAAGTGCAGTAAAAAATAGCTGTAATTAAGGGCATGGGTAGACATAAGATGGGTGTCTCAGACAGAGAGAAATGTGCAGTGGGGAGATATGTGCAAGGTAGAGTAGAAAGGGAGAGAGGAGTAGCTAGAAATTATGGTTTTCAGAGCATTTCTGGCACGGCATTTGTGGAATAACTGGAGAGCTGATATCACACTGGTACCAGCAAGAGTGGCACCCCATACATAAGTAGTTGAGTATCTTGAGATGGATTCAGGCAAAGAGGGCGCTGGCTGTGTATTCAACATCTTGATTGGCTTTTTAACAGATCACCGTGATGATGAAGTCCTTCTGCGCACCTTTCTTTCTTACACGAACTGCTCACCAAACACTCGTAGGGGCAGCATCAGAGTCGGCATCTGCAGTACATACCCAGCCATAGCTCATCAAACCTGTTTCTTGACGAATTGCTCGCCAGTTATTCCACATGACAGAGAGGCTGAGGAAGCTTTCTTGTTACAGCTGTTGGAGTAACTTAGGAGTAGGAAGGGGTAGAGTTTCAACAGTGGTAGTTTTTCACCAAATCTTTTGGCCATTTCCCATGCCTAAATTTGGCTAACATCCGTGACACAGTTCCTTTGAAATTGTTATATTGCCTCATGTAAGGTAGTCGCATGTATTGTTATACCCTTTGCGTTTAGGCTTCTACAATGTACGTTCAATAAAGAATTATGTTGAATTCTTCTTCTGCTAAAAACCTCAACCATTTTTCTTAAGAATTCAGGTAATATTTTTTTTCAGACTTGATCAATCTCGCGAAAAACTTAAACAGAATGATCGAACTTTCTGGTGTAATCTCGTACAGCAGATGTATTGTGGTACACTCCGGCTCACAGCATTAGGTTTGCTTTGTACAGAGATTCTACACCTGACCAGTTTTAGCAAATGAAAACAAATTTATGTCCTCTCCATTGAAGCCAACTTAAATGTCTTTTGAAGCAGGCGTGGGAGTCCAGCTTGTCATCAACCATTGGCAGAAACATTACAAAGGACACCATGCTGGTCCGACCTAGACGGAAAAAGAGCCAAAAAAAATGCAAACCACTGCAGATTTGATGACGGAGGCCCAAGCAGCAAGCGACCCCACCAGTCCACTGTCAACTAGATTTCCATGCTAGAAAAAAATCGAGAAGTCAGAAACGTCAATAGTTCAATAGTTAAACTTCCGGCCCACAAAGAAAAGGGCACATGCCCAAGAGACTTGCGCTATGTTGCAATAGCAAACATCACTCCTGGTGAGGAGGTCAAGACAGAAATGCACACCATAAAGAGAGAGGCCGAGCGAAAATTCGTAGATGCACTAACCAAATTTCATTATCACTGCATTGAATGCAACAACGGCAAGTTGTGAAGGGTGAAATCCGACATATCTAGATCAAAGAGAAACACTGATTGTGCCAGCAAAACGCCATGTGCTCAGTCAAACAGTAGTATTAATGTTCCAGAAAGTGTATCTAATCTCACCACCACCTTAGAGAAAACCTGGAAGAAATCCGTGTACTGTTGAAAGAAATAGAAGGGTTTGAGAAGAAAACATGTCACTCATCACTGTCTGTTCTCTGAGTGTGGAACTACTAAAAGGGCAAAATAAAGAAACAAAAAGTACAGCAAAAGAAACAAAAACACAGAGACATCAGCGCTAAAAAACAGAGTGCAATAAGTAACACATAAAGAACCTATCGAATTTTGATATAACAAGTGACCAAACCAATCTCCTTTCTTGGGGGTTAAGATTCGTTCCAACGTCAAGAACGAATGAAACAGCATGAAGAAAACAACTGTTATCAGACTTTTATCAATTTGCCAGGAGAATACGGCTCCAGTTTATCTTTCATCGCAAAAACAGTGATATCCACCACTTCTACGTCAAATCTAACTGGGATCCACGGACCCAGCTGTCAGTTGCTCTAGAAAGTTACCTAGAAGAAATCAAAACAGAACTTGCAAAAAAAAGAAAGGGAAAACGAGGAACAAAGAAAAGCTATTACAGAGCTAGAAACAACACCGAAATAAACATTAAAGAAGCAGATAAAGGCACTACTACAGTCATCATGCACAAACAAGATAAATCACAGGAAGGTCAAGTTCACCTGGACGACAGTAATAACTACATACCACTCCAAAAAAACCAATGGTCGAAGAAACTTATCAGAGGGTTAAACAAATAACCGGACAACTCCATCAGGGACGTTACATTGACAATATGACTGTAAAATGGTTATCACAGACACCAACCTACTAAGAGTTCCAGTTTTCTACACTCTAACAAAGATTCACAAACCAACACCCTACGGAGCGTATAACAGCATTCATTGACAGTTTACTCCAACCAATAACAAAATCACAGAAATCCTATCTTAAAGATACAACAGACTTTATAAACATCATTGAAAGGACAAAACTCCTAGAGAAAACATTCTTGGTTTCTTTAGATGTCACCAGCCTATACACAAATATCCCAGCCATCTTTTGCCTCTGCAACCACCCAATATCTTCTAGCAAAGCAATGACACCAGCATATAAAACCGCTGGTGCTATACCACCACCAATTGTTACTGTCTAAAATACACTTTCCCCTTTTAAGCCACCTTTCACACTGTTTCCAAACTTCCCTGCAGAGGACCTTACCGAATTCAAGGTCAGTCCTGCCAACATTTGCTAACCTGGGGGTGGGGTGAGTCACAAAAGCAGGTTGAAATGCCCACAGGGCTTTTTTGTTACATATATCACTAATTAAGTAAAATAACAAGCTTAAAAAGAAGTATTTAATGATAGTTACAATTCTTATTGAACTGGAAGCATTAGGCAGCCATTCAGTGGTCCTATGTACCTATAATGGTACTTAAATCACGGGTCAGCAGGAGCTGGAGAAGATGTTTTCAATAGATGTTTAATTGAGACTTCTGAGACACACTAAGGGTGTAAGTAATAAAGTTGTAGTCCATAATGCACTGCACAAAGGCTGTAACTGTAACTCGTTAAGCATCAGAACTAGCTAATGCATCTGGCATCAATCTTAAGAGAAAATACGTGGGAATGCAGGTGATTTTGAAGAGTGTATGAAATTTCGGCACTGTCAGCACTGCAGCGAAACACTGTGGCTCCTGTTCTTGTACCTGATACAGTGACTGTGAGGCTGTTGATGTTACTCTCTGCCCCAAACCTGAGGGAAGTCCATACCACAAGTTGAAGTGCCTGAAAAGACAATGCCCTGATTGTGGAGTTTGTTATGATTCCCAAGGAACAGTCAAAGGATGGTCCAACAACTAAATGGAGACGTTATGAGTACATTGGCACTAGAAAATGCAATGGTCAGGAGAAAAAGAAAACTGCTCTGGTTACAAACGAAACCCACCCCATGATCTGTTTTCTGATTTTTCAAGACCTCTCCAAGATAACCCTTATCACAGTTACATAGCTAAGTGGTAGCCTGAATAATCTTCTGGATAATCGTCTGGAGCACTTGGCCATCAATGAAGCTGCATGCATTCATGATTGTTCAGAGAGCTATACTTGTAGACAACAGGACGTGCTGCAGTCCGAGCAGTTTGACGTTAATCAGGCATCACTTCATGTCACTATCTTTCCTAACCATGCGGTTCATTCTGCTGATGGCAAGCAAAGCACAGAAGATGAACCTGTCATTATCAAGGAACATGTCTTTGTCATATCCGTTGCTGTGGCAAAGTCCTTGGACGGGTGGTCGATTGTGAGAGAGTTATCCAGTCTTTAAAGAACATGCTTACAGCTAAATTAGATGAATTTCTGGACTATTCAGTGGAATTGGGCCATAAAATTTGTCTGTTCGATTGCAATACGTAAGTGAAATGATTTTTGTCTTTGCAAGCAAGTGCAATAAGAAAAACGAATCCCATAGAATCCCATCGTTTAAATGTCCAAAAACTCAATGCATGCTGAAAACAGACCATTTTGTAGTAACAGTTCTCGACACTTTTTAATAGTTCTGAATTGTATTGTGCACGCAGAACTGTAACTGCCTTGATTGATGTATCGTTTTGCTCATGTTTAACAGACATAGACACGAGGCTTTGTCATCCTTGGGCCAAAGCCTTGCACCAATTGATGTACGGACATCTGGTAACTGACAAAGGAGGTTACAGCAGAAAGTCTTTATGGACCCAAGGGAAGAGCTGGAGGGCCCCACCAGTACTACAGTTGAAGATGTGGCAGGCGGTTCCGCATTTACACAGTATGTATGTGAATGACTGTTAGATGCATGAATATGGACACTACCGTGACCATGGAGAGACAGCTTGCAATGAGGACTTTCAGTGTTGTGTAACAAAGACAAAAACACCTACATGAGAGCAGTGGCATCTTGTTTAATAAATAAGAAGAAAGTGGAGTTGCTGAACATGACGTTTCGGTGCTTTCAAAATGAATAGAACAAGTTCTGTTGACCTACTGTATATACAGTGTCAACTCTGTGGGGTGTGCAATTTAGTTGCATACAGAACTGAAGTAAGCTGACATTGTTATGCTAGTGTGGTTTGGGAAGGAAGGCTGCAACGACAAGTTAGCAGTGTCTGATTAATGATTTCCACTCTAGAGGTACAGCCTGTATGTCCTAGTTCACAATTTTCTACGGGACATTTCTGCTGGATGGGCAATATTTCTGTGTTCTGTTGAAAAAGGCATAACATTAGTGAAAAATCTGAGGGGAACATTTTTGCTCAAAAGAACATTCGTAAGCCCCACCTTGTCATTGATCGTTACAAAGCTTCGATTTGTTAAAGAAATATGTGGTCACACTTCATGCACAGTTTTTGTTGTTTTGGTTTATTAGCAAAAAGGAGACAGTTGAAGTTAATTGTGCTTTCTAAATTAACACATGTAACAGCAGTTTAAGGTAGTTGCACTGACTATTGTTTGGAATTTAGGGACCAGTTTGAGAAGGATGGATCCCTCCGCCTGTGTTTGGACCCATGAGACCTGAACAAAGTCATTAAACGTGAGCATTACAAAATCTTCACGGCTGAGGAGGTCGCTTGAAAGTTGAGTAGCAAAAGTGTGTTCTCCATCCTCAATGAGAAAGATGGGTTCTGCCAAATTCAACTAGATGAAAAAAGTTCATTTCTCTGCACCTTCAACTCTCCTTTCGGGAGGTATTGCTTTCTGAGGTCTACATTTGGAATTAGTTCGGCTCCTGAGGTTTATCACATATGCAATGACCAGCTGTTTGGGGACATTGAGGGTGTGCACCATACCAAGGATGTCTGCTTAACAGAGCCCAGAAATAAGTTCACCAATGCACAAGCTGCACGGTCAAATATTTTTTTGAAACGAAATTTGGCCTCATTGTCACCAAGATCGAATTCTAACTACTGTCCTGATACTTCATTCTAAGCACAGCACCTGGGAATTAACAGAACATCTTTCTAGATTGATAGATTGGGTCAATAAACCAAGAAAATAATAGTCTTGCATAACTCAGGTCATGTAATAAAAGACCTTGACGCACAAATGTTTACTGAAAACAATTTTAGAAATAAATCAAGTGCTTATTTGTTAGTAAACTGAGCAAATTGCTTTTCATGTTGTTCAAACTTGCCAGTTTGACTCAGCATCAATTTTTTTGGTACATTAGTCACAATTCAGAAGTTGGATATATATTGTTCTAATCATAATCACCTAAATTATAACAGGATCCATCTCAATTAAGGCTCATCCCGTGTTCTTCCTCTTGGAAGAGAGCAGAAGATCATGCTCCAAGTAAACCAGAGGGCAGCCTTGAATGACCACCTGCAGGCTGGAGGAAAGCCATCATCTACAAGTTCTGACATAATTGGAAGCTATTACAGAATGGAGGAGAAAGGTCTTTCTTCTCTGCTCTGTACACCAGGGTGCTGAGACGGAATTCACACACTGTGGCAGATGGCGATGAAAACAAGGAAGAGAAGTATGGCTGCATACAACTCTTCCTTGATTTCCAAGGTACACTTCTGGCCCTTTTAAAGCTACTAGAAGTATCAAGAAACCACCATCCTCAGCTGTTTTCTGTACCCATTGCAACAGACCAGTCTGCCATCAAGGACACACTGGAGCAACACATCATGGCCATTCATGACACTTTAACCATGGCAATGGAATGTGAGCATACCAACGCCTTAAAAGTGGTTGAGATGTCATCAGTACGAGTGTCCTTGTAGAGATTGACAAGGTTAAGTACATCAGTGCAATTCAAAATATTTTTGAGAGTGACTAGGGTATCTTTACATGAGGCCAAGCTGGAGACTTAACCATGGGTACATTTTAGTCTACACACACCCAGGTTATCTAGAATATAAGGCTGGTTAATCAAACCTGGAGCTGACCCGGGTCAGCTCTCACTTAATTTTCTCCTGATCTAGGACTAGTATTCACCAGCAATCTACTTGCTCCAAACAAAATGGAGGAAAGCACTCAAAGTGACGTGCCACATGGTTACAAAGATCTGCATGACGACTTTGCCGCGGTCAAAGTGTGTAATTATGCGAACCCCATTCAAGTGGGGTTCGTGCATATGTATGAGCATTGTTTTCCATTGTCACATGATTTTTCTTGCGTCACGTGCCATCGGTAGTCAATAGCGAATTAAAAACAGGTTTGTGTTCAATCATGACTCAAGTTTCTGGTTTGAAATAGATTCAAAATAATTGCTTTAAAGTAATTGTCAAGAAAACTTGGAGAAGTGTTCACAGTTAACCGTAAGATCGTCGAAATCCCCGTCGAAATCCCCATCGAAATCCTCCTTCGCTACGATCGGGAACAACGTGTCAACACAACATTCATGTCCGGTTCATTGGTGGCGATCCACGCGACAAGCACTGTAATATGCTGTAGTTACAAGTAAGTATGCGTCCTTTTCTTTCCTAATTTGAGTATTCTATCCAGTAGTTAGTTTGTTTAATTAGAGAACTTGCGCTGGTTTGGTCTTCGCAGTCCGTAGATACACTGCAAAATGCAAACTTTGATCGACATGCTTGGTATTGTTTGCGTGTTGTTTTCCGCCGATTTGTGAAATTTGAACGATGTGCATTCGTATTACATTTCTAAAAGCAGTTCACGACCATGTTTTTCGATTCTTTGGCCTTTCATCGGCTCAGAGTACGCGTAGCGCAATATTTGTTTACACCGCCATATTTTTCCGACATTGAACAGCAGTCTACACACAAGAATCTAACATTGCGGACAAACATGGCACTGCTGAATTTCGAAAATGCGAGTATGAATTTTGCTGATATGTTTACCACTTTTGTGGCCACAACAGATAGTAAGGAAACTCACTTGAGATACAAAGGTATAGAATGAAGATTTGTAGTGTTTATAGGTGTATTGTCCAGAAAACGACACATAAATACCAGGGTTAAACGTTCTTTTTAAAATCTGATTTACTCTCTAATGAGTCTTCATCTTTTCTTCCAGAACCATGGAAGAGGAAAAGTATGACACCAGCGATGGCTTTGGCTGGCCAGTTTCCTTGAAAGTGTACAGACTTGGTGGAAATTTACTATTTAAAGTGCACCTAACCCCTAAAATTTTTTTTAGGCTAAATAAATTCTGTTATTATCTGGAACATTTCTTCGCAAAAATTTTTTGATTTGGTTACATTCTCGATTTTCTGTGCCGTTAAATTCAAGAAAAATTTGGTTCACGTCCAAGTAAGAGGAACCTGGGGCGAGCCGTACTTGTGACGTCAGATCAAGAACCAAGAATTCCACGCCGCTTAGTTTTTAGCTGTGTTTCTCTGACTTTATTTGTTCATCGAAGCCTTCTGACCTTCTAGCTAATTCGAACAATAGCATAGTACGACTAAAATTCTAATGTTGTAATCCAAAGCAGATACTGAGACGAGGTACGCGGATTCTGCTGATTTGTAGATGAATTTTAGCTCTGAATGCAAGATAGATGCAGAACACGAAGTCGACAATACACCGCCAAAGGATGAAGAAAGTGCCGCCCTGCACATATCTGCTAAAAAGCCGCTAACCAACGAAGAATGAATTGCTCAATGCAAAAAGGAAATAAAGGCAAACTAAGAACTGGAGCAGCAAATAAAGCAACTTACGACTGGCCTTGGAGGACCACGAAGAAACCGGAATGCTGAGCTTCGCCCGTGAGTGTTTACATTTTATTTCGCACGTTCGGACTTCACGTTTGGTCTTGGTTTTCCTGCTCTCCGCTTCTCGCATTTGAGAGTTATATCCAAGCTGAGGGAACCTCTTATAGAAATGGAGATTTTAATAAGGCATTCCTTTCTTCATTTATTTATTTTACATAGAAGTAAATGTGGAAACTGCGATATTACTTACATCTCATCCACTTCTGTAACCAGCATTAACAATAACAACAATTTCTAACACTAGTGAATCAGGAAGGCAATTATTTTCTAAAGGACATTGACGAGAATTATAAGCACGAGAGTTTGTTAGTATCGGTTCAACTGAGATTATCTTACCAATCATTTTTCTCGCGTCAACGTGCAAGCAATTTCCTTATATCTCAGCGCAAGCGGAAATGTACAAATTATGTAAATCAACCGGCCCTCGCTTAACTCGCGACTTGAGGCTTCGCCGCTCATCGCTCACACTTCGATCTTCTTGCGGCCTTTTTTCGCACAAAAAATTGGCAATAAAAGAATTAAGAAAGAGACTGCTTGTCCTCTACTTCAACGGAGGATATGAACAAGGGATCTCTGCACAGTAATGTTTTGTTATGCTCGAGTGATTTGATATGACTCAAGATAAAATTCTCATAGTGAAGCACGTTCATAGACTAGAATAAGGAATAATGGCAATGGTTTGTTATTGTACGTGGAGAAAGCGCGTTCGGTTCTGCTGAAGGAGAACTTTCTATAAATACGGTCTTTAATTTTAAACCCTTCGCTGTTTTGGGCACCACTTACATGTAATTATTTCGCGCTTACCGTGTAGCCAACTTGAATAATTCGCAAAGGTAATAATTTTCTGTGTACCGCGTATCGCAGGTATTCTGTGGTCAATCAGCCGTTGAATCATTGAAAATACACAACAAGCTATCGTTTGATCGGATACTAAAGTTGTTCATTCATTCATACCTTCTTCTGCGACAACAAATCTTTACTTAAAATGCATCGAGCATAGTATCGAGTGCTTGGAAGGCTGCCGCTTTGCTCGCTATTGCTTTACAAAATCCACTCATTTCGTCCCTTCGCCTCTGGTCGCTCGTCGTCAAAAAATGCTGTATTTTTGTAGTGATACGTCTTGTGATTCGTTTCTTTGGTTACTGTGTCTCGGAGCAATACAAACGGTCGACAGTTTTCTGTACATCTTTGAGAGCTCAAGAGAAATATAGCTCTGATAGAGATAGCGCGAGACTGCGGGTTCTTGATTTGACGTCACAAGGTGACCAGTCCCATGCCCCCACTGCTCGACTCTGAACCAAAATGGTGTCTATTTTCGGCCGATTCTCCGTACTTCAACCGCGCACAGAAAATCAGGGATTAAACCAAATCAAAAACTTTTTGTGACGAAATGCTCCAAATGATAACAGGATTTATTTGACGGGAAAAAAAGTTTTAGGGTTAGGTGCACCTTAACATTCAAGCTGTTATCAGCTACCTGGGGCTTGAAAATCAGATCAAGAAGCATGGATTCAAATTTACTGACAAGTTCCTTGTTGAAAATGGTTAGTAAACAAGCATCTGAAGACTAAAAAAACATGCTTAACAAATATTGTCTGCTAATGTTTAAGGTTTGAGGTTGGGTGTGTGTTTTTTATTTGCCCTTATCCGAGAGAATTGTCTAACCATTTGCAGATGTGAAACAAAGACAGGACATTCTACTCAGTTATTTTGAGACCCTGAGGCTGTGTTGGACCGACCGGGAACAAAACCCGCGTCTACTGCTTTGGGCCCGATTGTTCGAAAGCCAATTAAGAGTAACCCAAGATTAAAAGTTAACCGCAGTTTTCATCTCACTCATTGAAAATTTTAAAAGATAATTTTAAGCTAAAGGTAAAGAAAACTCTAATTCAATACTGAAGGGCAAAAATATTTTGGAAAAGTCTTAACTGTTTAGTAATCAAACTGGAATCAAAGTTCACAATCCTATTCATGGCATGACTATTGGGTTCAAACCACTTACTAAGAATAATATTGGACAGAAAACATAATTCTGTGGGAAAGTGGCTCAAAAACCAAGTTGCACAAAAAAGCTTATAGCTTAATGCAGGTTTGTCTTTCTTTAGAATTCATTCACTCTGTTGTAACATATTGGGGCAGAGTCTAAGATAGATGTGTGATCTCACGTCTACAGTGAGAGAGATGTGCTCAAGCAGGTATTTACAATAACAGTAGGAATAAAACATTACTTTACATGTACAAAGAGGGTGCACAGTGGACTAGCATCCCATTTCAGTTGCTTCATGCTACAGAAACTGGGACAAGCCATGACTGTGTGGGGCTTCTTGGCTTGTGTGACTTTACCTTTACCTTACATGTACATGAAGATAGGTTACTATGGATAGCGGCCTTAAGTGATTTCTAATCGGTGAAGGAAAATGATGATTCAACCAACAAAAGTATTGAACATCAAAGAGAATCAGAGTTACCTACTGATGAGCATTTGCTTTTAACATTGAGTGGAAATTGAAACCTACCTAATTTCTTTATTCTGCTTAGCATGTTACTCTTTAACTTTAAAATATTCTGACCTACACTGTAATATGAAATAAGTTTTGTTCGTTCACAGAAGACAAAGCTGTAATCTTAAAAACCAGTAATACTTTTGTTTTTAAATTTTTAGGTCTGGAAGATAGCTTCGTCCTCAACAAGAACCAGCGGATAAGAGAATTTGTTAGCTACTCTGCGTTTGTAATGCTCATTATCAGATATCCTGAAGCTGAAGAGAAGGGAAGGGAACTGCATAAATTTCTCTTAAGGCCAATCCTACTTCCTCCGTCAATTTCTCCTAAATATGTTCACCAACCTCGGTCACCAGCCCCAGCTTCAAATGTTCTTCCACCTTCAACTCCAGCGTCATGTCCTGCTAGCCAACCACCTTCAACTCCCGCAAGAACCCCCACAACACCTGTGACTCGGCATCAATCTACTAAACAAGTAGTTGATTTACAAACCCTAAAAAGGAGTAATCAAAGCTGTGGAAGGAAATTTGCTTCCAGACCTCTGTTGCACATACTGTTGCATGTCCCCATGGTATCCATATTAACCGGGTTCCACTGTATAATGAAAGCATAATGAAGTGATGGTTCTGCTGTTTTTGCAGTATTTTACCATAGAATTGTATCAGAGGTTTTTTTAAATAAATTTGGCCAAACAGTGGGGGCTCGCTTGAGGGAAGGGAAGGATTCATCTCAGACTTATCTAAAAGGATAAATATTGTCAGTATTTGACAGAATTTGGGTAATGAAAACAAAACTATAGTTTACCCCCTTCACAATTAGTGTATTCTCCTCCAGAAAAAAAAATCATTTTTGGGACAGTCTGTTTTACTGTAAATAAACAAAATGATGGGCAAAATCCAGTGTCAGTTTTAATGTTGTTGGCTTTCTAACTAGATTTTACATCATCAACAAATTTGATTTGGCAGCAACAATAATTATTGCTCTTCTGGAACCAATTTTCATTTTGTCTTGCTGGTTTCTTGCTTGACAGATGCTTTCATGGGCCATAGAGGCTTCCCTAGGATTTATTCCAACCTTTAATTAAAAGAAACCATCTGGATAAATTTTATGGCTTAATAATGAAATTGTTTGGGGAGGATGTTTAGAGGCAGGGACCTATCGCTGCGTTATGGGCACCCCTTTGATACTGCTGCATGTCCCCGTGGTATCCATATTAACCGAGTTCCACTGAATAATGAAAGCATAATGAAGTGATGGTTCTGCAGTTTTTGCAGTGTTTTACCATTCACAATTAGTGCATTCTCCTCCAGAAAAAAAATTATTTTTGGGACTTTTTTAAGACTACCTAGGTCATCGATCAATGACGCATGATTGTTTTTCATCGTGCCATCAATTTAACTATCCTTCTGCCCAGTCCAGCCCGTCAAAATGAGCATATCCCACTCCCACCAAGGTGATTTCATCCTGTGTTCTACCATTGAAATTCCCCGTATCCTGTATCCATTTCACTCCCTTCCCACACCCTGCCAAACTTATTTCCAAGGAGAAATGTCAGACAGTTTTCACGTCTGCCAATTTACAATATTTATTTACAATATTCAAGTTGAAAGCTTCAGTACATTATAACAAAATCATCTCTTATAATAATACAACTCACAAAAACATCTGTAAGAATTGAATAGGAAATTTCTATTTTACATTATAAAACAATACTAAGTTACTAGCGACAATAATTTTGTAATTTTTCGCAGTGATACAAACAATTCTGAGAACAAGAAAAATTCATATAACCTTAATGAATGTTTCTAAGTCACACTAGGTTTTTGAAGTAATCGAAATCCATTTAATTAGCAATGACAAAAATACCACTAACAATAATAATTATATATTCTTAACAGAAAAATCCTGATACTTCTAAGATAACAAAACTCAAGTTCAAGAAACAAAAGTGTTTAAAATTCATTTACAGGAGTCATTACCTAACCCTTTAACCCCCAAGAGAGCTTAATCTCATGGTTCAGCAAAAATACCGAGGTCCTTTTCTGTCATTTCATAACAAATCGAAACACGAGGCCCAGCCACAATACCAAGTTTCATTTTGTAAAATACTGGGAAAAAATTAGTGATGACTCCACTGTCCAAGAAATTTCAAATTAACTCTCTTAGGATAATTGAATATGGGAAAAAGGATTAAAGAATCACTGAGAAAGTGCCTTGCACTTATCCTTGTAATCTGGGCTCAAAGAAAACGGAGCCTCAGAATAGGAAAATGAGCATTTAAGTACAAAATTCTTTTTGTCTAAATAAACAGTGAAAAGTGAAACAAACTTAAAGTGACAATTGTTTACATCAGTGCGCAATGGCTTCACATCCCAACCCTTCCCCATAATACCATCTAGCACACTGTACCCTCCCACCAGAGAGAAAGGAATTCTGAAATTGTTTATCTCTGAGAGACCAAAAATCGCCATTTCAAGGAAGGGATCAAAAGCACCAAGACTGATAGGCTGTGCCGGTCGAGTGGCATTAAGAGAAATGCCACTAAACACAGCTTGGTGCATCTTAGCCCCCAAGGCATGGCGACGTAGATCTCTCAGGTAATGGACATTCCAAAATTCCTTTCTTGACACCCAAAAACATGCGACTGACCACAAAAAACATAACGAGAGACTTCACTAGACACGTGTGACAAACTGAACTGGGAACTGCTACAAGGACTAACAAACAAACATTCAACAGTCACTTGAAAATTTTGCAAAAGAGACACAATTCCCCCCCCCCCCCTCACATACACAGCGGATCCCTGAAACAAACAGATTGCCATTAATAGTAAGCTTAAATAGGCGAGTGATAATCAAAGGAACAGTTAATGATTCAACAAAAAGTGCCCCTATTTTTAAAACAGTTCCCTCAGGTGTAACATAAACAGAAAATTCAAAGTCTGATACTCCAGATGTGGGGTCTATCCTGATGGCCGGTGGTGCTGCCTCACTCGCCTTTTCTGTGGTTCTCCCTTTGTCTTCATCTTTTTTCTCTTCTTCTTGCATTGTTCTTCCTCCTGCGGCGAAGTTTTCAAAAGTTCCTCTGATCCAACCTCAACTTCCAGCCCAGTTGACAAGGTGACCTTAATCAATCCCCTTATGGGCTCCACCTCTGTCACATGTGCTTTATTAACACCCATCCACAGCACATCGCCCTTCACAGTCTTTGAGATTTGTGGATTCTAAGGAGAAAATGAAAAAATTATAAATATGAGAGTTGTTGTTCTGTAGAAAAGATTCAAAGCAAATGTGTGAGTGAAGACTGGGATCTACTTTTCCGTTGTCACATGAATCGTAAACACGGTAAACTTTCAACCTATTTCGAGAAATTTGTGTAAATCAAAGCTGAAGTAACGATGGGTTGAAGTTTTCGTATAACTTAAAAGCGTGTAATACTCGTATCTCTTATATTTTGAAGTAAACATAAGGTAAGTTAACTCTAAAAATTTTGTTTGATTTCAGACTCGAGCGCCAACAAAGAGAGAACGCGATCGCGATCAATGGATCAAGAGGAAACCCCATGTTACATTTCGTTTTGGTTACTTAAAATCATAAGAAACGAATTACTCATTCTTACCTTGCTTGACAAAGCCAAGCGTTTTCTTTTTCCATTGGTTACATCTGTACGCGTTCTTATTTGCGAGGAATCGCAAATCTTTCGATTCCATTCGGAATTCCATCCATCAAAATTAACAGTAACAGTGTCTTCCTCTTTCAGAATCACAGTGCAATGACACCACACGCCATCATCATCTACTGCTTCTGCTTTGCAGCCTTCTTTGTAGTTTCCCATCGCCATGTTTTTCACGTCTCTTCGACTCGCGCTTCGAAACTGGTTTGATGGATCGACAGAAAACCTGATCTTTCAGTGAAAAACCCGCATTTGGTTGCTAGGATACTATGCAGGTCCAAGTCTCTCTCGGTAATACTTGCACTAAACTGCGCATGTGTGGAATAATCTGTGCATATGTAATGAATTACACACTTTGACTGTGTTGAAGTCCTAAAAAGTGTTTAGTGCAACAACTATTACGTGGAATACCATAACAGCTCTCTTTGGCGTACACATAAAGGGCTGGTAGACATTGCATTAACTTTGCCTGTATTTTGCTCGCTTAAATGATTGGTGAACTCTACTTACTTTCCAATTCTTGACAGACTGGGAGAAAACACACAAAATGTCAATGAAGGAAGTTGTAAATTTTCCCACTTTTTCTACCCACACAACATCGAATCCCACCAACATGCGGCTGTCAGGGTTTGCAAATGCTGTCATTTAAAGATTAAGTTTAATTTTTGAGACGTCACCAGTTGAGTGAATTTTCTTAATGACACATTCACATAAAATGTTACGTAGGAAGTTGCATTCTAGGGATTCGTTTGCAGTATTCTTAGACTTACAGACATAAGGGAAGACTGATTTTGCAAAATTAGCACAGTCTTTCAGATATCTTATCTCTGAAACGAAATCGATGGTCTCCTGTTTTTTTTTTCACATTTTTGACACAAGTAACTCATTACCATGCTGCAGCAAAAGTTTCATGAAAAAAATCAATGTTGGAAGATTTTCATGCAAACATCCTTAATGGAAACGGGGGAGTGCTAATATTTCAAACCATAAAATTTAATACAAAAATTAATTTTTAGCGATAATTATTCTAGATCCTTGGCTAGTAGGAACAAAAATGGTGAGTGTAACACAGAATTACCACTACAGTATAACATAATTCCTACTCTAATGGTACTTCTGGGAAAATCATTTTGGTCATAATTTAGTCTGAGTTTTGGGGGGCTTACATATTTACAAAATCTGCCTTCCAAAAGAGGGGAGAGGGCCTTAATAGAGCTTTTAAGGCGTACATTTTCAGTCTCCATTTTGTTCTTGGACACCCATAGGCAGTAATAATTTCCTAAGTATGCTATGAAACCACTTGAACTAAGTTGACTGCTTGGAATTCTCCGAAGCAACTTCCTTCACGCCTTTTGCATGTCCCTTTCTTGTCAGTGGCAATAATCATACCAGGAAGATCACTGTGTCACCTCCCGGGAGGATAAGGCAACTGTTTACAAGAGAAACCAAAGACAATTTTCAACCCCTTAATCAGGGTCAACCTGGGTCTTGAGAAGGGTTTACTGGCAAGACGAGGCTGGAGGGTTGTCAGGTGAACATTTTGAGAAAATTGACTGAAGAAGGGCTGACCCGTGGCAGTGACTTGACCAGGGGTAGTCTACAGCCTGGGTTCATGTGAAGGAGGCCCCTGTTAGTACTTAACACTTTCCACTTGGAATAAGACAGGGCTTCTGATATTATGCAAGGTGTCATTTCGCACAATTGAGTGATATCTCAATTGTAATTCTTGAGAAATCACCACATTAAGATCTTTTAAAAGGTAAAGATAGATTTCAAACTTAACAAAATTCCACGTGGAGTATGGTGTAAGGTTGGTTTATCACATTTTTGACCAGGGGTAGTCTACAGCCTGGGTTCATGTGAAGGAGGCCCCTGTTAGTACTAAACACTTTCCACTTGGAATAAGACAGGGCTTCTGATATTATGCAAGGTGTCATTTCGCACAACTGAGTGATATCTCAATTGTAATTCTTGAGAAATCACCACATTAAGATCTTTTAAAAGGTAAAGATAGATTTCAAACTTAACAAAATTCCACGTGGAGTATGGTGTAAGGTTGGTTTATCACATTTTTGCATCCCTACACAAACTATCACATTGTATCTGGAGTATCAATTGCTCAAACTGCAAAAAGCGTGCAAATATTTTACCTCTAAGATGGTACGAATGTCATGTCTACTTACTTGAGCATTATGATAGATCTTTATATGGTACCCTTTTATTTCGCATTCTGTCAATTAAGTTCGTTTTTTAGGTAATTGTACAATGATACAATGTGTTTTGACTGGCAATTAGCTTAACAACCAGGCATGTAATAGGGAAGATCCGGGGAATACATGGAAGGAACAGTACTGGACTCTATCATTGTGAGAAGGTCAACCATTTCCAGATGTTAATCTTATTTGTGCTCTTTTGTTGAGAAATACCATTATTCATGTTGTTAATGTCTACTGGAGTCAGAGAAATATTGTTCTTCTTCTGATACCTCCAAGTAGAAAAAGTAGGTTCAAATCAATTTTGAAAAATCGCACAATCTGCTACACAATTGGCCTTCTTTTGCAGCAGAATTCACCATGAAATGCTGCAGAATTTCTCAATTTTTTGCACCCTGTCAGAAGACCTGAAAAAGAAGTCACATTCAGTTGCAAACTGAAATGCCCAGGTAATTGTTTCACTGACACAACATTTGAGTTTTTATTTCCTTTGAAATAAGGAAAAGGACTTTGTCTGTATTCAGATTTAATTACAAATTGAACTGCGGTACACTGAAACGATTATAGTGTCCATACCTACACCTAAAATGCATCAACTTCAATCTTTTGGAGTGATGAAATATCACAGGATGGTTTGAGTTAACATCAACAGTGTTGTGGGAATCTTCCTTCTTTCTGAACATGAAGTTTTCTTCCTTGTGACACTGGCCATTCTTGTTAGCAAATTCCAAAAAAATGTTCCTTACAGCAAAACATTGTTAAATTTAATTTCCTCAGCATGCTTGGTATTTTTTGACAACAATCCTCCGGATTGGTCTGCCAGTGATGCACCCTTCAAGCAATCGTAAACGTCGAACGGCATGCACTTAGTGAAGGTAACCGTCCATAGAGCCGAGCCATTTGGCTCTCTTGTCAGTTTTCGTTGGAAGGATTTGTTCCATGACACAACTGATTGTGAAAACATGCACGCAAGCTGAGCAAGATGGTATTTGTAGGCCCCTTCCGAGAGGCGTGTGCTTTTTCATTACAGCTCTGGTAAGTTCTAACAATTCTCCGCCAATCTTTCCGCTAAGCTTCTTATTTGGAACCTCACGATGTGCTAATAATGCCGTCCACTACTTCATGAACTTTAACAAATTTTATGTCTCACTTGCATTACCGTTAATACACTGAAATTTACCCGGTAACAATGTCTATAGCATACACTGTTTACCAAATACGATCGCAACCCTATTTTGTAGGCACGTTTATAAAACTCTTGATTTTTGGCTCTAAACAAAAGCTACGTATAATTACGTTAAGGTGTGTTTACAATTCATGAATCATTCATGAAATTTCCTCGTAATCACGTTGTCAAGTTGTTTAAAAAACATGGTAGGTCCAATTCCATTTAGGGGATTTCAATGGATGTCAACCATTTTTCTATTTCTTATTTTTTGCACTTCTTTACCTGATGTGACCACCTGTGGACAGGCTAATTTTTACATTGCAATTTTTGTTTCAGCTTTGCGTGGGCAGTGAATGCACTTTTAAGTACACACTTACCAGTTAATTAATTATACGAGATATTCTCACAACCAAATATTTGTTTGCAAAGAATGCTCTTTTTGGTGTACTTTGTGCACGTTATGAGAATAACTTGTAACTCACACGTGCATATTTCCGTTTAATTTGTACTGTCGTAAAGCACACTTGATTACGTGTAAATGTAAATTTCTGCTATAGAAGTACTAGACTACTATTATTACATGATCAATATCTTTCAGTTCATCAGTAAGGAATAATTTCAGCGAAAGCCACAACCACAACCATAGCCTTGTTAATTTCAATTGACCTGCATTCCTTTATTTTATTTGAAGGGAATCAGTGTCCCTCCCTGAACTTTTCACCCCAGAGTTCAGGTAGCAGGTTCAGCAGTTGAACTTACCTATTGGAGATCTACTGGCACACCCTCTCACTGGGTTTTCGAGCCATTATGTACTGGGTGACCATTTCCACAACTCAACGTACCTTCCCAAGTCCCCACTATGTTTATGTTAAGTATTGGACTCTGACCAATGGTTGTATAATACGTAGTGGCGAGTGTCAATCATTGTCAGTGCGTGACACGGGCTTGCCTTTATAGCCCACGATATGTTATCATAGTAATCAGTCATTCTTATCTAGCAGAGCCGTCTTTGTAATTTTGTTCTCATTCTTCAAAATGCCTCCAAAAACGAAAAGTTCAAAAAAGTTAAAGAAACACTCTTCCCCCGAGAGTTCATGGCTCTCTAAATTTTTCTGCGGTCAGGACATTCCTGATGGTTTAAAGGATGTCCTGCTTGAGAACCAGATAACATCAAAGCACGTCTTTGCCTCCATCACAGAGCAGCACTTGTTGGCCAAAAAATCATGCTTCGGCGAGTGATTTCCCTCCTCCGACAAGACGGTGAGGGACCTCAATCGGACACTGCCAAAGCCGCTCTTAGTACTAGTGGTACTGATATTTTGCCTGGATTCAATTTGGCAGAAGAACTTTCTAAGCTGGAAGCGGAATTTCAACCCCCTCAGTCAACGCAGGATACTCAGCCACCTTAGCTACTACTTCTGCTGCTTCTGGTTCTGCAACTTCTGCTGCTTCTGGTTCTCTTAGTAATCAGTCATTCTTATCAGTCGTTCTGCCTCATCTTCTCCGGTGACTCCCAGCGAAAAGTCTTCACCAGAAAGTAAGCCTTTATTGCCTTCAGACTTTGTTTTTGGACCTGACGGTAAACAGCTCAAACCATTACAGCTGTCCTATTCGCAATTTATTCTTGCGAGTATTAAGTTTCTGGAGTCTCTTTTCACTAAGAGCCCTCACGAGGCCACTGATTACCTCACGTACTTGAAGTTTTTGGCTATCAAGGGGACTCATTTTCAAACCAAGGCCATTCTTGCCACTCACGCTGGGATCAAAAGAAAATCGGTCTACAGCTTTCCTCTGAACTGTTTTCCACGGCAGCCATGTTGTTGAGCCCTTCAGTCATGTTTTCCAGTGGAAAAACGCAAAATAGTGCCCTTTTTTTGGTCCCTCTTTCCTTTTAAGGTGGGCTATTTTTCCCACGAAACCAATAAGAGCCGCCAGCATAAACAATGACACCTTTCCTTGGCAACCGTGGAGCGCGACGTTGACAGAGTTATTTGTTCGTGTCGCAAATTTCAGAGTTATTCCACGAAGTACCAAAGAATCTCTGCTCTTTATGATAAAATAAAACTTTCCACAGATATTTTTAAATACTGAGTTGTATTTTGCAAAGGACAAGATTGCGATTCCAGCGACCTGTAATGAGAAGTGTCTTCGATAACTCTGGGAGAGGGCCAGTATTTCAATATCACGCACAAAACTTGCGTTGCTCTGTCTTCGCAGAAGAAAAATATATTTCAGTACATTTCTACCGCCGAAATACTGTTGTATTTCATGAAAGCAAGGTAACTTGTAATATTCCACCTAAAGTAACGTGAATAAGGCGCCTTAAGAGAAGAGTCTGTGACTTGTGATAATTTCGCAATCGACACTCGGGATCGCAAAATGTCGAATTCAGACACCGTAGGGGATGTTTTCGTAAACCACAATTGCATTTTTTAGCCGTCTGCTTTGGTAATTTTCCCGCAAAATTTTCCTTGGAGACGGAACTTCAGCTGCTTATACCTCGCGAAATACAAATTCCCTTGAACTGAAAATTTGTAAACAAATTCATCTTGTGACAAACTTAAAGCTGCTTAAAAGTCAACCGATTTGAAAAGGGTCACTTTAGCCTCCAGGAATACCTTAACCCTTGGAAACAATACGTAGCGTGCGGGATGACAGAACACACTAACTCAAGTGCACACTAAGTGTGCAAGATTGCACGCAAAATTTAGGCAGCATATACGGCATAAAACGAGTTAAGTGTAGGTAGAGACTGGGTATGAAATATTCGACAAATCTCGCCGAACTTTCGATTGATTTTTCACAGCGTCCGCACGACAATTCAAGGAAATTTCGGCGACAATTCACCAGGTCAAGCGAAAGTTCGCAAACCCAATAAAAAAAATTGAGGAAAGCAAATTTTTGAACAAGCGAAATATCGAAGAAACTTACGGCAAAATGGAATATCCGCCAACTTTCCCACTGCAAGATAAACGCCTGGTAAACCTGACCTCACATGGCGGCAAAACGTAAGCAACTGACCCAACTAAGTTTTCTATTCCATGTAAGTTCTTCTAGAAACAGAAAGTCCAAAAGCTATAATTATGGCAAACTACGTAAACTCTTTCTTTAACAGGCAAGAGAAAACAACGCTTCCACAACAAATTCATTGGAACGACGAGCAGGAGGTCTGATAGCCCCATGAATGAAACTCTCGAAGAGCTTTGCATCCTTACCACTTTAATTTCCCAGCGAAACAGGGATACTTGAAAAAATGGCATAGAAATGTATTTTGAGTAACAAATTCACTTTTCAACACAGCTGAGAAAGCAATTTGCTGTCTTGACGGCTTTGAGAAGTATTCATTGCATTACAGCGTCATTCATGCAAATAATCAGAAATTTGTATAGTTTACTTAGGATAGAATTGACATCTCAAATGACCTTTAAGGTCGTGTGGACTTTTTTTGGGTTTCTGCAAATAATAATGTCATATTGACTTCAGAAATGAATCGATATTAAGTTTATTTTCGGCAAACAAATTACAGAAACAATTAGCAAATACGTGAAGAAGCTAAGTCAGTGCTTAAGCTTATTTGTTTTTACCTTGGAAATCACATACGCCATTTTGAGCTCGGTTGAGTTTACCACAGTGCTGGAGTTAGGTCGCCAAATAAACATTTCTTGAGTCTTAACAAAGCTGTCAATTATTTAACGTTTACTCTGGTGGATTTTAGTGTGCTCTTGCATGTTTACTTGCACACTAAGCGTGCGATCGATAGCACACTAAGCGTGACATCAAACACGCTAAAGGAAACAAAAGAACTAGTGTGCTAAACTTTACCAAAACAAAGCAAGTGTGTTCTTTGTTTTGCCCATTAATTAATGTACATATCCGTGTCTGAAAACACACTAAGCATGTTGTGCAAGCGTGTTGTGAGCGTGTTATCACCTTTAGCATCAAAGTCCTATGGAGGGTCACATTATTATTTCATTGTATTTTATTATTATATTGTTGCAGTCATTATCATAGTACAGTTACTCACAGCTCAAGTTGGCGATAACTCAGTCCTACACTTTATATTTAGATGGATCAAACAGTGAAATCTGCGAGTGGACAGTGAAAAATAGCAGCGAGAACAGAAGAAGAAAACCTGACTGGCGAGTTCGTTCCAATGGAGCACCTGGAGAAACATGGTAACAAAATCGTGACAGTGATGAAGATGACCCCCTATGCATATGTCATCGACTTGAAGAAAAAGGTCCTAGACTTTGTCGAAGGAAGTTCTAGGTCACAAATTCTAACAGCCCCATAATAATCCTGTAATGATACAATAAAATACTTCTAAGAAAGCTGTTCATTTTCAGCTCTGGTTTGCTGACTTGGCATGAGGGTCACATTCCTGAGAACAAGCTCTTTGTGAAGCTGGGAGGTGACCATGGTTAGGGCTTCACGAAGCTAGCTTTTTAGTCGGCCAATGTTCCATACCCCAACTCCACAAAGAACGCTGTTGTTTTTTTCCCCTCTTTGAGGGAATAGGCCCTAAGAACAATCTTCACATTGTCGCTCAGTGCTACAAGGACCAACTGGAAGCATTAAGACAGGCCCAGTGGCGGTAAGTCAATAACAAGTCATAAGCATTGTAGGTTTCTGATATCACGAGGGAACTCATCTCAGTTTCCTACCTCATAGACGACAAGCTTTTTTGATACATGAAATAATCTCTGATCATTACTTTTCGTGTTTTCTCCTATTGGTGACAAGAGCATCCACCTTCTTGTGTTTGGGGATTATAAATTTATCTGCAAAGTGATGGGCATTTTAGGAGGAAATGGTAAGCCATTTAAATGTGGATGTTTACAAAATAAAGATATACAAACGTGACTACTCCAAAATAAACGTCTGCGATGAAATAATCAGATAACTGTCAAAACTGCCGTAAACAGGTCGCCACCCATGTATCTGGTGTACCATCCTTGCTGTTGAAATGCACCTGACAAAGGACAAACATGGCCAAGTGACAGTAAGAACCCTAAGGCTCCTGGAAGAACAACTTAAAGTCTTTCAGGAAAAGGGACGTGGTGCCAAATGCCAATAACGTTTTTAATACTGTCCATGAGCCCTTGATAAGCATTTCTGTATATCAGGTCTGGGATTTTACTCTGCAATTTACGAATTCAAATCGCTTAAATTTGTCCAACCAATGTTTTTATTCACTTAGCTATCTACAGATATGTCTTCCTGGGCTACACATCAGCCTTGGAGTATTTTCCAGCTTTTTAGAACTTTTTTTAGATTCTTCCCTTGTGCATGAACAACAAATGGCTGCAAAGGAGGCTGAAAGTGAGGGAAACTCAGGTGACACCGAGTACGATGAGTGTTTCAGAACACTACGTAAGTCTGTGCAAGAACGGATGTCTGGTGATACATATTTGGCAGAAGCTCAAGCGCTCAAAGATTATGCCACCTACATTATAACTCTGGAAGGAAATGACCTTTCACCTACAAATCTCAACCCTCTTTCTCTTCAATTCCTGGTCCACGCTCAAGATCTAAGAAAAAAAGCAAAGGAGAAGGTAACAGTTGATTTTAAAAAGAACATCATTATCTACTGTAAAAGAAAATATTCTGCAAAGTAAACAACCAGGCCCCGGTTCCCGGAAAGCCAATTAAATTATCCCCCGATTAGCAGTTAATCCACGATTAAATTCCTTATCTCTGGAATAACTAATCCAGGGATAAAAAGACGTTCCTGAATGCAGAGGTATTCCTCGTTTAACTATCCCTCGTTAAACTCATATCAAACCGGTTAAACAAGTTACCAGCATATAAAAGCCCGGGAAAACGACAAAGTCGACTCCAATACTCGTTTTACCGATCGATACCTGTTGTAGTCTATTGTCGATACTTGACCACGGTACGATTTGCCCTTTTTCTGGTTGTGAAAAAACAAAACTTCAAACCTTTCATTAAAGAAAAACAAAGTGGAAATCAAGGTTCAGCGCAAAGTGATGCTGATTCGGGGTGAAAGGTGAGCTATATCTGAAAATCAGTGAGTTCTCTACTTCTTGATTCTTTCAGCCATCGAAACTGTTTTGAGCTTTACAACGCAAGACTTCCCTCGTGGAAAAATGTCAACAATAAAGTACTGATTTGTGCGGGATGATTGTCTTTGATGTTTGTAGCCTATCTGTTTTTATACGTTCGCTTTGGTGCAGAAATTTGACATTTTGCTTTTCTTTTAAATCAGTGAAAAACCTCTGTTTCAGTGTCTGCACTGTTTGAGAACGACAACAACTTCGCTTTAATTAAACGGTAACTCTGGAAATGTGGCTTCACTAAATAGGATTTTCACAAAGCAGAATTTATGAACTGATCTTCAGGACTACAAGCTTATGATAAAACGAAACTGAAAGCCATGAATTTCGAAGCCATCTTTTATCGCAAGCGATAGCGCGAATAATCAACTTTTCATGGAACAATTTGCTGGTTTTGGGTTTGTGCAAAAGAATTAATGAATGAAATATATGGCAATTTTGCAAAAGCAGATGTTTTATTGAAATAACGTAAATATAAGACAAAAATGTTGATTAATAGAATTTTATAGAGCTATTGATGGAATTGTTTAATAGTGTTTAAAATATATACTAAAATCTAAACTCGACTACACGATTTGCATGTTTGTGGTCCTTTTTGCTCCGTCACATTTCGTTGCAGGTTTTTGTGCTCAAAACTCAGTCGACTACCGCTCAAATTTGTGCAGAGAGCAAAATTATTTGTTACTTAAGTTTTTTTTAAACATTTATTTAATATCACTTATGTTACAGAAAGTGAAAAAAAAAGCACTAGCAAAAAAAAAGACAAAATACATCAAGTTACAAAATTCAACCGATAAAGCCTAACTAACTAACAAAAACTTTTACCTAGTCTAAATTTTTATATAAAATTCTCTACGCGGTATTTAAAAATAAAGGGTAATTTAATTTCTTTTGTAGAGGGCGTCGTTGCAATTGAACAGAGTTTAGGGATTTACCAAAGAGTAGTTCTTCATCACTTTGCGTAAAGGAGGTGGCGTTTTCTTCATTGAAGTGTTGTAAAACTTTATGAAAGAATTGTTTAGAAAGGTGGCAGTCAATGAAAGTATGACTTATCAAATCTGGCTGACCGCAGTAGGTACAGTCCGAGTTATTCAATACTCCAAAGAGGTGAAGTTCTGTTTTGGAGACAGGTATCCTATGAGCGAGTTTGAAGTAAAATTCTAAGTTTGTTCTCTTTGCACATAAATTTAATTTGCTTAAAGTAGTTTTTCCAATGAATATCATTTGATGATAGATCTCGTTCCCATTTACTAGGTGCAGTGACTTAAGGAGTACTTTTCTTCATAAAAAGCCAGTAATAATCTTTGTTTTTTGTTTTCGTGAGATCCATCGATATTGAAGGTGACAATTGAAAGTTCACACTATCAAGAAAAAGTATCTTGTTTAATTGAGCATGTTTTGCTCTTTCTAGTAGATGTTTCGGAATTGCAGATATGATTTGATAATAGTTTAAGAAGTTACACTTAATTTTGTATGTTTCTTGGAATTCTTGAAAGGATAAAAACTTTCCATTCTCACTGAGAACATCTTGAATAGAGACAATTCCTTCTTCAAACCAGCTTTTCAGAAAAATCGGCCTATTCCCAACGAGAATTTCTTTGTTATTAAACAGTATCATTTCTTGTCCATGGTCACTTTCATACAGGGATTTAAGTTCCAAAAAGTACCACAATACCTGTTTGTAAAAAGAAGGTATATCAGTCTGGTTGAGAAATTTTTTATCGTAATTACAACATAATAGAAAATTTAAACCACCGTATTCTCTAAAAAATTGATCGGGAATTGCTTTCCAGTTCTCCTTCCTTCACAGCACGTCGGTTGTTAAAAATCTAGAAATCCAAGCAAGTTTTAATGATTTAGCTATTACCTCTATATTTGGCTCAGGTAATTCTCCGTCAACATAGTCTTGATACATGACTTGCCTTTTAACTTTGTCCGGTTTTTTACACCAGATAAAGTCAAATAGAGAGGTTGTAACTGAAGAGACAGTTTCCGAGGGGATGACTAACATTGAAGTGGAGTACACTAAATGAGGAATGCCGAGACTTTTTGTTATCAAACACCTTCCAAATAGTCTGAGATTCCTTGATCTCCAAATATCAAGATTAGTATTAAGCTTTCGAACCTTAAGCGTAAAGTTTCTTTTCTCATTCCCATTTTCATCGTAAGAAACAAAGATCCCAAGAGTTCTGACAGGATCTTTTGTCCATTTTAGATTGAAGGGCCGATCTTCCCTATCACGCCATGGGCCTAACCATATCGCTTTGGTTTTAGAAGTGTTTAGTTTCAGTCCTGAATGTGTCCCGAAATCGTTAACTATTGCGATCAAGTGTTGGACAGATAATAGATTATCACAAAAGGCTGATGTATCATCGACTGTTCCAAAAATTGTGATGCCTCTGACAGTTTTGTCTTGCCGGATCTTTGTGGCAAGAACTTCTGCAGCTAAGATGAAGAGATACGGTGATAAGGGACAACCCTGCCTCACCCCTCTCGACAATTTAAAATAGTTTGTACAAAAACCATTGTTCAAGGTGCTGCTCTCAGAATTCGTATAGAACGTAGAGGTCCATTTTTTTATGCCATTACCAAAGTTGAACAGATTGAGGATTTTTGAATAAATGGCCATTCTAAGGTGTCGAATGCTTTTTGAAAGTCTAGAAGTAGCAGTATGCCAGGAATCTTTTGTAGCTCAGTTTGCTGGATAATATCCTTGTCACCTGGGATAGCTTTAAACTGAGTTTAATTGCTTTGTGATCTGGGGTGATTGTAGTCTTTGTTTCAACGTTGTGGGCGTATTGAGTGAGGTGTTTTGCTATAAGAAAATAGTCGATCCGCGAATTGACTTTCAAAAATTTGGACTCATACGAAAAGCTTTTTGTATGGGGTTTCTGCCTTCGAAAAATGTCAATTAAACCCAGTTCTTCCATCATTGAGATAATACCATTCTGATAAGCCGTTGGTTTCCAACTAATGCCACCTATCTTGTCAACGCTATCTAACGTAGCATTCCAGTCTCCACCTACAATTAACTGTGTGATGTTTAAGTTTGAAATCATGAATTCGTTTAGAATCTGCAAAAATTTCCCTTGAAGTTGACTGTTGGTAGGAGCACACACATTACAGATAGATAGATTTACTCCCTTGCAAATTACATCTATTGCAATAATTCGACCGTCAATATCTTTGTAACTGTTTTCTACGTTTACGACAACAGAAGGATTCACAAGAATACAAACACCTTTGCTGTGATTTGATCCGTGCGAGAAGAAAACGTCACCGCCCCATTCATTTTTCCATGCAAGTTCGTCTTTTGGTTCTGAGAAAGTTTCTTGCAAGAGATAAAAATGACAATTTTGGTCTTTCAAATAACTAAAGATGGATCTTCTTTTGACACGGTTTCTTATGCCTCTAACATTCAAAGTTATAATATTACATTTTGGAGTTACCATAATCGTTTAAGGAAAGGAATACAGAATGTATTACAAAATAAATATTGCTCATTTGCAACTCGATGCATCTTTGGCAGCACAAAACATAACAAAAGAATAGAATAAAACGCACGACACATTAATACACCCGGGTTTCCGATAATTTTTCTTCCTGTTTCATGCAGTCAGAATCAAATCGATCGATAGAATTACACCAAAACAAACCCCACCGAATCTGCCTAAGACAGATCACAGGGAAGAAAAATTGTGTACAATAACTGTGTACATTAAACAAAGTTCCAAGTAAAACACACAATAACATTAGAACCGTAACGGGGAACAATTTATTTACAACTCAGGGGGCAAGAATCTGAACTACTCAACTCTGTATCACTTACCCAACGAAGACAAAACTTATCTATACTGGTTAGTAACTTACATTTCCCCTACGGTAAAAGTGAGGCCAATACTGAGAGTAATTTACCATAAACACCGGCGTATAAGCTGCACCTTTTTACCCTAAAACTTCACTCAAAATCGGGGGTGCGGCTGATCTACTAGAACATCTGGATAAATATTAATAATTTTCCATGAATCATCCCCAAAACACCAAAATAAAGTTAAAACAGTACCATGCCATCTTCGAGATCTTGCGTGGTAAATGGCCTACTGTTTCTCCATTGTTGACAACTTTGATGGCAAATTTGTCAGAGCAATTATCAAACTCCCTTTCACAGGCGACTTTGTCACTGATGGATGGATCACTTCAGCCAATATGTTCATTAAATGAAATAACTCGACTATGAATTTTTGACGAAATTTTTTTTCCAAATCTTGAGCTTCTAAACTCGGGGTGCAGCTTATCTGCGAGTGTGGCTTAGACGCTGGTGTTTACAGTATCTAGCATAAATTGCCTTCTTTCTTTTTCCTTACTGAACTAAACTGACAATATTGCAAAATTTACGTCCGCCATTGAGTTTGTTTTGATCAAGTTATTCCCTCGATTAGTGAGTTAATCGACCTCGCTAGCTGTATTAAATTTAACTTCTCATTTATCACTTGGTTAGTGTTAATTGTGCTTTCAGGAACAGACTCTAACTGAAGGATAAATTTTCATCCTCGATTATCGAGATTTAACCCTCGATTAGCGCTAATCGGCTTTCCGGGAATCAGGGCCCAAAGAAGAACTTAATGCCGCCAAAAGATCCAATATGGCGGATGCTCACAGAGTAAGTCGGGAGAAGAACCAAGCCTAACTGAAATCAAAGAAATTCTCACCAATATAAAAGAATCCTGTCTGAAAAAAACTACTCAAGGAAGAATTAGCTGAGTTGAAAGCTTCTGTTCAACTCAAAGACAAGGAACTGCACGACCTCAAAACCAAAGCGACCAAACAACAACGAGTAACACCTAATTGGAGACAGAGTTGAATTAGACAACAACCTTGTTGCATTTCACAAAAAAAAGAATTTAAAGCATAAGCCATAGAGGTGGATCGTTTAGGTGAGTCCCTGGATAATCTCGAACAATATACGTGTAAAAATAGTTTAGAGTTTCCTGGAGCTCCAGAGGGGGCGTACGAGACTTCAGAGGAAGTTGTTCTCAAAATCGCTGAAGCACTCAATGATCAAGTCGTCGCCAGCGACATTGAAATTTCACATAAACTGAAATGTAAAAACAGTAACAATATCAAGTTTTGTAGCCATAAAACCAAAACAAAACTGCAAGAAGAAGGGATTACGTTAAAGAACTTCAAAGCTTCAGATTTGTTCCCCATTGCAGTTACCCCGTACAGGAGAACACTGGTCGACTCTGCCAACGAAAAGCGAAGAGATGGCGATCTAGTGAGTGTGTGGACGACAGACAGTAAAATATTTGTCAAAACCTCTGTAAACGGTACTGCCATCAGAATGAATTCAGAATATGACTTGGCAAACTTTTAATATAAAATATTCAATTTGTTGTATAATTGTTGGAGAGGTTCTAGCTTCTTGGGATTCTCTTTAATTCTCTTTCGAATAATCTTTTTCAAATTCCTTATTTTCTTTCGTTTATGTTACATAGAGTAT
This sequence comes from Siderastrea radians, assembly GCA_964017195.1. Classification (NCBI taxonomy): domain Eukaryota; kingdom Metazoa; phylum Cnidaria; class Anthozoa; order Scleractinia; family Rhizangiidae; genus Siderastrea; species Siderastrea radians. The sequence goes on along the minus strand of OZ024891.1, from coordinate 32,618,084 downwards.
GTTGCCCAGCAGCCAAGGATCTGACCAATAAAAATTCAACCTAAATCTTCGTCTCGCACTTAGAAATTGGCAAAAAAATAAGCATTCGAAAATAAAGTATATTATTTCAGCTTCCAACTATTTGTTTAAATGGCCTCACTGCGTAACGGAGATTAGTAAACATCTACTAAGCTTCAAACTTTTAAAAAAATTGTTCCAGGTTGTTTATTTATAGAATTCGCAGGAAGTAGTTCACCCTTTATTTTTTCGTTTCTATTAGGAGCTATCGATTAGCATATTCCTAAGTTTTTTTTTGAATTTCGAGTTAAACAAAAGTCTAACGCTTGATCTCGTCCAAGCGTAGCTTTAACAGTTTGATTATTCACACTGACTACGTTCTTCATCTCGTTTCCTTTGTTTTGTTATGTATGTTATTCTATGTTTATTCACTATGCAATTAACAAAATTGGGAATGCGTTAATATGTTCTGGTAACAGTGACCCTTCTGGGAATAACAGCTACTGTTTTTGACCTTTTTTGATATGTATGCAAACTTCAATCGATTCTAACAACCTAAAGTTTAAAACTCTTTCGCTGAACATTCGGGGTATCCGTGCGTTTGAGAAACGTAAGTCCATTTTTAACTGGCTAACTAGGCAAAATTCAGACATCTGCTTTCTACAAGAAACTTACAGCACTATAAAGAGATTGAAAATCAATGGGAAAAGCAGTGGTCCGGAAACATTTACTTCACTCATGGCTCCAACCATAGTCGTGGGGTCGCCATCCTTATACGTAAATCCCTTGACTTTAAATTGAAATCAATTCGATCGGATGAGGAAGGGAGGTACCTTATTCTAGAGACAACAATTCAAGATGTTTCATTCCTTCTGGTGAATATTTACGCTCCCAATACCATCACTAAACAATCACTGTTCTTCCAAACATTGTCTGAGCTTATCTGCGATGAGGGATACAAAGACTCTGACTACAAAATTATATTAGGAGGGGATTTAAACGTAACTATGGATCCAAACCTAGACTGTTCGGGTGGAAACCCTGTGTTAAGACTCAGTTAAGTGTGTGGAGGACGTTACGATGAATTAGATTTAGTTGACATCTGGAGAATCCGTAATCCCAATAGTAAGAAATTTTCTTGGAGACAAAAAGCCCAATTATTCAAAGATGCCTTGATCATTGGCTCATTAGCGATTTGTTACAAGATGATGTATCTAAAGTCGACATAGTGACAGCTGTAAGAACGGATCACCATACAATAGTTTTAGAAATTGACAGTCTAGATGATCAGCGGCGAGGCCTATCTTTTTGGAAGTTCAATAATAGTCTCTTGGATGATGCTCTTTTCGTTGAGCGTTTACGCGTAAACTTTCCTAAGTGGCTAGACGAAATTAATTTCTGCAATGATTTAAGAATTAAATGGGACTGGATGAAATATAAAATTTGCGAAGAAAGTATACTGTATAGCAAACTGAAAGCTAAGGAAAGGAGAAATAGAATTCAGACAATTGAGAACAGGCTCAAAGTATGCGAGGGAAAAATAGCAGAATCACCGACACAAGAAAATCTTGCCAACTTCAAATCGGCTAAGACAGAGTATGAAAAAGAGTATGATAACATTGTAAGAGGTTCAATCATCCGTTCTCGCGCTACATGGTTTGAACAACGGGAAACAAACAGCAAGTATTTCCTAAATCTAGAAAACAGAAATAAGAAAAAAAGCTGCATACGAAAGCTTATTCAAACAAATGGAGAAGAGACTACTGCTCCGGATACTATTATGAATGAAATTCACAGTCTTTATTCAGAACTTTACGACAAAAAGTCGGGATTACAAACTGACTATTCAACTTGTCCCTTTCTGGAAGATACCCTTTCATCTTCTAAGTTAACTGAATCAATGCGTGAAATGTGTGAGGGCCAATTGACATATTCCAAATAGTTCAAGGTGCTGTCTACCTTTAGTAACAATAAAACTCCTGGAAACGATGGGCTCACTATAGAATTTTACAAGTTCTTCTGGTCAGAAATCGGGACGCTTCTAGTGGACTCATTAAATTATGCGTATTTTCATGGAGAATTATCAAATTCGCAAAAGCAAGCCGTAATAACCTTAATTGAGAAAAAAGACAAGGACAGAAGATGGACAAAAAACTGGAGACCCATTTCCCTCGTAAATGTTGATGTTAAAATCGGCTCAAAAGCTATTGCCAAAAGGCTTGAGAACGTCTTACCACATATTATTCATTATGATCAGAATGCCTTTGTGAAAGGACGAACCATTTTTGATGCAACTCGTACGATAAGTGATGTTATGGAATTTACAAATATGCGAGACTACCAAAGTATAATGACTGCAATTGATTTTTAGAAAGCCTTCGATTCTTTAAATTGGAGCTTCCTTCACAAATCACTAGAATTCTTTGGCTTCGGAGAATCCTTCTTGGGGTGGATAAAAACGTTTTATAAGAATATATCAAGTTGTGTTACCAATAATGGTTTTTCCACTCCCTCTTTTAATCTTAAACGGGGTGTTCGCCAGTGTGACCCACTCTCACCTTCTCTTTTCATAATAGTACTTGAATTATTGGCATTATCCATACGTAACAATGATCAAATTAAGGGCATTGCAGTGGATGGTTCTGAAATCAAATTAGTTATATTCGCTGATGATATGTCATCATTTGTTAGGGACAAACTCTCGCACTGCACTCTTTTTGATACTATCGATCTGTTTAGTACATACTCTGGATTGAAGCTTAATCGCGACAAAACGTTTCAAACCGAACGTTTTATCTCGAAAAAAAAACAAAATCCATTTCCATGACAAAAAATGGAAACCTTTACTCCCATTAATACAACAGTAGCTGTTATCTCATCCTCGTTTTTCTAGGATTCCCGAAATCACTCTTTAATTTTAAGTTTAAGTTGAATACGTAATCCTTGTATAGTGTAGTGCAGTGTAGTTCTTTTTCTTTCTTTGTAGTTTGTAAGTATAAGGTAATTGTTGTAAATTTTATAATTTTTTTTTCTGTATGTTTCTTGATCTATACCTGTAAAAGAAAAAAAGAAATAAAATACAACAAAAAAATTATTCGAGGCAAACCATTTTCAATGTGTTTGTCAGCTAGGAAAGTTACGTTTAACATCAGGTCAAGAAAATGTGATCCATGTCATGTTGGACAATTCGGACAACTTCAAAATCATTCAAATTTCCACCATTTTGGTTTTCTCTGTAGAAACAACAACAAAAGTTGAATATTCCCAGTGGAAAAGGAAACTTTGGTATATCAAGCATGGCTAAAATTCTGTTTCGGGTTCATACATTATGCCTTCGGGTGTCTAAAATAAGCATAGACCCGAAATTTGAAGGCATTTACAGTCGAAATCAGTTCACATTTATCTGCCATGAGTCAGCCGACTGTATGCTATTTCCGTGTTGATTGGAAATATTTTAATTTTATTCCACATGTTTCCTTTATTGTGTGACCTTTCGTTCTTGTTCAATTTCTGGAAAACATTGCACTGCACTTTTTATCCCTTTAGTTTCTCAATTTAGCCTTTTTAAACTGAAGTGGTGGCATGCTGGGCAACATACTGTATGTGACTTTTTTTTGTTAACATAGGACGATGACATATGCCACTGCTATTACATGATTTCGCCCAAACCAATTTGGCTTGTTATAATTATTACTTGTTTTGTATGCAAAACTGGAAAACCAAACTTCCCGATTCGATTTCTCTTTTATAGAGCGGTTTTCAAATGAGTGTCGTAAAACCAAAACTAAAGCAATTACTCTGACCAATCACAACAGGAACAAAACACAAAATGAACCAATCAGAAATCAAATTAAATACAAGCAATTGGCGCTAAGCGCGGGAAAACGCGTGCGAGCAAGTCACGATTGGTTTTGGTTTTACGCCTGATTGGTTGAGAAAGTGGTGCGAGTTTTTTTAACCAATCAGAGAGCCTAGTAATGCAAAACCAAAGCAAACACAAATTTACTTTCGACACTCAATTGAAAACTGCTCTATATCAATCTACCAACGATAATAAATTAAGACAACTTCTTTCAGTCAGCTGTGGGAGGTTATTGGTCACATCCTGGCCTACATGGTTGCTTGGCCAGTTTCCTCAGGCATGTAACTGCCAAGCTGTATGCCAGGCGCTCCTAAGTCTTCAAGATCTTAGTGGCTGGTTTCTTGCCTACAGTGAAAGTGAACACCACTCTCATCACCACTCTCTTATCAAGAGGAAGAGCTACGGGAATTCGTAGCCAGTAAAAGGGAGAACCTTCTTGCAATCCTGCATGGATTTAATGTTCAATCCTTGTTACTTCACGCTCGCTACTTGCCAGTTGCACTCATTGTTTGTGAATATTTCTCAGTACAGCCTTTTGAAGCCCTGAAGGCTGCTCTCACAGCGTAGAGCATTTCAGACAAAGCATTTATGGAGTAAATGGAGAGATGATATCACACTTGTACCAGCAAAAATGGCACCCCATACATGAAGAAATAGTTGAGTATCTTCACCTAAATTCAGGCAAAGAGGGGGCTGGCTGTGTATTCAACATCTTGATGGGCTTTTTAACAGAGCACCGTGATGATGAAGGCCTTCTGCGCACCTTTCTTTGTTACACGACCTGCTAACCAAACACTCGTAGGGGCAGCATCAGAGTCGACATCAGCAGTGCATACATGGCCATAGCTCATCAAACCAGCTGTTTCTTGATGATTCGCTTGCCAGTTATTCCAGAGGACAGAGAGGCCGAGGAAGCTTTCTTGTCACAGCTGTTGGAGGAACTTAGGAGTAGCGAAGGGTAGAGTTTTGACAGTGGTTGGCTATCGAGACCACCAAAGAATTTCGTGAAGTCTACATTCAGTTCAGTTGTTCTCATTTAAAGTGTCTATGAAATGAACTCTTTTATCGGTCTATGGATGGTTTGAACCTGGTGGATGGTCTAGAAATTCCTGCCATCTTCACAAAAGAAAAAAAACAAAGTTAAAAAGATGATGCTCTGACCATGTTGAAGTTGTTTGTGTATATATCTTTATACTTAACAACCACTGTACTCGTAACAGGTGATGGTCAATTTTGTTTTCTTTTTTAAGATCACAACTGGGCCACTCTGTAGAGAGGTAAATAATGATGTCCAGCAGGTGGATGACCACACCGCCAACTTAAAAGTGGGTTTACTTAAAGCTCTCAATCTTCTCAACTGGGATCAAACTCTAGTCATTGGAAAGATGACGGCTATAAACCACACCAGTGTCACCATACACCAGACTATTTCAGGTAGGGTCAAAGAAATGTGGCGTGGACACAAGATCTTCCCAAGGAAGTGATCTCATTTTCCAACTTTACACTGACCTGGGAAAAGTCTCTAACTAGAGACCGCAGTGTACCTAAAAGATGTCTATAGCAGGATTGATGCTCCAAAGAACTCTGAACTAATATAAGGTGCAATTCATATGTCGTATTACAGTCAAGTCGAATACAGTAAATTTTATTATCATTTTACTCACTAGTTTTCAAAATTAGCACACACACGGTAGACCTGTCTTCCTTTGTGTTGCTTACATGCCTCTCAGTTCATTTAAGAAATGCTTACATGGAATTAACTGTTTCTAGTGTTATTTTATGTATCATAATATAATGTGCTGAGTTCCTCATACATTTTTATTGGTCGAGATAGTGAGTGGGACTTTTGACTAGGCTTAGGAAACCCGGCAGCTTATAAATTGGTAAAAGACTATCTACATTTTGTTACTGCCGAACAATTGCAAGCTAGAATTGTAGTGTTTTAGTTAATGATTAATGCATGCTATCAATGTCAAATGATGTAATTCGCTATATAACCACGCAATCTGACATTGTATATAAATTGTGATCAACTGTATATTTAGAAGCATTACAATAATGCGTTCAATGAGATATCAGTTCTCGCTATTCTCTATAGTAGGATAAGAAGCCACACGTCAAACTCGACAGCTAGCAACGAAGATTTTTAGCAAACAACGTGGCGAATAGCACCATTGGAAATTTGAACGCTTTTGATGCCAGCAAAGAAAAGTAGAGTGCTTACACTAAGAGATTTGAGCACTACACAATTGAAAACGGCATCAAAGCCGAGCAGGAAGAAAGAAAACTTGTTCCAGCGTTTTTGGCAATCGTTGGGAGCACAACCTACGATTTGCTGAGGAATCTGGTGGCGCCAAACAAGCCTGCCGATTTCAAGTACAAGGAGCTTGTCAAGGTTTTACACAAGCATTTTGAGCCAGCACCCATACCATCCTGAAAGCATGAAAGATACACTTTTATTTGGGACCACTCCGGGGCACCCCCAGGGTGCCGTTACCATGGTAACAATGGGCAAATATTGCTAACTAATAAAACAAGTAATTATACACAAAAAGCATGATAAATATTCAAAAATCAGTTCGTGATAAGAGAAATAGTTGAAAACATATTTTAAAAACTTAGCTAATTGCTTCCTTGCATTGTTTTGGTAAATTTGAAAGAGTAAATGTAATTTTACAGGATTACTTTCCTTCATACTTATTTACGAAAATTAACAATGCAAATATACATTTATTCATTACAGGTCTACAATTGAGTTCTTTGTTTACAAGTTAAACAAGAACTTGACAGAAAGAGTTTTCTTGCTTTAGTAAACTTTGACTAAAAAAAAGATATCGTCAAAACTAGTCAGTGTCCTCAGAATCACTCGAATCACTGCTGTTAGCTTGATTGTCACGCTAAAATTCAACTTGAGTGTGATATTTCTTGAAGCAGTTTTGATCTTTCAAAATGCACAAGTAAACATCACACTCAGAGCATTTGAAGGTGGTTTTGGCAGCATTTGGAAATCTGCCACCATAACCAACACGACTTCTGCGACGTTTCTCCAAACAAACCACGCAGCGGTGATCCTTGCCCTCTCCCTTCTCAGGAAAATGTCGACCAACGTTGAGCAGCTGGTCCTCTACATGCCTCCTCTTGCGTCCTGGGGTTTTCTGGGGTGCCCTGGTCTCCCCCACCAGACCCATGACCATCTCCTTTTTGAATAGGTGAAGGTCATACTTCCTGGACTCCTGGGACTCATTCTCACGCACATATCCATCCAGTAGATAGGCACTGTATGCAGAAATGTCCAGGAACTTGATGACCAGGCGCATGTACCACCGCATCTGCTTTTGGCCCTTGCGTACTCGTGTCATCTGATCATTTCGATCCACCCCTCCCATGAACTTCCCATACTCGGATGCAACCTTTGGACATTCGAGCTGGATCTGCGGGTGAACTGTGCGACCTCCTTCCCGTTGTCTTCTGTTACGGGTCACTTAAACTGATTCTGTTGGAGGATGGACAACAGAAAGGAAGTTGACAGCTTTGGTGTCTTGCCAGACAGTGGCAACCAATTCGTGTGAAACTGCCTCCACCTGAACTGACCTTGAAGCAGTCCTCTGACTTCAGCAGCGAGTTCCCATGGGTAGCCAGCACGAGTGGGGTTGACAGTTCCAGTAGCATACAACTCATGGGCTTTCAAAAAAGAAATAAATAACGCAAAGAATAAAAATTGTCCACATACAAAATGGTGTCCTTTGCCTTGATAATTTCTTATGAGACGTACTACTACTGTTCCAGTCTTCTTCAAGGGGATCCTTTCACTGGGATCGCTTTCTTTCCCGAGATAGACTTCAACATTTGTCATGTAAGAATTGTTGGAGTCGGTAGGCATCCACAGTTTGATGCCCCAAGGAACAGGCTTAGAAGCAATTCGTTGCTTGATTCCAAGTCGGCCTTTGAACAGAACCATGGCTTCATCTAGTGTTAGCTCCCGACCAGTTGTACTTGCTTCTGAATTTACGGGTCAAGTAGTCGAGAAAAGGCCTGACTTTATGAAGACGGTCAAAGTTTTCATCATTTCTTGGTGGAATTGGAACGTTGGGATCGCTAAAATAAATGTAGCACTTGATTTGGTTAAACCGCTTTTGAGAAAAAACTTTCCAAAAACCAGTCGATTGACACAACCAGGTTTGTTCGTTTCTTTCAAAATAGTTTTCGCAGCGTGGCAATTCAACCAAATCATTCATTGCGATCAGTACGCCGAAAAATGCGCAAAGCTCATCGGTGTTTTCTACGAGGATTCATTGAGTCTTGTGTTGCCTTGGATTTTCGGTTCGCTTCTTCGCGGCATTTCTGTTCGTCCACGTCTTGATGTTTTGAAGAATTTCTTCATCAACAAACAGACCGAATATCTCAGCCGGATACTTTCCTTTGTTGTTTCTCGTAGGGCCAACATTTGCAGCGTTAAATACCGTAAAATGATCGCGGTTGTCGTCGGCTGTTTGCGACCACTGACGCTGAATTTTAGCTGAAATATCGGCATTTGTGAAGCCTTCGAAATCGTCGTCTTTGTCTTCGCTGTCGCGACAATATCGTCTAAATGTAGCTCAGATTCGCTGCCAGAAAGACTAACAGAATCGTCTGAATCGGAAGACATAACTACAGAAACTAGAACAACAAGTGGAGCAACAAAATAATTTATTTGTACCTTTGTAACTCTGACTTCATGGTCCAATATTTTGCAAAATTTGTACAGAACAAAATGGCGGAAATCCGTTTGATGCAATCCTCCATGTGTATAGAAACCTGTGAAATACATTAACCCCCCTCTAGAGCCTTTTTGTTCTATTTTGAGCACGACCAGTACATCAGTGTCTGAAAGCCGCTAAAGCGGCCCAGGCTGCCTCGGGACAGAAATTCGTGAGCCGCAAAAGAGGCTCAGGCCGGTGAAAGGGTTAAGTAGGTTCAGATATGGGAAATCAAGTTTCAGTAGTTGTTTTTGCCTCTTTCTCATAATTTGCCTGAAAACTGGGTTTGGAGTTGCGCTTCTTCCTGCTTTTGGAGCTTTCCATTGCGGGCTCATAGCAGTTGTCAGCGGTAGATTGTGATGTAAGTGGTGGGCAAGATATTTCAGGACAGTAGCAGCTGCAAGACACTGCGAGTTGTTTTCTTATAAGAGTGGTGTAAACCGTTTCAATTTGAGCCGACATATCCTCTTGGTGAGGAACCTATTGACTTTGAAGAACGTGAAGGGGCTGTTGCGGCCGATTTTACAGCGAAAATCGGGAACACAGAATGGTGTATTTGCAGGCATTGTGAAACTATGTCCACGGCTGACAAATGTTTCTGTTGTCAGGAACTAGAGGAACTTGATCAAAAATTTGATAAAGCAGGTTTGTTTTTATTCCAGTTATATTTTTATTGATGTATATAAACTGCAAGTGAGCTGGATATCAGAGACAATTGTACGATGCAGCGTTTTTGCTGAAGCTTTGTGAACTTGCAGCATGTGCCAGTATTTGTTTTATATGTTTCAGCTTACATTTTTCATTCGCTCTGTCGGCAGCAGTTGACTGTATCACGGAACATGCCAAATTCAGGATTCTTTGCCTTGATACTGATGTTCTTAATATGGCTCTTGTTGGGATTCACAACGCAAGCTGTAATCCCTTGCCGGACCACATCAAGAACATGTCAGACTCATTAGTTTTACGTTTAATGTTTTTGTGGCTTGCGATTTTAATCCGTAGATTTACCACTGGTTAAGGCAAGGTAACGTTGCAGGATATGGTTGTGTAACATGCGGCTAGTGAAGGAATCGTGAAGAAATAATCACTGCTTTGGTTACCGGAAGTTTGGGTATTTGTTCCCTAAACAAGTGAAGGCAGCTTGCGGGAGTGAGGAAATGTATAAATACGTGTCTCAGTTGACGTCTCGAATTACCTTTTAGATCACAGAGTTTTCTTCGGATGTTTTTTTCATTTTCTGGGAAGATTAATGTGATATTTACTTCAGCGTAATGAATGCAAATATTTTTTCAAACATTGCGTTGCTTCCTATTCAAAGTTTTTGGATATTGATATTCCTTCTCACCTAAGCACCATGCTTGCACACTTCTGAAGAAAAAATCGAATTCGTTTGCAATAAAGTACCAAGAAATACTCGGCGCATCGTTGTAATCTCTATTACAAATCGGACCTTTCAATGTAGAGTATTTTCTGGCTTCAATCATCTTTTTGGGCCTTTTAAAATCGGAGTTATGACTTTTCGACGATTGCAAGACAAAAGCGCTCTCACGCGCTCACCAGCGGCTAATGTTTACTAAAAAAAATATCATTCGCTCGCAATACGGTCCCGAGAAATACTCGACGCATCGTGTAATCCTTATTACAAATTTTGCCTCTAAATGCGGAATGTTTTCCTGTTTCAATCATCTTTATAGGGCTTTTAAAACCGGAGTTATGACTTTTTAAAAATTTGCCATGACGCAAAACAAAAGCCGACTGATGCGCGGCTAATGTTTATTAAATAAATATCATTCGCTCGAGCGAATACGGAACATATTAGAGCTACAACGCTTTTGGACTCAAGTATAGTAAACAGTAGGGCTTTCTTTGGAGAATAACCAGGTAAGTTTGACACAACAATTACCTGAAATTGGTTCAGCTGATCGAGAGACTGCATACGCAGACGGATCACAGCTGCTTTTTTCGCGCACAACCGCACCACAGAGATGGTTTATATCGAGTTGAATTTCGAATGCAGCAAAACATTGCCCAGAAATGCTGGAGAATTGACAGACAAAACGAAAATTCGCTCGAAAATTCGCCGCGAAATTTCGAGCGGCACGAATGATCGCTCGAAAGTTCGCTTTGAAAGATCAAGCATCGCGAATTATCGCGCGGAATGAAACAATAGGTGTCATGAAATTTCGGCGATTTATCGCGCAATTTCGCGGTGAGCGAAATTTCGTCGAAAAGCCAGGAAATTCGTCGAAATTGACTTGCATTACTTTTGGACAATACTGTATAAAGTACTTCCTTTACAGCAAACTTGCTATTTATAAGTTATAAATATAAATCGGTTCCAGACCCTTAACGATAGTTACATAACTAGTTAGTATATACTAAAACAGCAGAGAGCGTTTTTGACACGCGCTGATTGACTACTCAAACTCCGAACATCTTTTGTTATTTACCTCCGAGCAACGCTCGCAAGAAAATTGTAATCATTGCAGGAATAAATTAGTCAAAAATTCATCCTTCCGGGTTATATTATCTGACTGTTTTAGTATGCACTAATGCTGTGTTTACACTTGAGCATTTTACCAAAGTATTGGAGTTTACTAACCTAGGTAAATATTTTGCATGTGTAAACACCAACTGATACCATGGTAAAGGCCGCCCCAGACAATAGAAAGTTAATCAAGGTAAAAGTTCGATTAACCCTGTGATCAGGCATGGTTTAGGTCGGTAACCAAGGTCGAGATGACAGATATATCCGCTTGTGGCCGCATGGTGTTTCACATCCCGTGGTATCCAGATTGCGTCAGTCTCGTTCGAGCACGTTTTCACGACTTCCTTTTCATGTTTGTCTTTGATCTATGAGTCATGGCAAAAGACCAAGACATAAATCCTCACAACGACGAACAACTCGAGAGGTAAAGTTAAAATCGTTGCATTGCTAATTTGCTATTATTATAATTTCCTTCTTGTTGCAATTTCAGTTGATTCTCTGTATTTATTCTCCATCTCTTATTTCGCGATGCACATTCCATGTATTCGCCATTTGGTTACGCGCTACAGCACCCGCTTCAACACCCGGCATACAATCAACAATTCCTTCCAAATATTCCTCATCAGTATTATGGCCCAGCTATGAGCTCTTCGTTGCAGATGATGGCACCGCCGTTTTCTAATTCTCCTGCCCATGCGGCTCAGACTTCAACAACAAATGCGACAACAAACGAAGATAGTGGAGTGCAAAGAAAAAATAATCGGTGGAGCGACACAGAAGAAAGGATCTTGATCGAATTGTTTGCTGAGAACAAGGATAAGCTACGGCACAAGGCGTTCAATTCCCCGGAGTGGCAGTCTATCGCAAGGCAACTGCAGGAGAAGTGCAAACGAGAGAAAATTAAACGCGAGGACTACAAGAGCCACAGCTTATCTTATAAACGCAGGCATTTTACGCATGGATTTTAGAATTTACCGCCAATTCGATTTGATCATGATCGTGAGTGATGACAGGTTTACCTCGGTTATTTGATCCAGTATAAACACTGTACAAATGTACCAAGGTTTAGTCAGTAAATGTTTACCTCGGTAAACGCTCAAGTGTAAACGCGACATAAAACAACTATTCACCTCAGTGTCGGTGGTAAGTGGTGGATATTTGAGGTAGCTATCCAGCACTAGCCACCTCCACTTCGGTGAATTGTTTTTAACTACTAAGGTTCCAAAATTGTAACGGTTACTTTAAAAAAAAAGGGAGGTTGCTTAGCATACGAAACGTCAAGTTAATTTTACAAACACGTTTCTTTACCATGTTTATCGCCGCTGTTGACATTATATTCTTTTAATCTGGCTATTTATATCACTTACGTTCATTAATGGCTGGAAATTTAACTTTGGTTCCGTCCTTTTACTCTGATATTCCACTTCTAGTTCCATTTGCTGCTGTGCTAAAATATATGGAGGAAGTTATTTCAGCAAACTCTACTGATGGATCACAACTCCTTCTTATACCAAGTGATGTCACTACCCAGGCGTACACTGTTAGAGCTAACCTGGAGCCACGATCTAGCCAGATAGGGTAGCTTCTGTATCATGGAGGTTGAAAGACCTACATCCTGAAAGGCGCCTGGCAACGTGAGGCATACAATAAGTTATTGATTATGGGGCACTAGGTGGTGAGTGCATTTTCACTTCCATGATGCACTTGGCTGCAGAGGAGATCAACCAAGAGGACAGCAGGTAATGCTCTTTTCCGTTCTTGAATTCGCCGTAAAATTACGCATCACTAAACGGGTCGTTTCAGTGATAAATTTCCTGGATATTCTGGCAGAACGTTGACTTAAAAACGAGTTTCTTTCTAACATTTAGCTAGGAGGCGGTCCAATAAAAGACCAGGGAGCCTTCTAATTGTTCCATCTAAACTTTCACCTTGTACGCCTCTGACAGAGCAAGACAGAGTTGTATCGAGTCAAGTTCGAACCCGAATCAAGTTCGATTTATGAGTCAAGTTCAAGTCGATGTATTTTTTACCTTTTCCAACGTTTGACTATAATTGTTATCGTCAAAAAAATGTTGCAGAATTAACAAGAGACGAAAACAAATCCAGCCTATTGTTGCACGCCATTTTTAAACTGCAAAATTGTAGACTGCAAAAGCTGTATGCGGAACGCAACGCAAGATGTGAATACGCAGTAGAAATTCAGAAAAAGCTCTTTTAAACTATATGGCCGGGAGGTTTCACTGCATTTTTACGACGATTTCATTGCGATTTTAGAAAAGTTTCTACAAGCTTGTTATCACTGTTAAAAATCACCTGGCTTTACTCTTGATTTCACTTTACTCTTGTTTTGGCCCTATACTTGAGGTTGACTCGTGACTCGAGATTGACTCGGGCTCGCGGCACTGTTGGCTCGTGTAACGCTACATCTCTTACTTCGGCAATCGGATGAGAACCGGTGCTTCCTTGTGGTATTGGAAGCAGACGAGACAAAGGACTGAGAGAGTAAGAGTCACGTAATCAAGAAATAAAAGTTTGTGCAGTTTTAGAACAGGAGTGCCAAATTAAAGAAAGGTCTTTGCATGATTCTTAACCCTTTGTCTCCGATACCACAAGGAAGCACCAGTTCACGTACGATCTCTGAAGTTAAGCATGTTGGGCGGGGTTGGTATTTGGATGGGTAGCAGACAGGAATACCCTTGCTGTAGGCTTTTCTTTTTCTTCCCCTGTCTTCCTAATTTTCACAGAATTTATAAGTGGCATTTCAGGCCTCTGCTATGTCATTCTAACGACTTCTTTATTATCACTTTTTAGGGGATTTTTAAAGTAATAATAGCAATCAAATCGTGGTTTAGTCGCAATGAGCATCCGGATTTGTTGTCACCTCTTCTTGCTTCTGCACCATTTGTTTGGCAATAGCAATTATTATCGAAAAAGAGAAAAGGTAAAATGGAAATATTGACTCGAACTTGACTCGTGATTGGATACAACTCCGACAAAACACCATTGACATGCGGGGCTTCTTCGCGCGTTATCGTGTGTGATGATTTCTCTAATTTTATGCCTCTCTCTTTGATATAGCTGCCGACAGATACTGTCAGGTTAATGGACTATAGTGACATTCATGTAAATCGAATAAGCCTTCGAAGTGTGGGTCAAGGTGGGCATTCCAAAGGCCCTCTACATCTTCTCAAAAAACTAATTCCTCTCGTCTTCACAACAGAGGAATTTGCAGATTCGTGCGGCCAAGGGATTGGAAAGCCTAACAAGAGTGGAAATTCGAATGACAGCAAGCGTCCCTTGATCAACATAAAGTCAACATGTGTAAAGGTAGGCATAGGCATCAGTAGTTTTAATAGGTTTTATTAAAATTGCCGATAAAGAAATAAAATAATAAGAGCATGATGAACATGATTAACTTTGTCAAACAACAATTGACTGATCAATACTCTCAGTCACGGAATGTTTAGAAGCTAAATGTCGAAAAACAATCGACAATTTGCAAAATGGCTACGTTTGATAGTTGTATATGGTAAAATGGGGAGAATATAGATCCCGAAATCGAAGAATTTACAGACATTTTCCCTGAGCTGGCGTTAAGTATTTTTCCGAAAAAAAAACCACAGACGTCTGTAAACATTTTCGCAACTTTCACAGTAACAGCAACCATCATATATATATTTTTTTAAAAATTCGATTCTCAAACTTGGCCAATTTTTTATACTCCTTTTTCAGCCTTACCGATGGCTATATCTCATCTCGGCAACCTCAAAATTTTACTTACGATGAGCAGCTTTTCAGCGCGTTACTATTAATTGATGTCCTGCAATTCAGAAAGTACGATTGTGCCAATTAAAACGAGCAGGAAATTTACTAGCCGTGTTAATTTTCGACGTCCTGATCAGCTTCTAACATATTGATTTTTACTTTTTAGATTACATTACATTCTTCTGTGTGAAAAACAACAAAGATCAGCCGAAAGAAAAGGATACAAATCAAGCTTTCACTCAAGCAGTAACATATGCGACAACTAAATTAAAATCATGCGCTGAAACACCTGGACAAGTTTAGTTTTAACATTTGGCTAGCCCGTGCACAGGCAACTTTTGGCATGTGCTATATTTGTGTGTTATCATGACATGACTGTGGACAACGGATTGTTGAGTTGTGTAAATATATATTAATTACTTGGGTTTGTTTTATGAGTCACACCAAGAGATCGAACGTGCCACTGAGCCATTTTAAGAATAAACGAGAAAGGTGTGTGGTTGAGTTTTGTGATCCTCGCAGTGCTTACTGAAGGTATGTGTGTAAATCATATTCAGTCAATACTCTTGTAGCTTTTGTAGATGAATGTCCAAACTGTCCGTATATCGAGTGGACTTTGTACATCCTGTATGTTTTCCGTTTTCACACAACAAGTGACTCGGTTTTGTCCTTTGATGTCAAAATTTTGAGCAGAAATATTCTGGCTACAATTTCTAATTGTTATGTTTACTTGTAAGACTGGAATTAAAAGTCCTGATGTTTTTGTTTTGTGACGATTTTGCTACAAGGGTGTTAATTTTAGCACTATATTTAGCCTGCTTATCTAATTAACGTAAAAATGTGCAGCACGCAATCTCGAGTTAGCCGGTGTCAAGTTACTATTGATCCGGAATAACACAAATGCGGTTGTCGTGCTGGATGTGACGTTCAGTGGTGAACCTCAACTACAGCGTAATTTTGGCCCAAATGTGGCCAAATTTAAAAAATGAAGGTGTAATTACTGCTGTATATTGAATGTGTCTGTTCTAGAACTGAACTGAGTATTCACAATTAAGGTTATCGGTAATGATAGACAGCTGGAGAACAGAGCTTTCTTCATGCTGTCCTACCACGACAAGACGCACTACAATGCCTTTCTCGTCAAGGTCACCTAATTGCATCATTTAAACTCACTTTAAGCCACTTCTGCAACGACATCAGCGGCAACAGCAACCTGTTTGCAAGCTGACCAGGAACATGTTTTGACAATGATGACTGTGTAGGTGACAGCATCACGCAAAAGGCCTTTTCCTTGTTTTGGGAAGAAGCACAAGTAAACAAACACAAGGAGGGGACCTAACTCTCCTTACCATCTCTCCGACAAACAATGGCCAACTATGGGAGATAATAGGAATAATTCTGGCCTACATAGTCGCTGTCCTTGGTCAATTTCCAATCAGCTGTGTTTCTGCAGTTGTTTGTAGGCTCACTTGGGACTTGCATCTGGGAAGGACAACGGAAGTTAAATCAACACCGTTGTGCACGCTGAAAAAAAGGGCCATGGGGTAGACAGGGGCAAACAAGGGGTGGATATCTGGCAATCAATATCCAGTGCACACTAAAGCGGAACAGGACATAATTAGAGGGGAAAGCAAATGAAACAACTTGAATGAAAAAGAAAGTGAGTAACCTTGCCGCACACAAGACGGTTTCAAACAAATTTAATGCCCATCAGCATACAACGTTAAACTTCACTAACTCACATTGTTTATTGACATATTAACTAATTAAGTGGATTGTACTGGATTAAAAGGATACCTCAGAACTACTTGTCCTGCTTAACAAGGCGCCCTGCTTTCAGAGTGTTATGTCAATACTGTCAGCAAATGCAGTGTTCTTCTAAATGTCTGAGAATCTAGACAGATCCAATGTCAAGTTAATTAAAAAGCAAAATTCATGTTCAAACATTTCTGAATCTTAATGTCAGGATCGATTTCAAAATGTGCACTGTAGTTGGTTCGAGTTCTTCAGGTCATATTCTCCAATGGGACACACCCATTGCGTTCAAGAATTCTATGAAAACTTCAAGAGTTAACAAGCTGCTGGAGAGGGTTATGACAAGTGTACATTGTCAACCAAGAAATATAGAGCTTTCTTTACCAGAAAAACAAAGAGGGCACGTTTTACGGGATAACTGATCCTCTGAGAGACAACAAAAGCCCTGCAGCATCGTGCATGGGACCAGCACAAACAAAAGGAGGAAGCTATCGTCGGCCACGCACAAGGGCATCCTCATGTAAAGTTGTACCTTTTTGGGAACTATGCATCCTATTCATTGCCAACACAAGACCAATACACCTTATCACTCCAAGCCAGTAACAGGCTCATGAAAAATTGATGAGTGCATGGATGCTGCATGAGTAGTTAGACAAAGTGGTCATCCCACGTCTGGGTGTGTCCACTTACAGAGTGTGCAATATGCTCGCCCAGTTCAAAGTCTGGTTGCACTCAGTGATGAATCACTTGACAAGATCGTTGGTGGCAGTTTTAAGTGGTTTACGAGGAAACAAAATGACGTGTTTGGCAAATAGAGTTAAAGAAAAAAAAGATGACAGTCCAACAGTCGTTCACTTTCTAAATGATGTGCATGGGACACACTCATGTACAATTGTTTACTTTTCAGTTTATAATGGTGTAGTACTCTATTGGTCGCATTTTGGTCGTTTCATTTTACTCTCAAACTGCTAAGTGAGCATGCCAGTGTTGCAGAGCAAAAGTCCACTGCATCCATAAAGCTGTATCAAAATGGTTCATTTATCAGGAGGCTAAATCTTTGATAGAAAACATTCCCGCAGAAAGCGAAGGCATGTTGGAAATTACAGATGACGAAGCAGACAGTAAAATTGGCCTGACGATCAGTTAACATCTGAGGCCAAAGGGTCTGTACCCTCCCTTGGTGAAAGCATTACAATTTATGGTAGCGTACCATTTGTAACATAAAAGTATACCAACAACACTCCCTAGAGAGCACCTGGATGGTTTCCCTTCTGCCCTAAGGAAGAAGAATGGCATGATTGCAAAATCCCTCTGAGTGGCCCATATGAAATAATGGGAGGGACATGATTGTAAGGGTGACAAAAGTGAAAAAATGGGAGCACAAATATGGAACTCTCTCCCCCACAACTTGAAATCATCAAAATCCAAAACTTTGTTTAAAATTAACCTATTGGTGGCTGTCAAACTAATGTAACATTTTGTTTGTTTATTACTTTGATGAATTTGTACTTATATATTAGGTTATTTGTATCATTATTTGTATTCACTTTTTAGGTTATTTACATTTATATTTATATTTGTTTTTTAATTGATCGTTTTTGTAAGTACTTCTGGAAAGCCCTGTAATGGGATGAAATATAAAAAAGTTGGTTCAAATCTACATCTGTGCTTTTCCTTTCACATCAAACTACTAATCCATCCACTGTAAAGCCTTGTTACATGTTCTGGGCACCATGGATTGGACATCATTCTAGAAAGGGAAACATGGTCTTCAACACGGAACATAGAAAGTGCAAACCCATTTATAACAGGAAACAGGCTGAGAGTGAAATCAATGATGGAGACACTGTTGTAGGAAACACTGTGACAATTGAAATTCTATTAATTCGATAGTTGCTTGTCAAGTAAAAATGTCTAAGACCACTGCAAAGATTTAATTTCCAGTTTTCTCCGGCATGAGGGACTCTCAAGGTCTTAGTTTTCGCAGATAATTTCAAGAACAAGATCAGAAACTTCTGGGATTACACAATAAGAATTAGACTTAAGTTAGACGATGTATACATATCAACTCACAACTTCGCTGGTTCCATGTTTTTATTTTAAAGTGCATATGACAGATTTTTTTTTATTTGCCTGATCGAATCTAAATGACATCCTGATATGAATATCAAAAAATATTTTTCGATTTCGATTTTCCTTCCCTGCGCTTTTGCCATTTAAAAACGTGAAATTTTACTTCCGGTCATGTCAAAAACCGCGCAAAGGGAGACCTGGGCATAGTCACGTTGTGACGTCATACCAGGAACGGAGTCGATGCCAAAACAAGCTACGTGGGCCACATTGCGGAGATCTATTACATTTTGTTTTTCTTTATTCCGCAACTGCCAAATTAAGCACGAAATTATGTGAAAATGCTAGTGTTACAAGTAATATGGGCAATGATTTGGAGGTTTTAGAGTCCATAGAATGCGAATCGCCAACCTCTGAAGTTGAAAGCAAAACAGATTTCGAGATCGAGAAAGAAGCTATTCAGAACCAGAAGATCCTTACATAGACAAGGCGCTTGCCGATGAATACTGACTTAGAGAATAAGGAGGTAGAACGAATAATTCACAGCTAGAAAACCTATTTGATGGCACCGAAGCGCTGGAGACATAGCAAGAAATGCGACGATTTCTCATCTCTAGGTGTAAATATTAAAGCGAAAGAGAACTTGGGAACGAGAAGGAAGACTATTCAGAACCAGAAGGTCCTTACACAGACAAGCCGCTTGCCGATTAAAATTGACTTAGATAATTCTATCAAGAAATAGAGGAGGCAGAACGAAGGAAACAGAATCTAGAAAACCTATGTGATGGTACCGAAGCGCTCGAGACGCGGGAAGAAATGGCACGATTGCTCATCTCCTGGTGTAAATATTATAATCGTGCTCGGCTTAATAAACGCCTGTTATGCAGGTTATACTTTCATACTCTTACCTGAGTAGATGTAGTAACTGTGCCTTAAACCATCTGCAAAACGCCGTAGATTGTCTTTGCTACAAAGAAGTTCAGAAATGTGTCGAATCTCCCGAAGCGCTGTTGTCTCGCGCGAAGCCGCGTACTTGACACAACAACAGGATGTGAAACAATGCACCCGGGATTCAGTGTTGTCTGAACAGATGGTCGCTACGATCAGTTGCAGCACAATATAATACAATAGACGGAAGAAATTGTTGTCAGATTAGTTCGGAAGGGAAGTGAGAGTTTGTCTGCATTCTTGTGGACTCTCTGAAACATTCGTGTTGCATTTAATACGTGTAGGCAAATTGACACTCGAAATTTCTGCACTGTTTACTTCCAATATACTGACCAGTGTTGATTCATAACTGAGGTAAAGATTATAACATCCCTCATTTTTGCACAACTGGATTACGGATAATTATAAAATTATGATGAAAACATGTCTGACTAAGTTTTGAAAGGAATGAGCAAACTCTTATCTTCATTTAATAATCTTACTGCAGCTTATTCTTATTGAAAGACCTGAAATATCAATCAGATTTGCTATTGCACAATTTGCATAGACATAAAACAACAACGTTTCAGAGAGTCCACAAGAACGCAGAGAATTACTCACTTCTCTTCCGAACCAATCTACTGAACGATACTTTCTTCCATCTATCGTATTATATTTTCTGCATCTGATCGTAGCGACCATCAGCTTTAAGGTCAGACAACACTGAACAGTGCCGGGTAGGTTGTTACACATCCTGTTGTTGTGTTAAGTTTGCGGCTTCGCGCGAAACATACCGACGGCGCTTCTAGAGATTCGACACATTTCTGAATTTCTTTGAAGCAAAGACAATCTACGGCGTTTTGCAGATGGTTTAAAGCACAGCTGCCACATCTACATCTGTAAGAGTATGAAAGTATAACCTGCATAACAGGCGTTTATTTAGCCGAGCGCGAACAAGGTTTATTTAGCCGAGCATAATTATAATATTTACACCGGGAGATGAGAAATCGTGGCACTTCTTACTACGTCTCGAGCGCTACGGTACCATCAAATAGGTTTTTCTAGATTCTGTTTTCTTCGTTCTGTCTCCTCTACCTCTTGATAGTATTCTCTAAGTCAATTTTCATCGGCAAGCGGATTGTCTATGTAAGGACCTTTCGGTTCTGAATAGCTTCTTTCTCGATCTCGAGTTCTGTTTCGCTTTCAACTTCAGAAGTTAGCGATTCGCATTCGATGGACTCTAAAAGCTCCAAATCACTGCCCAGATTACTTGTAACATCAGCAGTTTCACATAATTTCGTGCTCAATTTGGCGGTTGCGGAATAAAGAAAAATAAAATGAATTAGATCTCCGCAATGCGGCCCACGTAGCTTGTTTTGGCATTGACTCCGTTCCTGGTATGACGTCACAACGCGACTATGCCCAGGTCTCCGTTTGCGCGGTTTTTGACATGACCGGAAGTAAAATTTCACGTTTTTAAACAGCAAAAGCGCGGGGAAGGAAAACCGAAATCGAAAAATAATTTTTGATATTCATATCAGGGTGTCATTTAGATTCGATCAGGCAAATAAAAAAAAATCTGTCATATGCACTTTAAAGGACTTGTCAGAAATTAGCAGGGGGGTGGGAATTTCAAATTGGGGGTTGGAAGTGACGTGGCCCACCCCAGCAACAGAAATGGAATTTCCTAAACCCCCCAGGCTTGCCCTAAAATACCATGACCCCCCATTCTATAAATGATATCTCTCAGCATTTCTTGCATTACCTGTAGTTCTTGCAATATAGTTTTGAATACATTAGAATAAGGTTTTAAAAGGGGAAAGTAGAAAGGAGTGACAGGCCTGCACGACTTCTAACAACAGAATCATTTATCCAATATCGTCTCTATATTTTTGCTCTGACAAGTGCGTCATTTAGCGATTTACTTTTTTTTAAAGAAATGATCAGTGGCTCTTTGAAGATTTGTTGTAGAGATGGCTGGTTCTGTATCAGGTGCCATTTTCCCATTAAAACATGTTTTAGTTTTGGCACTGCTGGTTGGTATTGTGTAACAAAAGGTGAGATTTGTTTTCTATTGTCGTTTTTCTGTTGCAGTGCCGATGCCCTTTCTGTAAATTTAACACCTGATAAAAGTGTTTCTATCAGACTTTTTGGGTAACCTGTAGCCAGAAATCATGATTCGAATTTTCTGATATTCTCTTCAAATGTTTCTTTTGAAGGGTCAGTTCTCAGGAGTCTTAGGGCTTCGCCCAGGTTCAGATCGAACAACAGCTTACCAAACATATGGGACCTCTCAGACCGTATCGACCACTTCCTGCATGGAAATCTACATCTATGGGATTCACTCCTAATCCAACTACAAGAAGAGCTTTGTTTATGAATTCTTTTCTTCCTGAATTTTACAATGCAAAGTACAAGTACTGTAAAAATTCCACACATTTTGTAAAACAATTTCATGGGAATGGAAGACAGCTTTACCAGTCGAAGCAGCAAATTGATGGTACAGAGAGAAACAAATAGACTCAATGATGAAAAAAGGAAATCCTGCCGCAGCAGGAGCTGTTTTTGACAGTGATTATACCTTGGTTCCTGGTGATGACATCAGAATTACCAACAACATTGAAAAGGCCAATCAAATAACGTCAAAGCCGAGTTCTCTTGATGGTGACATTAAAAATAAGGACAGCAAACTGTTCAGTTCTTTGAGCAACAAATTGGCAAAATCACCATTCTCCAAACCAGAGTGAGAGATATTAACAACAACCTTATGGAATTGAAAGAAAAATGTTCAAGGCTGTTCAAGGTGCAGTATTCCAAGCCAAAAAGCCAAAAAAGGAAACTAAAACAAAATAAAAGGAAAGCTGAGAAAGCTAAAGCAATAAGAATGGAAAATAACTGCAAAAGAGTTATTGAAACCATTGCACCTCAGCATCAGTCGCATGTTACAGTCGCATGTTGACAATTTCAATTTTTTTTATTAATCTGAAAGAAATATTTATCAAGAATTGATCACCTAAATCTCTTCTGGAATATCATAACATAAGTTTTCTTTGGGTTCACACATAGAAGCCAGTTTTCACAATATTGTGAAAGAACGGAAAGGGCCTTATCTAGACCTTTGGCTGAGTGAGAAATCAAATTTAAGTCATCCGCATAAGGAAGACAGTTTATTTAAGTGGGATCCATTTGGTAAAACTATGGGATCAGTGTCCTCTCTGATTAGTAGAAAAGGAATTCATTTAGGTAGATTAAGCAACATACGAGAGAGAACACAGCCTTGTCTTACACCTTTGCAATGATCAAAAAATTTTGTTCTTTGGTAGAGACTCTTACTGAACATTTAGTTTTAGAGTAAAGATTTTTAATAAGATCATAAAAATTTTCCTCCAATGTTGTATTGAAGAAGTTTGTAGAAGAGACCGTCATGCCACACTGAATCAAAAGCTTTCTTGAAGTCAACAAAACAAGTGTACGATATACCTTTTGGGACTTGAGTGACATGTTTGTCAATTAAAGTTCTTAGAGTAAAGATGTGAGCATCAGGTGAGCTTCGAATTGTAAATGACCTCTTCAGGCTGACACACCCCTGCTGTCGTTGCCATTGCTGATTCTTACTTAACGTTATTGTTCTGGATGTCAAACTAACTTGCTCTATTGAAGTCAAGAGTGAAAAGAATGCAAAATAAGCCTTCTCAAAAACACAAGCTCACCTTCACTATGAGTAGGATCGAAATCGCCTGCACCTGATTGGTTTGTTAAACAACATCAAGAACCAATAGGAATAGTGCAAACTCGATCCTCCACCCTAACGGTCCACATATAAAAAGGTCAACAAAACATTTTTTCTTTCGGGAACGGAATTGAGCAACCATCTCTACCTTTCCCTGAGAAACTTTGCAACACTCGCATCAAACAACAGCTGAAGAGACTCGCGAAGAGTCGAAACCGCCGGTCCTGTTGAAGCCACCATAAACAGTTGCAGCTTTTAAATATGTCTACCTTTGACAAACATCTGGCAACACAACAAAATGATGTCGATGATGATCGAGACATCGCACCACCAAAAACGCCAGACTATCGCCCCAATGGCGACGACTTTGAACTGACCGACCAAGATATGACTGATCTTATGGAAGAATATGACGAGAATCGCAGCCCTCCACCATCGCAACCACGGCCAGTACGAGAACCCCAGTACCCGCAACACAGAGAACCAGAAAACAGCCCGCCAAAACAAGACCCTGGGAAGCGAGGACAAAAAAGAAAATACACGGATACAAAAGCTGTGGAGGCTAAAATAGCCAAAACGGAACAATGCATCGATAAGCTTGAGAAACATTTAACAAATCGGACTTGTCCGAAATCTTTGCAATATACGGCGAAACCAAACATTACGCCAGATACCACCTTCAATAGAGAAATAAGGGGTATCAAACAGCAAGCTGAACAAACTTAGTTGATGCCCTTACTCGCTTCCACAAACGAAGGCTCGAGAGCCAAAAACAGAGGGCTAACAATGTACCCTCAGTTAGCAAGCAAAAAAATGTAAATAGGCATCCTCTCATCCAAACGCCTTCGGCGAACATTGTAAAAAACAACAACGTAGAAATAGCCGACCTACGACAGGAAGTCTCTGACTTAAAAGAGACTGTTTGTAAATTAGTAAATAAACTTGATGGACGTTATAACAGTGTGTTCTCTGACTCCACAAACGCTGCGTATCACAACAGCGAATACATTCCAAAAAACATAAGACGCAAAAAGCGTAAAGACACTATGAAATGTAGGCGTCTAGCCAAAGAAAGGGAGACAAATGAGAAATTTCTAAAAAATTTCTCAGACCATCACTGACAACCAAGTCAGCGTGATATCAAAGGGCCTCAAATTCATACCTACGCCCGTGACAAACGAAAACAGTATTAGGCAACAACTCTTGCGAGATTTTGAACAATTCGCTAGACGTATGCGCCTCCAATACATTTTTCACAGACAAAACAAAGAACCACATCCGTTTCATGTTAAATCACAATGGATGCCACCGGTTCAACCTTCTATTGCCCTTGAAAGCTACTTGGAAAATGTCAAAATACAATTAGCGGAAATCACGCTCACTAAGCCTAAAAACAACCTGTCATGCAATGAGGTCATAGCCCTAAAAGAGTTGAAAAATAACCCTGCTATCAACCTCAGAAAAGCAGACAAAGGAACTACAACAGTCATCATGAATAAGCAAGCAAAAATAAATGAGGCTCAAGTGCAACTCGACAACAGAGAGCACTATAAACCTCTTAAAGCACCGATAGTTAAAAACACGCATGATAAGGTTAATGAGATAATTGACCAAATGCATCGGGGCAAACACATTGATGACATGACCAAAAACTGGCTTCTCCAAACTCCCAATCCGCCTAGAATACCAATATTCTATACGCTTACAAAAATCCACAAACCAATACCGGTCGGAAGACCAATAATCTCAGGTTACGACGGCCCTACTGAGAGAATATCATCATTTGTGGATACACTGCTCCAGCCTATCGCACAAACACAAAAGTCCTACATCAAGGACACAACCCATTTTATAAATTTTATAGAAAAAACAAAGATAGGCAAAGATACTATTTTAGTATCAATGGACGTATCTAGCTTGTACACAAATATACCACAAGAGGAAGGAACGAATATAGTATGTGAAGCATACGAAAAGTTCCACAACTATAACACACCGATTCCAACACACCACCTTAGGGAGATGCTTGGCTTAATCTTAAAAGAAAATTCGTTTCAATTCAATGAGGAAAACTATCTTCAAACACATGGAACGGCTATGGGAACAAAAATGGCAGTATCATTTGCCAATATATTCATGGCTGAAATTGAAACAAAAATAATTCTACAAAGCGATACCAAGCCAAGAGAATGGAAACGTTACATTGATGACGTTTTCTCCCTTTGGGACAATGATAAAAAAGATGTGGATCGGTTTATTGAACAAGCTAACAAATTCCACCCTACCATTAAATTCACGGCCGAGATATCAGAGAACGAAATTACTGTCCTAGACACCACAGTGTTTAAAGGGGAAAGATTCAAACAAGATTCCATCCTGGACATCAAAACACACTTCAAGCCGACCGAGACTTTTCAATTTACACACTTTGCTTCGTGCCACCCACCTGGCGTCAAATATGGTTTCATTAAAGGCGAAGCAATAAGATTGCTCAGAACAAACTCTTCGAAAAAAACGTTTGAAGAGAGCCTTGTGAAATTCAAACAACGCCTCAAAGCACGCGGGTATCCCGAAAACACCATAGAAAGGTCTCTGTCAGAGGTCAACTTTGCCTCTAGACAATCGGCACTCACACAAAAGAAAAAAGTCACGAGAGGATTCTGCCTTTTGTAACCACATACCACCCGGCTGTTAAAAATGTTAAACAAATACTGATGGAACAATGGAGCCTGATACAAGATCAGCCTTTGCTGAAAACGTACAATCTTTAAAAATCCTCCGATTATCTCTTTCAAAAAGGGTAAATCCCTTAAAGACATACTTGTTAGAGCAAAACTATAATTTGAAGGTGCTAATGCGACGCGACCACAATATGCACATAGGGAGTCCGTGCAGGCCTGTCATTTATTTTATTTCAATTGCATTTTAGTTTGCTCATTTCCCATTTTAAAACGCAAACATTTCATTTCACAGTGTACATATGCTATTTCATTGCCCACCTCTTATATTTGTAGAATGCCACTTTTCAGCTTTTCATTTGTCAATCAATTGATGTTTCCCTATGTGCATGTCGCTTTATTGATAGGAGAAGTTCATTTTATGAAGGTTCTATGTATTCACTAATCAACTGGCACTTCTTGATGCACATAAAGTGCTATATATCGACCGTAAAAGTTTACCTTATGAAGGCCTCATTTTTTGTTGGTATAATTTACCCATGAGACCTTTCAGGTAACTGCCCAGTCATTCCCTAGTGCAGTCAAAAATGGCAGGCGACAGAGCACGGGAGACGAGAAAGCTTTTGAGGCAGTGTGCCTCTAGTCTTCTCAGTGCTTGCCATTGCTTAGAATAGCGAGAAATAGAGTCTACAACTACTTCATTGCAAACGTTTGCCAATATCACTTATCCACCAAAAGAGCCGAATCACCCGATCGCCAGTTCATCACATACAGCTATCCAACAGCACATGAACCTGTTTGGCTTCAAGCCATCTGCCGTGAAAAAGTCACCTACAAAGTCCGTTAAGAGGAAACGAGTTGGCTATGGAAATAAAGGGCCATATTATCAGGATAAAAACACTTGGACTCACGTGTTCGCCTGCTTAAGCTCAACTGAAGCAGACAGGATCCCCAATTAAGGCGGTATTTGCAACCCAAGATTTGCTAGCTTTTGAAAGCTTGCTGGGAAAACCAAGAAGCTCGATGTCAGCAATGCAAAAGAAAAGTGTAAGTCGAGTTTGAAGTCTCTCTTTGAGTTTGAACCATTCTGAACCATTATTACTTGCTTTCTCTTTACCAGTCTGGCTAATGCGCGTTGCCAAAGGATGAATATACTATTTGTTTATTTAAAAGGAATAGCGTAATTGTTGATAATATCGAACATGAAGAGAATAATTTTAAGTAAAGTAATGGCCTCTTTTTCGATTGGTTTATTAGTAATACACTGTAAGGTTGAATTCTCAATTATAAAATAGTATGGAAGGATTTAGCTCAACATTGCCATCGTCGCTGTTGGTTTTATCGATTCAATAAGAAACATTCACAGAGAAATTGTACATTCATTATTAGGTTCTACTTAGTCATTCGTACACTCTATACAGAGCACGCTAATGAGGCTTTTAAACAAAGGAAAACAAAGCCTCAATAGCATGGTCCTTCAGATAGAGCATACTAACGACTATATAGAACCACTATAAATGAATCCACTGGTTTAAACAAAGGAAAACGAAGCCTCAATAGTATGCTCCTTCAGATAGAACATACTAACGACTATAAAGAGCCCCTATAAATGAATCCACTGGTCACACCCACTTCATGTTCTAAGGCTGGTTTAGCAAACTTACATAAGACAAAGTGTGAATGCACTCGCATTACTCGCATGTTGATGCCTATAACTAAGAAACGGGAGAAACAAAACAAAACAATCCCTTCTGAAACCCATTCTCGGATGGTCCTCCCAAGCCCAACAGATTGAAATGGAATTTAGTGCCTTTTCTGTTATCAAGATTTTTTCCATGGATAAATATTTTGGAGGCAGTCGGAAGTGTAACTTGTGAGCAAAATTAATATTGCATTTAAACCAGAAAAGAATAGCCGATCTATAAAGTCACTTGTTGCGTCATTGTTGGTACTAACATCTTCCCTTCTTGCATGGTTGGTGACACCATGCTTGACGAATTTGGTCACTCTCATATCCAGACAAATACATTAAGAACTTCTGTTTTATGTCCCACCTTACTTCACACCAACTTATATTTTAGAACTCAAAATCGGCTAAAATCAAGTAAAAAGCGTGACTTTGTTAGAACAGGTCATGTCATTGTGTGACTTGTGAAAGTCTTGCGTGACTAGTCATGCAGCAGTGCCAAAGAAGAGACAAACAAAAAAGCGAGAAGATGAGTGCCTCCAAGGTCTCCTTGAAGAGTATAACATCACCTGGAAATTCAACTTCAGCTGGGCTCCTTGGTGGGGAAGACAGTTTGAGCGGTTGATTGGAGTCGCAAAGTCCGCTATGTACAAAGTCACTGGGGGGGTGTACTTCCCTGGTCTGAGCTGAGCGAGGTGCTGCTTGACGTGGAAACACAAATCAACTGACGCCCATTAAGTTATGTAGAAGATGATGTCAAGCTAGCAACACTCACAATGTCACCATTCCCGTTCCAGCAAACCGGTCAGTTGCCAGAAGAGAAAACATGGAGGATCGAGGAACTGGACCCACGCAAATGTGCTAAATACTGCAAGAACAGTCTCTGGAGACGGTAGCAGAAAGAATACTTAACACCTTTAAAGGAGCAACACAACCTGCCAAATTTCAGCCAAAAGCTAAGGATGTTGTAATTATGACGACCGAAAACAAGAATCCTGGGAGTTGGCCACCGGGGATAGTAAACGAAACCTACCCAGGAAGGATGGCATCACTCGCACAGTTCAACTCTAAACAGCAAACGGATGCTAGAAAGGCCTGTTCAGCACCTGTACTCTCTTGACCTGAACTGCGACCAGTCTTGTGAGACACGTACAGACACGCCCACAGCAGATTTGAACCCAAATGCACCAGTGTTCAGGCCAAGACGGAATGTTCCCATTGCTGCCAGAGCCCAAATCCAGGACCTTGTAGAGGATGAACAATGAATTACAGTTCCTTTTTTCCCAAGCTTTGAAAATTATGAACTTGATTGAAATGAATGATTGATGGTAAACTTTTCATTTAGTTTTGGGATCATATAAGTCTCCTAAGTGAATGTACCCTTGCATGCAATGTTGCATGGGGTAGGGTGTCGGAGACTTCGTGTTTCGTGCATGAAACTTAGATAATAACGGTAAACATCACATCAAGAGAGACAATGAACATCTTAGTTAAAGAGATTGTTATTTGTGATCAAGATCTAGAAGCACCGCCTTTTGTGATTTCGACGCATTGATTGGTTTTTATGATTGATGCAGCCTTGAATATCCTTTTATATCAGTGCTCAGCAACGACCAATCACAATGTAGAGAATGTAGTATAAGAATAAGGATTTCGTTTCAAGTTATCAGAATAGCTCTTTACACACCCACTGTTAATTGAGTGAATGCAAGAGTAAAATTAATCGTTAAACTCAGTCAAGTTCATTAGATCACTATCCCTAGTAAATGGGGTAAAGTTTATGAAAGATGCCTGTCCTTCAGCAGTCTCTCCGAGGAGTGGGATGGGGATTGTGACCTGGGCGATGGTAAGCTGCCATCTCTCAGAAAGGAATATGAGGAGAGAGTAGCCTGTCTGGATGTGCGGAACATGGGAAGGGAACGTGAAGTAACTGAGCAACATCTTTGCTTGATGTCAGATTTCTTAGCCCTTTCTCACAGAATGGTTAAAGAAAGCTGATGAATAAACCAAAGCAAGTTCAATTCATTTAACACTTCCCAATCCATGCTGATACATCTTTGCTGGGAAACCGTGGAGTAAAACACCCTGTTGCAAGAGGCAAAAGTTCTGAATTCCAGACTGGACAACTTGTTGGTTTCCTTAAGTCCCAGTGCTCCACGGGTTGCTGATGTGACTGCATCACTCCAAAACGTCTCCAAGGAGCTGAGTGATAACCCTTGCAACCTGTTTGTAAAGAAAAGGCAGCCTCCTACAACCCACATACTGATCATGGTGGTATCAGAAGATAGCCAAAATAAAAAGCCACACGCTTTACCAGTTCAGTATGTGCCCTACAACACTATCTGGGATCAATACCTCAGAAATCTCAGCAAGTGTGAAATTAGAGACCACTAAATTGGGAATGGTAGGTGTTTTTAAAGCTGTGATAAAAATGCTTTCACACTCGGGGCGGCTTCACATAGGATCATCACCAATAACCATCAATTGTTAACAAGGCTCAAACATTGAACACTCCGATAAACAATTGACACATCAGTGAGCAAGCTTAGAAGTTTTTTAAGTTTATTTTATTTTACACACAAAATACTCTACTTAATGCATAAAGTACGCAGCTTACTTACAGCACGCCACTTAAAACTGGTTACAACAATAACACTTGCTTATAAATTTATTTACGTAGTTACAGCAATAGTGGTTTTTCCCTTTTGTTTCCAGGGGTTAACAATGTCTGGGTTTATAGTGGAGCCAGCGCGCTAGCGCGTCAGCGGAGCTCCATTGCTAAGGAAATTTGGTAATCTATCAAGTCAAAAAATTTTGGTAGTGACGTAGTAGTCACGTGACAGTCTGTCCGTACGTCCGTACATCCGTACGTCCGTCCGTCCGTCCGCACCACAGGACTACCAATACACTTCCTACACTGGATATAACCCTGTGCTGAATCCCGTGTGTTTTTGGCGCGAAATCGCATGTTGACCTGCGTTGTAGCAAAACAAGCAAAGACAACAAAAGTCAAAAACAAATTTGTTAATGGTAAAAAAAGTTCAAAAGAACACTCAGTTGTCTTTTTGGTGGAAGGGGAAAAGTTCAATCTAGGCGAAAGAAATTCGGCGATAAAGTTCAGGCAAAAAGTTCAAATTTGCTTCGTCGGTTCCGTTCAAACTCGGTCGGCACACTGCTTGAGTTCGCAGCTTTTCACAGCGGTTTCGACGCCAAATATAGCAGAGCTAGTGCTTTTTGTTTTTTTCTGTCCACAACCATGGTTTTTACGGCGTTTCGAACACATTTTGCCGGGAAAAACACCAGCATTTTCACGCTGATAGGCAGCTTGTCACGAAGAAAGAAATAAGTATTAAAATTAACTTCTAAAACAATGTCAAACGCCCATGGCCTAGTGGACTAGTTACCGGCATCTCACGCCGACGACCCGGGTTCGTCACTCAGCGGGAGCAAGAATTTTTTTCTTTTTTTTCTTTGTTTTTGTTTTTTTTTGTAATAAAACGACTTGGATGAGAGTATTTTCACAAATTAATAACTGCCAGCAAAAACAAAAGCAAAAAACAGACAAAACAAAAAGGGCGCTCCGCTTTTAGGCTTGGCTAAATCTATATATTAACATTGGCGCTAAAAAGTAACTAAGGGTACAAAATGCGATCATATTTTTTAACTAATTATTACAGATATTTTCAAAGGCATATCTTTTTGTACTTCATCTACAAACACAGGGAAAGGATAGCCTTGTTATTTAGTTTACTAGTATAAATGCAATAGCGCATGACTAACATGGTATAGTTAAATTTCCTTGTTACGCTATTGTCACAAGAATTACCACTGATACTGAATAAAGTTTCCCCGATTGTTGTTGGTGAGATCAGAGACTTGTTCGTTGTATCGAACCAGTGGATTACTTTTTGTTTAAATGTCTTAGTGAAAGAACAATCAATACACTCGTGGTTGATAGAGTCTTTTTCTCCACAGAAGCAGCATTCATCGTTGGCCTTGATACCGTATTTAAATAGTTCTTTCTTTGTCCATGAGTAAACTTGAATTGAAATTCTTTTAGCCTAGTTTCTTTGCCTATTTTTCTCAGCGACTTGAAAACATTTCCCCAAAAATCATCATTTAGAGATAGGTTTTAACTCCATGTCTTAGGACCAGCATGACCTCCTGTATGAGTTTCATTGTTCAAAAGTTGATAAAATTCCCTTGATTTTATCTTTTCTAGGTTGATTTGCACATTATCGTTAGAATGAAAAGCAGGGTCACTACGTGTAAAAATGATTTGCTGAATCGATTAGACCAAACAGTAGTCGAATTCAAGGGCACAGAAAATCAATGATTTAACCAAATGAAAACATTTTTGCGCAAAATTATTCTTGAGATAAGGAAAACTTATTTCAGGGAAAAAAATTGGGGGGTTAGTTGCACTTTAAGCAAGGTATGTAAAAGAAAGAACAAATTCATCATCATGTTAAATGTAAACATGGAACATAGCATATTAGTACTATTTCTGACCCCAAAGTAGGCAATTTACACCAACCAGAAGAGGTTGTCTAGTAGATAAGCCGCACCCACGATTTTGAACACAAAATTCAAGTAAAAAGGTGCGGCTTAAACATGAGTTTTTATGGTAATCCAGGTGGCGCCAAGAAAGGCCACAAGCCACACTAATGTGGCAGCTCCACCAGCACCACCACAGCAAAAACAGAAATGAGAAAGTAAAGTAGAAAACAAAATAACTAAAATCCCCAATATTTATCCCTGTGGTGTTTCTCTCTACAAAGGCAAAGACACTAGAAACAACCTCAGGATTGTTACCCATTGCCACAAAGAACAACTGGAAGCACTAACACAGGCCAAGTGGCAGTACGTCAATGACAAAAAAAATTGGTTATTAATGCTAAGTCACATTTCATTTAATCACCTGTCAATCCTTTTGTGATATGCACCCCAAGGAAAGTCAAGCTTTTGTTTTTAGGCAGCATAGCAGGTATTAATTTTTGATTACATGTGTTAACATGGAGTTTTCCTTTTTAGTGACAAGACCATTCACCTTTTCATGTCTAGGGACTACGAATTCATCAGCAAAATAATGGGAATTTCAGGAGCAAGTAGTAAGCCAATTACATTCAACATTGCAATGTGCATCAACTACTGGAAACCAAAAATGCTTAACCCTTTACCGGCCGTGCCGGCCTGAGCCAGCCTTGAGTTTGCGCGTGTTCGCTTTTGGCCCCAGCCTCCTCTAGAAAGGCTTTTTTGGTCACCTTTTGTCCTAGTTGTCTTTGGGAATGTTCAACCAATCAGAATACACCTACTGCGCATATATTTGAAGGCTTGAGGGGGTCCTAGAAGGGAAGACTTCTTGTCACTCTCCAAGAAGATCACATTTCACTCAATATGGCTGCCGTGCTCTTCACGCGTGAATTTTCAAGATGGCAATATCTCACTCTCGGAAGGAAGGATTACCTTTTGAAACTTAAAAATCGAAAGAAGAAGCTCTAAGGAACACTCGACAAGTTAAGCGATGGAAACTAGAGCTTTTAGAGCGAAGAAAACATCTTTCGAGGACAAACAGCCGTTTTGTCAAAGCGAAGGACAATCTTCCATCGTAAGAGATTTTACGCGCTGCGGACTTTCTGGGAAATGCTCAAGCACTTCTACGAGTCTACGGTAGAGTAAATTACACATTTGATTGTAAATTTTTACCTTAATAACTTCCTAATTGAAGGATTCTTTGTATTTCTTAAAGTTTTCGTAAAAGTTTTGAAAAACGTGCACAGTTCGCATCAGTAAATGCTCTTCAAAATAACTTGCACATCGAGCAAAATTGCTTGCGCGTAGCTTCCCTCGAAGAAAGAATTGAACGCATTTGGTTTCCAGAAACGAACAAAGGCATGTATTAACAAATGTTTTATTTAGAAAAGCTTACTGTCTCCTCTTCTGTGAATCTTCGTTCATGAAATTTCGAAAAATAGTAATCTGACCTAAACAGACACAAATCCTCTGTTGTGGTTTGATTTTACGCGCGAGACAATGTGAAATCTCTTGCGT
The DNA here is from genome assembly GCA_964017195.1 of Siderastrea radians. Classification (NCBI taxonomy): domain Eukaryota; kingdom Metazoa; phylum Cnidaria; class Anthozoa; order Scleractinia; family Rhizangiidae; genus Siderastrea; species Siderastrea radians. Next base: position 32,584,338 of record OZ024891.1, on the reverse strand, counting down.
AAATTTTCAAAATTTTGACTTTGAAATTGTATTTTTGGCTATTTCTTAATTGACAACTGGTGTATTTTATCCGAAAGTTAGAAATTTTAACTTTTCTAGATCAAGTGAGTGTTTTTTCGAGCCTATAAATTGTCGTTTCGTACTGCACATGGGGTTGTTTATTACCAACTGCTAATTTAGCGAAGCGATAAAAAAACACGCAGCCGTTAATGAGTTAAATATGTCACTGACATTATTATCCTTGAAAATAGGTCGCCATCCATGTATCTGGTGCACCATCTTTGCTGTTGAAATGGCCCTTACAAAGGAAAAGCGAGGCACATGGTGATGACAAGGGCACTGCAGCAACTAGAGGAACAACTTAAACATTTCAAAGAAAAGGGATGTGGTGACTTCAAAAAATGCTAAAACGTTTTCAATGTTATTCACAAGTCCTTACCCAATATCCCCATAGATACGGTCAGGGATGTAACTTTACAATGTGTGGTTCCAGAAAATATCCATACCCCCCCCCACGGAAGGGATTGGAATTTCCAGGGGGGTGGGGGGGTCAAAGGCCCAGGAAAATCCTGAGAGGGGGGGGCTGTGGTATCAATTTCTATTATTTTTTCCAGACCGGTTCCATTATTCCCATATGTTAAGTATTCTGTTTGCATTTTGCTTACCAATCCGCAGACGCAAACATTGATCTTGTTAACTGCACAAAACTAATATTTTCAAGGTGGTCAGGCTCGATTTCTGGTGCTGCGAGAGTCCGGTCATTTTACCAAACAGCGGCGGATTAGCGAACAGCTCATGCTGTGGAAGACGAGTAAATCCCGTAAATTACACCAAGAATCTCTGTCACACATATTTAAACAGATACGTCTGTCATTTGATTTCGAACTGTATCCGTCTCTGCTAGTAGCAGAGCAGACATTTACGTTGCATTTCTTCGTTGTTGTTCGCCGGCGTGAAAACTATCGTTTCAACTGAATTATTGCGTCAACATTGAGCACAGTAGAAATTCGGAATCGACACAAAACAGTTCTTGATCCCGCTAAGAGAAATTCTTGATCGAAAACTACGTAAAAACACTGTAATAATTATAGTTCAGCAGACAAATATTATCTGTAAGAAATTTACGACTTAGGCGCGTTATATAAATCAAAAATAAAAACATGCCCGTTTCACGGGTTTTGACTCAAACATTTATAATATTTCGGCATGAAAGAAACGGGCAAAATTTCTTCGGTAGCAGTGGAAAATCACACAGGCGTCATTACAATTGCATAAAGCAAGTATAAAATAAAGTAAAAGGCATCCCAAGTATTAAAAGGGAAGTGTTTGATGGGAGTGCGTAACATGAACCATTGTTCAGATAAGTTTGTTTACAGAACATTCCCGCGTGTGCGCTGAAATGTTTTCGAATACATTCATGCTGCTTGCAACGTCGTTTTCGGCTTAACTTTTCATTAGATAAATCTGGTTGTGCAAAAGTTTTCTAGCTTTGCCAGGTCTCCAGAGAAGGCAGTTTACCACAGCCTTTAATACATCAGCATAAATAAAAGCAGAATTATGCAAATTGCGAAATCGGCGGCATGTCAAACTTTCACCGCCAGTCGAGACAACGGGATGCTAATTGTCGTGGAGAAGATTGAATTACACTGCACGATGGAAACTGGAAGGCAATCGCAGTCATCTTCCAAAATTACTGAGAAAAAAATGGTTTACAGCAAAACTGCTAGCTGTCTTATTGATTTGCATGCAGGTTTTATATATGCCCGCAAAAAATATGTTGTTTTGATTACAGTGCTCATTTTTTTACCTTGGCAGCGTAACTTGGCGATTCTTACTCAACATTTATTTCTCAAGAGAACTTGTATTTCGTCAAATACTCAGATTATAAATTGAAGTGTTGCTGTTTCGTCAAGATAATGAAGCAGAATTGGTCGTAAATAAAATTTATGACGATATGCATGCACAATAGCATTTGACATGCGACGTAACTTCTGCTCATATACGCGAATTTACCAGAAAACGCCAGTAACCCTCGAAATTTGGATTCTTAAACTATAGTTTAGCTAATTTTTCGCTTTAAACAAGAAATAGAAATATTTCCAGGGGGTGTAGGAAAAAATTGGAATTTCCGGAGGGAGGGAGGGGTATAGTTTGTGGGCCGTTTTTGGAAAATCCAGAGGGGTGGGGGGGTCATATGAAAAATCCCTTCCGTGGGGGGGTATGGATATTTTCTGGAACCACACAATAACAAATTGAAGTCGCTTGAACATAATTACCCAAAGTTTACATTGGCTTCTACTAGAACGTGTTTTTTTTTTATCACGTAGATATGTGTACCTGGACTACACATCAGTCTTGGAGTGTTCCTCAAGTTTTTGGAGCTTTTGTTAGATGCTTGCACTCAGCATGAACTCTAAAAAGCTTCCAAGGAAGCTGAAAGTGATGGCAACACAGGGCAAAAAGAGCACTTTGCAAGTCCCTAAAGGAATAGAAGGCTGCAGAAGCACTGCTAGCAAAAGCTCACGCAGCACAGGACTATGCACCATACTTTGTAACCCTGGGAGGGACAGAGCTATCACAGGCTAACCCAAATCCTCCTGTTGTCCAGCTGCTGGTACATGCTCAGGATCTGAGGTAAAAAGGAAAACAGAAGGTAAAAGGGTTTTTTTACAATAAAAAATATGAAATAATACTAAACGTCTACAAAATAAAAAAAACACTGGGACAAAATTCAATTCATGAATTAAAAGCAACTGACAAAATCACTATTATTTCGTAACAGGAGTCCTTCACAGTTAATATGAAAGAAGGACTGAGACTTCCAAAAGGTGCTGCCCTTATCCACCAGGCAATTGAGAGTGTCCTCTAAAGCATCAACGTGAAACATCAGGCATACCACAGCAACAGTTTCATAGGAAACCACATAAACATCTGCTTGCAAGTAAAAAAGGCAATTTAATTATTTATCACAACAAATTGCTGTTGTTGTATTTATTGTACTCGTGCTTGTAAATGTTTGTGCCTTGAAGCAAAATAAAGAAAAATTTAAAAAAGGAAAAAAAACCAAATATCTTATGTAGATAAATGGCTACTCCAATTCTGTCCTTGTTTCATACCACAATAACTATTACCAATGTATTAACATCTTATTATGTATTTTTCATTAGGTCCCCAACATATCCAAAATGTAGTATAGTTGTTGAAGTTACAGAGAAACACTGCCCCTGTACAATTCTTACTGAAAAGGCAAAGCCAACCAGAAATAAATTCCAACAACTGTTCAACCTTTTCTCAACTTGCAAGTATGATAGTATGACAGATGAGATTTCAGCCCTTGGTAAGTATGCATTTCTTATCCAGGTCACAGGATAAATGTATGCCAGCTTTGAACATGACCGTTAGCTTTTTTAATAGCAGAGCAAGACATCCAGAAGCTGATGGGCTACTACAGACAACACTTCTCAGCAGACACATTTCCCCCTTAAATGCACATGTTGGAGGAGCATGTTGTTCCTTTCATCAGGCAGTGGAACTTTCCTTTGGTTCGTGACAGGCAAGACTCAAGGCTGCACAACAAAGCGGCAACTATCCTCTGAGCGCCAATGCCGAACAAGCAAACATTGCAGAATTAAAGAAGCATGTCATCCAAACTCCATTGGATAACATCCTGCAGCCTCTGCAGCATTTTCAGCATGGCTCAAGTCAAGCCTCCATTGCTCAGAATTTCCTAGCGCCCACTAGCGAGGGGCACACAACTCACCACCTGTGTTTATTAACACATATCCAACTGCTGCATAACTGGGGCAGGGGCTGGTTGTCATAATCACTAGGGATTTTCCCATAACTTTTAAGAGGAATGGAGAACAGAGCCAACTCTTCAAGCTTTGAACGTTATGAAAATTGCAAATTCATTAATGTAGGGCGACACAGCAGAAAAAAACTGCCAGTACCATGAAAGGGAGATCCCCTAGGGACACGAGCACATAATTGAAAATGATCTCTCCAAGGAATGTAAGGCCACGCGCCTTATGCAGTTCCAAGACAACTCGTTGGCTTCGCCATTCAGTTAGCTTAAGAAAATGAGAATGGAGAGAAAGTTCAAGAACCATTTTTTTTTTAGAGGAACATCTTTGCTGTACTTTCTCCTTCATTTACAAATCATTTAAATTTTGTCTGTCTAAAAGTTCAAGGTTAGCATTAAAAAGCAAGAAACCTGTGAACATTGCAGCCATGCATTCTTTTTTGTAAGTGAAAAACCCTGTCAATGAGAGAAATAATAAAGATTGCACACGCAATGTAAATATTTGGTCCCAAATTGAAACAGCTGCACATACTTTCCCACTTTTTCAGTCTTAATGTTAAAAGTAAGGAATTTTAAATAATTTGCCCGTGAGAGATTGCTTTTACAGTTTTGTTGTTTTTTTATGGAATTTAGGTAAGGCATATTTAAGTTGTTGAATTTGAACAAATTTATGATTACTTTACCGTAAGCAAACAATTCCTCAATGACATTTCTCATGCTACTTTCCTGCCAGATTATTGTCACTCGCTTAGAGAAAATCAGTTTTGAGGTGCTGTTTTCCTAGAAGTCATCAGGCTACCTTAATCTGACGTGAAACCTTATGTCTTTTGTATCACTCCAGTATGAAGTCTTTTTTTATTTTTAACGATTTTGACATCAACCAGTGTAACTAATTCTCAGCGTTTAGTGGACCGTCGTTTCCACGAACTGGACTAAAATTCATTCTTGGAGGTTTCATTGTTGTTGCTACTGTTGACGTTATGTTAATTTATCAGGAACTATGGAACGCATTCACGCTATTGCTAAGTGAATATGTATGTTTTCTGTGTTTGACACACAACAGATTAAGTTTAGCAACACTGATTTAAGGCGTTTAAAGCGTCTAAAGCATCTAACATTCAATTTACTCGATCAAGGCTTGCTTCCAAACAACACCTGTTTTACATTTGTAAGCTTTATAGATGCGATACTTCAGTCTATAACACAGCAAAAGATTAAACACGGGCAGTCTAGTGAAACCACTTCCCTGCAAAGGCAAACGTACTTCCAGTGAAAAAGGCGCGTGCTCTCGCAGGTTACCTTTCGTAGCGAGCCTTCTGAACATGATAAAGCTTTTGCCTGTTTAATGAATAATCCCAACATAGTATTTAGAAAGCATGTTAATTTTGGATAACTAGCACAAAAAATGGAAAGGTCGTTGTCATTTGTGTCATGAAAAGTGACAGACAGCAGCTTTGGATCTTTATACTACAAGTATGTTGTCCAGCCGTGCTTATGGTGGAAAAACATTGCAAACAAAATTCCTTAAAGTAAGGCGTTTATCAGTGTCGTTTTTCCGATCATAAATGCCCCTTGCTATTTTATTTAGAGTTCCTTGTTTTAACCCTTTCACACGTGTTTTTCCCCCCAAAACTGTAATCTTTAACGTGTAATGTTTTTCTTGGGTGCCGTGTTGCACTACGTTTTGCTTGAAGAGCAATATATTTTACATTTCAGCCAGATTTTACACCAGCTTCTATGTTGAAATAAGCAATATTTCTCTTCAGCACATGCGCGCAAGTCACATCTGGCTTTTTTTTTTTGTTGATACATTGCGGTTTTTCTCCTGGCTCCTTTTTCTTTCCTTTTTTCCTCTCTCTCTTGTTGAATTCATCGAGCCACTCAGGATATTTTGAGATGAGATGAATGTAAGTGGCATCATCTAAGAGACTAGAGTTGAATTTTCAATAAGAAGCATTAAAAGGTTGTCTATCTATACTATTTAGTGTCAAGAGTAATTGCCGAATGGTCCACCTTTATGGCAGGAATTATACTTGTTTTTGTAACATCATCTTGAATCTCCATGCCAACGAGCCAGTAATCCAAACGTCGTCTTATTAAAGGATTTTTTGAGTCCAAGTTAACTGTTTTTCGTCGGGATTACAAATTCTCCAAATGCCAATAAGGTCGTTTGAAATCATTATTTCTTTAATTTTTTTTCACGGAAGGTTTGGACTCAATTCTGCCTCCTAAATGATCAAGTTTGGAATCAAAATGAGTGTTGAAGTCGCCGCCAATTATACACTGGCAGTTGAGGTCAAAACTCGTATCTTCCAAGACACTAGTAACTCGGTCAAAGAAAAAACATTGTAAAGATGCTAGTGCTGAAGCAAATGAATTCAATGCAATTCATGAAAAGCTCAATCATCTGGCCTCTGCCTTAAACACAATGGCACCAGTGGGTAAAAGAGCTAAAAAGGGCCTATGATGCTGCCCTTAATGATGATGACGTTTCTGAAGAAGACTCGCATGATTCAGACTGTGACGAGCATTCCTCTTGTGTCACAAAAAAGTCAAGACTGGAGTCCAAAGAAAATAAAACTGTGGATGTTGGTTTAGTGGACTCTCTCGTTCAGGAGGTGACTGAAGAGGAACAAACCGTCCCTGTGTTACCAAATAAAATGGTCAATGTGCTTAAGAGCATTTATGAGGGTGCTCTGAGCGAAGAAAGAGCCTGAAAACGAAAGGAAAAGATGAAATGGCCCCAGAATTGCAAATTTTTTGAAGTTACAAAGGTGAAACCCAGATATCTGGGATATTGCCTACAGAAATACTCGCAGCATGGACGCAAGACTTCAAAAAATGCAGGAAACCTTAATCAAAGGTATTAGCCATTAGCATGCTTAGTCTTTGCTGGAAAGTCAGAACTGCCAGACAATGCAACCCTCTGGGACCTCGCTTCAACGTCAGTCTTGCTGGTTGCAGCTGCAAACCATGAACTGAACATGTGTCGAAGAGACATGGTCAAAACGGTCCTAGATGAAGACTTCAAAGCCATCTGTAGCAATAAGCAAACAGTGGGCAGTGAACTTTTTTTTTTTGCGATGACTTGGCTGAATGCCTGAAAATGGTCACTGAAAGTAACAAGGCCTCCAAGTGACTGACGGGCCACAAAAAGAAGTCACACTCAAAACCTGATCACTATGGAAGGCAGAGCAACTTGAGGCCTTTTTTATCTGGGAGAAGGGGTCGCTATTACGGGGGGTGATCCCAAGGACAGCAACAAGGCAGAAACAGCCCATACCAAGCTTATCCCAGCAGACCAAGTCAAACTCAGACCAAGAAGTCAGGCCCAGCAAGGACCACTGAAGAAACAGAACTAGTGTGTTAAGCTTTTCTAAAACAAAACAAGTGTGTTTTGCCCATTAAATACGCACATATCCATGTCTTCTGACACACTGAGCATGTCGTGCAAGCACGTTTTGAGGGTGCTATCACCTTTAAGATCAAAGTGATATGGGAGATCACAAATGTTCCTGTCTCATATTTTCACTGAATCAAAACGTGGTACAAGTGTGTGTAAAGACTTTCAGTGATGGACTATGTGAAGAAAAAGCATCAAATACCGTTGTATCGGATGCAAACTTCCAATTTGCAATGTCTGTTCATAGTCACGTTCTGATGAAACACTGGGTTATTGCAAGAATTATCTGGTTGGGCAATGGGAAGTGTGTCAGAGTAGTGGCCATAAACAAAAACTTAAACGCATACTGGAAAATCCACATAATAAATCTGGGCAGCAACTTATCATATCTGGCATCGCCAACACACAAGTCACCATGTTAAAACTAAAACAAAATTTGAAGTTGCCTACTTAATCGCATAAGAGGAGCTAACCTTGTCAAAATACCCTCAACTATTAAAACTGGAAGAAAAACAAGGAGTCAAGTAGGTTGAGTCACATGTACTTGCTCATGACCATGATGCTTTAAAATCTCTGATAAGGCACGTAAAGTTTCGCTATTGGTCTTTCTTAAAACCTGTCTTATCAATCTTTCCCTAAGAACCATTCGGGGACAGGACCTCCATTACAACTGTGACAGACAGTGAATTTTGCTGTGTTTATACTCCTAATTTAATAAAACTAAAATACATAGCACCACACGAAAGCTTATGGCTTAAAGGTGACTTCACACGTGAGCAATGCAAGTCAGTTATCTTGGTAAGTTATTCCTTTGTTGTTGAGTATTTAGTAGTGGTGGTGTTCCAGCTTAAGGTAACATGGTACCCCAAAATTGAACAGTATTTCGAGAAATTTGTTTTTGACATTTTTAGATAGATATTCAAACCATTCTTTTACAAAAAGTTTCAGCGAAAAAGATTGTTTCTGTCCAAAGTTATGGATGAAAAGGGTTGGTGTAATTAGTTTTCTCTCATTACATGTTGACAGTCACCTGTCAACAATGCCAAAAATATCATGTGACATACACACAATCGATTGCCTAGCAGTTTCGACATTATCAAAAGGTCTGTTTCATGGAAAACATGTCTGAGAAAAAGAAGGGGATCATACCCGTTTGTAAAAAAAACTGGCAATGTGTAAGCATACAAAAGAATTTTGCTTGGCTTGGGCTGAAAAGCTTGCCGCAAGCAACATAAACTTGCATTTTAATCAAGAGATGTGGTTGGAAGAACCCAAAAAAGAATCTGTGGACAAGAAAGCTGTGTCTGCGGGTCGCTTTAAGATACTAGTGGAGTTGTTGCAAGACGTCAAAAGAGAAGACGATGGAGAATACTGGGGAGAATTGTGGCAACAATTGAAGGGCTTGGGATAACACTATGCTAAGTGACTTTTTGAGTGTTTTTTTTATTTTGCTCAAAAATTGCTGATTTCTCGCATACAGGCTTAGTTTTGTGTAGTTAACATTGCCCCGTATTTTTTTTGCTGTTTTGTGCTTTAGTTTTCGAGAAAACACGGGCCAAAAAACACGTTCGGCGTCTTCTGTTGTCTTTTGTTTAAAACGGAAAACAAAAGAAACCGATTAAGTTCTTTGTTTCATGAAGTCAATGAAGCGGCAAAAACCAAAGTCGATATGAATAACAAAGGAATCTAATCTTTTAAAGTCATTGAAATTTGCATGTGAAACTCCGTGGCGCAGCGCGCTGAGCGCTATATTTTTAACCCCGTGCTTGATGAGAGGGGCAAGGCGTACCGGGTTCGGGTCGCGCGCATGGTTAGGTTTTTTTTTTTTCGCTCTTGTCTTCTCTTACTTTCGTTCTTTACATTTTTGTCCGTTCCCGCCAAAAATAATATTGCAAACAGAAATGTTTAATTCACCTTTAAACGCAAAACCTCAAGACGTTTATGAAAACTTAAGCTGTTACACGAGTTTTCCGTGTTTTAACATCACATTATTTTTCTTAAGTTTTCTCACATATTTCACTGTCCGTAAACATTGTCCATTCAGTTCAAAACATTATCGACCGCAACTGGCGTCGACTTGAAGCGTTGAATAACAAAGGAATCTAATCCTTTAAAGTCGCCTCAATTTGCATCTCGAACTTCGTAGCGCAGCGTGTTGAGCGCTATATTTTTAACCCCGTGCTTAATGAGAGGCGCAAGGCGTACTGGGTTCGAGTCGAGCGCGTGGCTAGGTTTTTTTTTTTTTTTCAATATTGTCTTCTTTTACTTTTGTTCTTCCTATTTTTGTCCGAGTTGCTGAATTTTTTGGCGCTAAAATGTCGCCTCGCGATCGTATGACAGTACCATTTATAAACCGCTGATTTTCCCGAGCAAGGTCCGCTAGCGCAGTGGGCACTTTCACAGTGGTCAAACTTGACGTTGCTTTCCCGCCAAAAATAATATTGCAAACAGAAATATCAAAAATTCACCTTTAAACGCAAAACGTAAAGACGTTTCTGAAAACTTAAGCTTTTTACACGAGTTTTCCGTGTTTTGTCACCACATTTTTCTTACGTTTTCTCACACACTTCACTGTCCGTAAACATTGTCCATTCAGTTCAAGGCATTACCAACCGCAAGTGGCGTCAACATTAAGCGTTTGGCAGTAGCCATACACGCCATATCGCGCACCCCTTTATTACATGCCTGTTTAGCAAGCGTTTCCGTCTGGTAATGCGCGATACTGGGGGTAAGAGCGAAAACAGACGATTTCTGTCATGTTTGATCTTTTTACACGGAGACAACATTTTCATTGTGTGATAAGTAAAGAAAGATGGGGCCTAGTGTTTTCGTCCCATGCTCGTGACATGTCAAATATTTCTTTTTCACAGTATTTCCCTTATTCAATGTTTTTAGTCAATTAGACAGTTTTTTTCAAATTGTTATACCACCTATGCTTGTTTCCTTCAACAGGTAACGAATAAAAGACTCAAAGTTCGCCATCCACAGTCATCAACTGGGCGTGTTTCACGAGTGGGCAAGCAACATCTCGTTTCCTTTCGATTTACAGTTTCCGATGAAAGCCGTTTGCTAGTTGTTTTGCAGTTTTCATTTTTTTTCTTGTGAGAAACGTACTCTTTTGTTAATTGCTGAATTTTAAAAATTATTGTTTAAGTCTTGGCCGATTTACTTGGCTCTTTACAGCTTACAGTCTATAGCCGTACAAAATAACAATAAACACACAAAGTCACTGAAGAACGTTTGTTGGCCATGCTTTTTGGTTCACTGCTGGCGAGTCTTTTGCTTATATCAAAAAGTCAGTAAAGTTAATCGAAGAGCGCTTTTTCTAAACAGACGTGTTTACCTTGTTCATTTGTTTTGTACCAGCTCCAAACCTTTCCTTTTTTTATCTTCTTGCGTTTTCGCAGTTTGAATTTTGCAGGAGCGGGAGCGCGGAAAAAATATCCAAAAAGGACAATTTCCATGGTAATGGTCCGTACTGTAAAATCCCGACCGACAACTAACCAATCAGAACACTCGATTTAGACTAGAGAATTGCTTGCCATATAATAATCGCCAATATTTACTTCGCCTTTAACAAATAACTGTTAAATATTAATTTATACAAGAGGAAAACGTTTTATCGAATTTCCTTGTAGTCTTCTTACAGAACGCGGTTCGATGCTAGCTTTCAGAAAGAAAAAAACGTTCGATGCTAAAATAATCACTTTTAAGACATTTTAAATTCATATGTTAAAGGAGCTGCGTTATGATGTGTATTAAATCAATCCTTAGTGGTCTGAATTACGTCCTGGGAAAAGAGAAAAAAAGATAGCCTTGTTAGTTTGAGGCACCAAATTGGGAACATTCTTAATCCGCGCTGTGGCTCCTTTAATATTTGGATTAATCGTTGCTACCGGCTTCACTAGGTTGTTTTACTATGTTGAAAAGACCATGATTTGAATTGAAAAAAAAATCCCTCTTCTCAACGTGTTCTAAAAATAGTTTTTGTAACAAATGTTTTCCAAGTAGCTTTATTTCAAGGCGAAGGTAAAAGTCCAAGGACTAGTAAACTTGCATGACATATATGCAATTGAAGGCTTTGTGTAAAGGCTTGTAAATTTTATGCGCGATAGTTTGTAGCTTTTTTTGTGTAACAAACAAAAGTTATAGATTACTGTTCAATGTTATTAGGAACAGAAAAAAGCGATTTCGTGATTTTGCTTAACAGAGATACTGCGGTCAAATATTTTTAAAGCAGTTTTTTTAGAATCCTATTACATTAGTTGTAAAAAAGTAATATTGTAGTCAGTAGTAATAGCCTTATCTTATTATTTGAAGTACCATAGTAGCATTTTGTAGATAGAACAAGAGCATACATTGTACATACGAGTTATAGCCGTTCGACAATATTACTGTAAAAGAGTAATTTAAAAAAGCATCATTAATTGTGAAAATAGATTTTTAGGAAGATATGTTGTACTGTCAATTGTAACCAGAATCAAACCTACGTTGTAAATAAAAATAGTGTAAATATTATGCTTTGGGTTCTTTTTGTTTGTCATTCCCTTATAAAAAGGAATTGCTAGTCACCTGGGTTATCTAATGGAATGATTAACCAGCTAATATGTTTACATGGTCCGTTACATGGACAAATGAGTTGCTACCCCCCTGATGTATCTAAGCGAATGAAAAAAGGTTTCAAACACGGGGGCAATTCTGTGAAAATAAATTAAAGGTCACAAGCAAAAACTTCAGGCATTTTTGAGCACAGAGCAAGAACGTATGTTATGTAATATCTGGTATATTTTAAGGAATATGAAGATAATTTTTATGTTGGGTTGGGGAATTGAACGCAATCGAAGTTTGGGTTATGCCACGTGGACAGTAAAAGAACGTACTTGTTTATGTTTGCCAATGCGCAAATGACCTGTCTAAGACAACATCCCACATGGAAGCATCCCCTATATTATTGAAAGGGAGAAGAATCATGTCAGGCGAGACGCAAGTAGATTAAGCTCGATGAAGACCTCGTAGACATGTCCTTTTTCCTGGAATCAGGTCTACAAAGGAAACTTTCTCCTGTGAACAAAAAAAAAAGAAATGGATACGAGATTAACAAAGACAAATGAAATCTGACATTGACAGCAAGATGACCGAGAATGATACTGATGAGCACTTAAGTTCAAGACAGTCCTATAGGGCTAGACAGTACCATCGACTGGCTCATTCATTTGAAACAACAGCAGAAGCAACTGAAAGGGCAAGTAAAAGTAAAAGAAAGGTCTATGTCCCAACAACAGACAACAGCACTGGATACTTGGATCAGCTCCTAACAGATATCAGATCCTGGCCTAATGGTACCCAAAACTGGGTATTGCAAGAGTCTGACGAGAAACAAAAATTTGCAAAAAATCAAAGACAATAACTACTATAACCAGTTAGCTGAAGATAAACAAACTACAGGGGTTCAAAAATTCACGGAGTAATAAGTAATGACATTGACCAGGCACTGACCAGGCTCAACTATTGCAAATTATAGTCACATGCTCTTTTGCTTCTGCAAACTTCACGACTCCACCACAAATGTGACAAGACAGGAAATGTTGAAGTGGAAATGTTGGAGAAAACAGGTAACATGTAGATTGTAAAGGTTACAGTGGAAAAACCCCAACTGTACATTTTAGGCCAAAGCAGATCAACACTCGAGGACCAGATGAGATTTATCCCAACACACCAAGAAGATCTTAGGGATTTGAGTATCCCCACATTAATGGAATCTGGCATTGAAGTCAGCAATGTCATGTGATTGATGAATGGGGATAACTCTGCAACTGAGAGGGAGGATGGCACCCAGCACAGGGGAAGCTATGGCTGCCCAGGCTGGAATGGTAATATCAATTCCAGCTATGACCTTGAGTACAGCCTGAAGCAGCTAGGAGATCATTTTACTACTATGGGACCACGGTTTCAAAAGTACATAGTCTTTCCCCCCACCTTTTGAATTTTTGAATGTTTCATCAATATTGTACATATTTTTATAAAGTTTAGTTAGACATCTCAGGGCTCCTGTTGATAGCAGGGATGCTTTGTAAGCTCCCTGAATGGACTACCCTGAGTAATACATGTATATTTTTCCTTGTTCTCTTATGTGTATTTTCTAAATAAAGGCGTCTACTAAGAAAATATAAAACCCTAGAAAGTAGAAGACAACTGGTTCCGCCTGTTCCTGCTGGAAGAAAGGAAAGCCTAGATCCACTGAAAGATATGAACGTTGATGAGCTGAAAACGGAGCTACAAGCTAGACGAAGTTCTGGCGAGGGCAAAGAGGAGGAGCTACAAAAAGCTTGGAGGAAAAACAAGGATTCCAGCTCTTCTGCACAAAAGTTATCTCTCTGTTGATGAACTGAACTTAAAGGGGTATAAAGTATTGTTCTTTGAAGCACTGCACTGTTCAGTGAATCACATCACTGACATTGGCACACAGAACTAAAGGAACTTCTTTCCATCCAGTAAAGCAGAGATACAATGAGGGGTGAAGACTACAGAAAGACCCTGATCTTTGTCACCATTGCTCTTTACGCAATCCCCAATCGTCAGATTAGGCTGCTCCTGTTACTCTCTGGGAAATGATTGAAATCTATCACGCACAAGATGAAGCGAGATCACCAAGACGATCCTTTATGCCTGCATAATCTCTGCTGGAGGCATGCAATCAAATGCCACAGGATGCTGATTCCCCCGCAGGCTGACGTACAGGAAACTGTTGGGTCTGTACCTACACAGTCCAGTTAATTGCTCCGAGTAGCTTCTCACAGATCTACAAATGCAGAAATGTTTGAAAGGCTGTTTGAGAAACTCTGAGACAACAATGAAAACCTGGAGCAAAAGGATTGGATACTTGCCAAGAAATGCAATCCTGCAGTTACAAGCCGAGAAATCCAACACGGGCAAGACTGTGTTCTCATTAAGCACAGAAAAAATCAGCAGAATGGCAAAATCGCTGTTAAATTAGAGAACACTCATTCTTAAAACTGAAATCGAGCTGACTGGGCTGCTCGTTTGAGGCTAATTGCCGATTTCATAAAGCCAGGAGGAGTGTGGAGGGTGAGAACTTGTTCGATTCTGGTTTTTTATTTTGTCCCACATTTGCCGGCAGTTATTTTTTTTGTGTCCGGCTACTTTTAACCATAGTTGACTTATGACGTCACAAGGATTACTCTGTCTCCTTTTTCCTTTGTGTGAAGTGGAGCGGTGAAATTTTGCGTTATTGCCCATCATGGGGCGAAAGAAAGGGCACAACTAACTTTAATTCCCATTCAAACAATGAGTTGAACTTTAACCTCAAACTTCAAAGATTACAATCGAATCTCGACATCTGGTGCTCAAGGGACCTTACGCTATTTGGTAAAGTACTCATAATCAAGACTATGGGAATATCGTCACTGGTGTATTCAGCCACTAATATCGATGTGCCTTCGTAAGTTATAAATGTCAAAAGTAAAATTTTCAGGTTTTTGTGGAAGAACAAGAAAGACAAAATCAAAAGAGAAGAACTCTATCAGGATTATGAGAAAGGTGGTCTCCGCATGGTTGACTTTGAGACCATGATTATAGCTTTAAGGCTTGCGTGGATTTCCAGGCTTTTACAAGAACGGCAGGCAAACTGGAAAACTGTTCCAGTCCACTTTTTCAGTAAACTTGGAGGATTAAATTTCTTACTTACTTGCAACTATGATGTAAAATATTGCGAAAACTTACCGCGTTTTTACAGACATACTATCTTTCTTCTCCATCCTAAAGTCCCTTTAGGAGGATGAAACGTGCAAAAGGGATTTGATTTTGTACAATAACAAAGAAATACTGATTGGTGGAAAGCCTTTTTTAATAAGGAATGGTTCTCGAAAGGTATCAAATCGATTAGAGATCTTCTTAACCCGGACGACACCTTCCTAACTTTTGAGGAGCTTAAGCCTAGATACTCCCTAGAGAAAAGTTCTTTTCTGCATTTCTATCAAGTAGTTAGTGCTATCCCAAGCCACCTGTTAAATAAAGCAAGAGCTCCAGAAAATCTGCATAGCGAAAACAAAGATGATGATGTGACATGCTTCCAACTAGACGGCAGTGTTGCGATTAATCTAATGAAAGCAAAAGCAAGCGACTTCTACTGGCTTCTAATTAACAGATTATATAAGAAAGATCAAACGGGCCCAAGCCGGTGGAATAAAGCCATTCCAATGGAGAAGACAGAATGGTCCAAGATCTTCAAATCGACTTATAGAACTTGTAAGGAAACTAAATTGAAAGAAGTTAGTTTCAAGTTTACCCACCGTATCATTGTTACAAAAAAAGAACTTTTCAGGTTTAAGATAAAACCTGATGGCAACTGTGTATATTGTAGGGAGCCAGATTCAATAGATCATACTTTTCTAGCTTGCGGTTGTATAGTCTTTTGTAGAGAAAGTACTAAAATGGTTTAACCCTTTACTGTCAGCGTTTTTCCCTTAGAAAAACACATTTTTTACCGCTAAAGCGGTTTTTGAAGTGCTATATCTCCAAATGCCACTAAACTTTGCTACAAAAGCGTTTTCTTACATTTTAGCTCAATTTTGAGCCAGCTTCTTTTGAAAATTGTACATTATTTTGGTTTCACGCACGCACATAAGCCAAAATTTGGACTTGTTTTTTTTTGTTATGTTTTTTTTGCTGATTCATTTCTAATTTTGTCTCGCCTCTATTGCTTTCCTTTTTCTCTCCCTGACTTTTCTCTTTATCTTCTACCCTTTATCACCTTTCTATCCACTGGAAAAGTTTTGGCCTCAGTCCTTCTAAGAACCTGGAAATGGACCATTGATCAACTAGGTGACTTGGCCTATTTTACCACCAACTTTGCAGCCAAAATTGGACACATTTTCCTGGTATAGCTCTGCCAGAATTTGGTCGATATTCAAAATGGACACACGTATGGATGGATCTGTCCTTGCTGTGCTAGCTGCTTATCAAAACAATCTGGTGATGTCAAAAATGATGACGTCACAAGTGGCTCAATGGTTCCCGACAAAAACACAACTCTTGACGGAAAAGAGTTAACCTCGACAATGGCACTGTTTTCAGTTTAAATTCGCAAAAAATTGTTTTTGGTCTATTAAGTGAATGTGGGCCGTCAGTAGCTAAATTAGATTATACTTTGCTCTTCTTGCGATACTATATTTATCAAAAGAAACTCCTGGAAGACTCACTGGTGCTCCAACATTTTGTTAGTCAAATAAAATACAAATATTCGCTTGAAAAACTTTAAGCAGTTTTGTCCTTTTATTTCTTATCTACCTTTACTTCCCTATTTGCCTGTTCTGCTTTTCCTCCAGTAAATGGGTTAACATTTCAAATAAATATAAGTAATAGTATTGTATTATCTGTAGTAAGTGTTAGAGTAATGAAGTATTATTATTGAAATGAAATTACCTTTCGTGGAAAGGAAGAACAAAACAAAACAAAACAAAACAAAACAAGAATAGCAAGATGTTTGTAAACTGTAATCTAAGGTATTGTAGGCAATGCAAGTAATGTTAATTATGATGGAAAAAAACTCTCCTTGCAGAGTTAAACTGAAATTTAACTCCAAAAAAAGAGTTAAATTTAACTTCAGGAGTACAATTTCACTCCAGATTGGAGTTATTATAACTCCCACCAGCGTAACTCCAGTTTAGGGGTTAACTTAACTCCCCTAAAGAATACAGAAATTACCTCCTTTTCGGAGTTAAAATAACTCCTTTTGGAGTTAAAATAACTCCCAAAAAATAACTCCACCTTAAGGAGTTAGTTTAACTCCACTACAGGAGTTAAAATAACTCTTTGAAAATTACTGTGTATAAAGCTCCCCACCCATGCCCTGCTAAATGTTTAAAAGGTCACAACTGTGAAAGTTTTGAGCGGTTAATAAATCTTAATGAAACTTGAATTCATTAAATTTCTTCCTTCCTGATGTCGTGCCACTAGCTTTGATTGAAGTCAGGAAATTATTATGGTACCGGATTTTTGCATGACCTGAAGGCATGACCGGTGATTCAAACTACCGAGTGGAGCAGAAACAGTAATAAAGTTCACTGATAATGCCTCTAAAAAAAAAACTTTGCCATTAAATATCAGACCTCGCAATCAAAAGAAATTAAGATCTGCAACTTACTGGCACTCTCACCGGGGGACAAAAATTATGTGGCTATGGCATAAGAAATTCATATTTCAGCTCCTAATTGGTTAGGAGAATTTAACACTCAATCTGTTGTATTTCCAATGGATGTTTTCGGAGTTTGTCACATGTCTGAATTGGTCATAATAAATGCAGTTAAACTGTTTGAAATATCTTTTAGCTGAAGGAAATTGATGAGTCCATTGAGGATCTCAATATAGTTTTGAAATCTAAGCTAAAGGAACAAAAATAATCCTGATGCAGTTGATAAAAAATTTCGGTATTTTGCTAGTTTCAATTCTTCAGAAATTAGTTTCAATTTTATTTCTCTTTATCCCAGGTTGATCTCAAACTAAGGAAAAAAAGGAAGACCATTTAATTAAAATTAGAAAAACTTTCCCAGAACTTAATGTCCCAGTTTTTTTCAAAGATAAAAAGAGGTGACATTTGCATCAGCGAAGGCTGAATGCCTGAATGAAATTGACATTCTTTTGATGTTTGATAAAGTTCTGATCCCCTTGTGATTAAGTTGGAGCAGTCAAAATATTATCATTTAAGATTCGTTATTTTTCCCCAGAATACCAGTACGAAGGCAGCACTAAGTGATCACCTACTAATAAGCAGCAAATGTAACCCCACATCCTTCACTGAGAAAGGGAAAATGTCTGGCCCAGAGCGCAGTGCTAGAAGATGGTGTCAAGATTGCAGAAGTGAGAACAAGTGAAAACCAGGAACAGACTTGAAGTTAACACAAAGCTGAGAGAAATGAATTTTGGTAAATGACTGAACAATGTGATTAAGTGTCTTGCGTATTTAATAGTTCTACAACAAATCCAACAGAGGGGAACCTCAGTTAGAGAAACAACAGGCAATTAGAAAAAAATTCAATTTTGTTTTCCAAGCTACTGTTAATGAGTCTCAAGAAAAGTTTCCCTTGTAGAAGTGAGGTAAAATACTTTATTAAAACATGACAAAGATAGTGCTAAAGTAAAATGTCTTCTTTCCTACCGTGAAGAACTTGTGGAGTTTTGTTCTCCAATGTGTCACAAGAGATCCAGGAAGCAAAGTGACCCTGCAAAGCGCACCCATCTGGCAGGAAACTTGTTGACATGGAGGCGCAGGCTGAAGGAGACACTGGAGATGAAAGCCGAGAGGAGGAGCAGGAGGATGACCAAGGTGGTCAGTTCTTGGTTCCTGATTATATGGTGGAATGTTCCAGCCCATTTGAGCACAGAAGAGTAGATGCCAATCTCCGCGAGCAGGATGCAGAGTCTCCAGTCATTTTCCACCTGCCTTTGCCATTAGCAATGACAGGCCCCTGTAATTCAATCTCGACTTATTTCTTTGGGATAGTCTGTCCCTGCTAAGGCACATCAGCGAAAGGGGGAGAGAAGAAGAAACAACAACACAGGAGGTGACATTTGACAGCACTGTCGCAGCCATTCAGTACTGTCAAAAGACTTGTAAAGGAATGGAAAGTCATTGACACCTTATGATTGCATCGTGCATCTGATAGACTGTCCCATCCTGATGTTGACAAGCGGCAGCTTTCTAAGGTTGTTCAATCTCTTCATAGTGCAACACCAGTCAACATGCTCCCTGCTCATGAAAGCATCATTGCTGCCCTTAATACAAACTGTCCTGTCTCTGAATTAGTCAAACATAGTAAAAACATGGATTTGTCCAAAAATTCAGAAATGGCGACACTTAATGTTGTAAAAGGTCAAATAAGAAATTTCAGAGAAGTGATTCTAATTTTATAACTGCTTATGTTCTCTAAAGGGGGCAATTGCAAGAACAAAAGTATATTACAATCAAGTCATCACTGTCAATGCATATTAAAATGAAAATGAAAATGAGGTAGGGAGAACGCACACTGAATTTGTAAAAAGGAACCTCTTTCCAAGATTGTTCACCTGTCAGAAATTAATGAAAGGGGTCAATCAAAATCCCGGCATATTGGTGAGTTGCACGATGTAAGACAAGTTCTTTTTCATGGCCTTAGTGAACAAAACCAGGTCAATGGAAAGTTCAGGAACCTTCTGCCTGAACATTGTTTTGACGAAAATGGCTTGATTGGTTTGGGGAGGGTGAAGGTTCTTTCAAAGTTGCCATCGGGAGAGATGGGATCCATTTGGAAAGGATGTACTTTCAATTCATTATGACCCCGATTTATTAAAATCTAGCCCATCAAGAAATATTGACAATAGAAAAACGAAGGTTTCTTATTCAGCATTAACTTCTATAGGCTTCATTCCTACAACTCGGTCCAATTGTTGCTTTGCGACTGTCAGGGGTTTCAGCATAGGCTTACTTCCCATTTTAAGCATAAAGAAGCTCAAAAATTCCCGCTACTGTTTTATGTTTTGCAGATCTGTGTTCCTGGGTTGCACACCAGTCTTGGTTTATTCTTAAAATTCTACGAATTGCTGTTGCATGACTGTGCTGTCCTTTATGTAAAAATAACTTCCAATTAAGCCAAGACTAATGTTACAGCTGGTTACCCAGCTTCGTGAAGCAAGAAAGCATCACCAGTTAGCTGGTGCCTATAAAGAGGCCCAGCAGGCTGAAGGATATGCAACCTATCTTGTAACAGCTATTGGGCTAATTCGTACAGAAGAAGCACCCACCGGTGCTCAACTCCTGCATCACTCCCAAGATATGAGATATATAGTAAACAGGCCTTAAGAAACCTTATTCTTAAAACCAAATGCTGAATTTTTCCCTGTCTTTTTACTGTATCAACAAGAAACACTTGGTAATCAAATTCAACAAAGTACTAATTTCACAAGAGACATTAAGGCAGTACATAAAGCCTTAGAGGTCACTTTACAGTCCCTTAATGTCAAAAGACAGGTATATCATAGCCATAGCTGTGTTGGAAACCACATTGACATAAGTCTTAAGGTAAATAATATGAACCAACATACTTGTGCGCTCGCTCAGCTAAAACAAAATACAGTCTGTAAGATAAATAAACACAACATGGGAATAATGCAAGACCATTTCAGCTCTCGAACCTAGGAATCAAGTATACAAAAAATAACCACAACTGTAGTGGACAAGACAACTGAGCAGTGCCCTGCCCTTACTGAGGAAGCAAAGTCAGTAGCACACGAGTTCCAAACACTCGTTGCTCTTTTTGCCACCTGCCATTTCAAGTATAATGGAAGTGAGCCAATGACGGATGAAGAAATTACTACATTAGGCAATTCAATAAATCAAAATTTGAATTATATTATGTATTGAAATAGTTCTGTCGGTACAAATGGTAGGTAAATTGATTTTATTACTTCCTTTCACAGCACAAGACATATGCAAGCTCACAACCTACTTTAGAGAGCAATTCCCATAGGCAACTTTCCTTTCAAAGCTGCACCTGCTGGAGGACTATGTGGTAAACCAGACGTGCCATTTTCCATTGGGCTTTTTAGGCGAACAGAGCGAAGAGTCTATTCACCATAAGTTTGAACGTTTGAAAAGAATGCTTCAGGTGCACTTTGTTGTGGTTCATCGCCAAAACAGAGAGATCATCACTCAAAAACAACGGGAAAATCTAAAATGGCAGAGACGAAAACCTTTATTAGTTTAAGCTTGACCTTGCAAGTCAATATTTTAAGGTATTTAAGCTACATAATACAACGAGTACAACAAAAATATTAGTCTGTAGTCAGTGAAGAACTGGCTTGGAAAGGTATCCTGTTTTATGAACTTTCATTTCCAATAAATAAGCTTACATGTAAGCTTAATCAAACCTCTTGTGTTTGTCCTTTTCAAATAAATTTATCCGATACATAAAGTTTATTAATTTTCAGATTAGATCTAAACAAATTGAAGGTGTCCGACTATTTTTAGAACGCTAAAAAAGACTGTTTCAACTGCTCTTGGGGTATCGACAGGACAGCATTTGCTGACATTCACAAAATTGTCAACAACTGGAAACCTGATAAAGACTCTAAAAAATTTTTACAAAAGCCAAAGAATGGACTTCTTTGTTCCTCAGGTTAAACGGCAAAAGGGAGGGTGCCAAAGAAACCGAATCACACTATACATGCAATTCACTGTTACACACATCCCTAAGTTCTTTGAGCTCCACAAACCAGTCAAACGTTTTCACACATCAAGGGGTTGAAAGGAACAATGACATGGCTCGTGGATTCAATATCAAAGGTCATCAAAAGAAAAATCTACGTTTAGGTATAAGTAATTACTTTTTACAATGTAAACGCACTGGCATGTACAGGCTAGTTCATTTCTTGCCAGAATGACCTTTATCCTCTGGCTGTTTCCTCTGAAATTAAAGGTGTCTACGTCTTGCTGCTTACATGTACATTGAAAACTCACATCTTTCTCACTTCACGTACAGAGGAAAAGATGTCACTTATTAGCAAGTCCTCCCGTGGGCATGGAAAATGGTGGATAGCTTATTGGAAAATATCAAGGTAAATTGTATAGACCCTTCCAGTAAGTACTTAAACAAGAACTTCATGTATACATTCATATATGGCCAGTCACCACAAAGGCATTATTGGCCTCACAATAAAAATGTTATGATAGCCCTGCTGTCAATGATTAACAATTTTGAGCACGTGAGGGAAGGACTATACTCTAGGGGTATCCCTGAATTGGTTAATGGGTGTACCCTCTAGACCTGTATGCCATGTGCTTCTAGGGATCTAGCCTCGAGCAATTTGTTGAGTTTCGGAGCTACAATTTTATACTTTTTGTGGAGTTCCGTTCTCCAGTGTGTCACAAGAGATCCAGGAAGCAAAGTGACCCTGCAAAGCGCACCCATCTGGTTTTTCAGGTAAGTGTGTTTTACCTCCCCATTTCCTCTACCGATTTCATTCAGGATCGTTTACGTCTTTCCACATATTTTTCTTCTGCATACCTTTTGTTGTTACAAATCTTGACTTCGCTTACTTTGCTCATATCCACCCGTTCATCTTTGCTTAGATAGTCCACTATAATTCCGTCATTATGAATAACTCAGTTTGTCCTAAGGCCCTCATCATTGGGCATTCTCTTGTCCATCGTTTAAAGGACGATCTTCTATGGAATTTTGACTCTCAGGTTTCCACTGATTTTGGGCTAGATTGAAGCATGGAGGTTTTGTTGCATGGCATAGGTGGGCTTTGCATTACTCAACTTCGCCACATTATTTCCCAGAAAGTTGGCAATCTGTCGCCAGATGCTGTGCTTTTGGAAATCAGCACGAACAATTTGGGTTCTATTTCACCTGAAATCGTGGGCTCTGACATTCATGATCTTGTTGAATATTTACATTTCTCTTTAGGTATAAAAATGGTGGGTGTTCGTTTAGTAATACCTTGTAGGATTCGCGAGTGGGGCTTGCCCGACGTTGGTTTCAATCTTTAGGCCCCGAAACTAAACCAGTAAATTTCTGTGTTGCTGGATGATACTCCTTTCGCTTTTGTCTGGCATCACGAGGAGCTGGAGTCGCTGGATCGCACCATTTTGATGCCAGATGGTGTTCATTTGAATCCACGTGGCCAATACAAGCTGTACCGGAGCTATCGTGGTGCACTTTGAAAGGCTTTGCCCCCGTTGTCTTAATATTTTTTACGTGGGTTATGGGCTCTTACTAACTTGCTTCATGTTTTTACAGTGATAATGTAAGCCTAGAGTATTGATTATTTCATCTTTGTTGGCCTGGTGCCCACTTAACTGTTTTCGTGTCACATGGTTAACGCTCATTTATGGCCTCCTACGTTAGCGAGGCATTTCTGTGCATGTTGGCCTGGAGCGGACCTACCCCTTTTTTGTTTTCATTAATGCTCATTTATGGCCTGTATTATTACTTGATTTGCTGGCCTGGAGCAGCCTTAGCAGAATTATTTTTCTTTCAATTTTCTTTTGGCCTTTTGAGTTGGCCTGGAGCACACTGAGCCATTTGTTTATGCTACTTTATTGCCTGCTTAAAGCCAGATTCCTCATTTGTAGGCCTGGGCAGAATTAGCATGTTACTTTGTTTTAATTTACTTTCTGGCTTCGTGCTCATTTATGGCCTTCTTCCTTTTTATTCGTTAGCCTGGAGCAGACCTCAATTTTACTTTATTTCTGCTCATTTACGGCCCTCTTTATTTTGCAGTTTCATGGGGTGTCACTATGCGGCAACACTGTGTTTGTATAGTCTGCCACGTAACCCTGCTGTGCTCATGTTGTAATTGTTTTTATCTTTGTTTTTGTGTGTTATTTGAGCAATGATCACGTGTAATTTTGCAACAGCTTAACCTACAAACCAGCCCTCTTCATGGGGGCTCGCTTGTCTGGTTCTTTTTGTTTATCCTAGAATGCCTTGTGCCGCCAGAACTCGTCGCCAGGCTGCCACTTCCTCAGATGCTGCAGCTAAGTCTTCCACCGCCACATCTGTAATAGTGAGCAGCTTCATCTGAAATATTGTTTAAAAAAAAGAATGCATTGCACTGGTTACGTTGCATCTTAAAGTAAATGTTCTACATTTTTACTTTGGCTGATAAAATCAACCAATTCTTTGGTTTTCACATCTCTGTTATGACTAACCCATTGGACACATGCACATGGTTGCAGCTTCACTTCTATCTTGGTCTTTGGCCTTGGTCAAAGAAGAAATTGTAGTTTACCCTATGTACAGCTTTTAAGTTTCCACCATTTCTAGGTGGCATTAGAAGATAATTACAAGTTTGTCACCCAGGAAACAAGTAATCATTTGCAATTCGATGAATAAGGAGAATGTTTTTGACATGGCCGTTTGTTGTTATTACATTTTCAGTAACGTTTCAACCAGATCTATTGCACCACACACGTGTTCCGTTGATAAATGAGGAACTGGAGTCTTTAGGTGCAGTGTCCACTAGACGACACTTTTAGAAAATTGGATTTTTACTTTCAACCGTGGCCTCGAGTGTGAAGAGGTCTTGCACTGGCACAAGGGATCCAGAAGAGCTTTTACAAATACTAGAATGGATCGAGACTGACCCACAAGGGATGTCTAGTAGTGAAGAAAGCAAGTTAGATCATCTCACAAATGAAAGCGAAAAATTGAGTTAAGGGATAACTAAACATTCAGTCGCAAGCCTTTTGAAAAAAATGCTCACATAGTCTCAGAGTGTCATAAAATCATTCCAGAGAGGAGGAGTCTTCAAATCAATTTCCCAAACGCTATTGGTTGCTATAATTATGTTATCACGTGCCTACCTGCTCCAGTTTCACCTGTTCAAGTATATTGTGTAGTTTACTTTGTTTACCAATCGTAGTTCACAAATGCAGACTGCAGACTGGGCACAAAATGCAAACTAAGACCAAAATTTGCTGCTTGCTGCTATTTATAGCCTATTACTAGAAAAAGCGTCAACCTTGAAAAGCTATATCCAGTTTTGGGGCTGATTAAATGACGAATTTTAGCCCCATTTCAGTTCGGCTTCCTGAACAAATCCTCTTAAAAACATATTTGCAATTACATTAAGGGAGTTTCAACCTGGGCTGAAAAAACCCCACATAATCGCCTTGAAATTTCAGCCTGGGCTAAACAGTGAGCTTGGATATGGGCATTTGTTGCGTGTTAGAGAAAACAAGATGGTGGCCTCAAGATTCCAATGGAATAAAGGAGATACAATCCAAAATCTTATTGGGTGCTTGGCTAATTTCAAATAGAAATTAAATGCAACAACAGTGACTTCAACGTCAATGAGGTAAAGCAGTATGAAGCTGTTCAGAAAGTGATGGCTTGGCTCAATTCAGTCACCATTTAGAAATCCTCCAACCTTAACCCAGTGCAAAAATACAAGAAGCAGAATTGGTCAAAAGACCAGAATATATAAGGTGCGGCTTATAAAGACGTGAAGTAGGAGTCGTGCCAGCCTTTCAACCCTCAAAGACAAAAAGAAACTCCTTGAACAAATTCAGTGATTGATAAACCTGTTTATCAAGATTAAATACACGTGACAGAAATGCTGAGCCAAACCGTATGCATATACCGTGGAACCACACATTAACCTTATTGCGATTCCAGTAAGCTACCACATGTAGATTTCAGCTGTAATCGTACCCACCCTGCCCCCCCTGGGTGCAATCGCGGTAGTCTAGTGCAATATAAGACCCACAGAACCCCAAAGAGAGTAGTGTGGTGTGGTGACAAACAGGAACTGCTTGAACAAATTCAAGAAATCTCAATTCGTCCCTCAGTCAGTCACATAGACTCCTCTTCTCTCTCAATTACTCCTTCTCTCTCAATTACTCCTCTTCTCTCTTTGGGGGATTTGGAGGGTGCGATTGTGGTGGTCTAGTGCAATAAAGACCCACAGAACCCAAAGAGTGTAGTGTGGTGTACTTAGTGAGTGATAAACCTGTTTATGAAGATTAAATACACGTGACGGAAATGCTGAGCCAAACCCTATGCATATACCGCAGAACCACGCATTTACCTTATTGCGATTCTAGTAAGCTACCACATGTACATTTCAGCTGTAATCTTACCCACCCTGCCCCTCCCTGGGTGCAATCGCGGTAGTCTAGTGCAATATAAGACCCACAGAACCCCAAAGAGAGTAGTGTGGTGTGGTGACAAACAGGAACTGCTTTAACAAATTCAAGAAATCTCAATTTGTCCCTCAGTCAGTCACATGGAAACCTTTAATGACAAGTTTGAATTTGTCGGGGAAGTTAACAATGACTTAAACTGTGCAGTTTGCAGAGAGATTTTAACTTACCCCATTGAAACAAAGCGTGAACACTGTTTTTGTGCTGGGTGCCTGAGACAAGTAGTGGACCATGCTGGTGCCTCTGTTCTATGTCCAGTATGAAAGAGAGCCGATCTTGCCGACTGATCTCAAGTAGCCCACAAGAATGGTTCTCTGCCCGCTGGGGGAACTAGAAGTCAAGTGCAAACTGTGCAGAGACAAGTGTTAGTCAGTGGTAGACATGTTTGCCCAACAGAGGTGCAACTCATACCTGTAGTCACACCACAGCAACCCGAACTGCACCTGCCCAGGCACCCATCCCTCCTCTAGTTCCTCCCCTTTTTGTTTTGTCTGTTTTCTTTTTATTTTTTTGTTTTGTTTTACTTGTTAATCAATTAATTTGTGAAAATACTCTAATTCAAGTCGTTAAATTAAAAAAAAACAAAGAAAAAAAAAGAAACCTGCTCTCGCTGAGTGTCGAACCCGGCTCGTCATCGTAAGATGCCGGTGACTAGTCCACTAGGCCATGGGCGTTTGACGTTATCATCGAAGTTAATTTTAATACTTAGTTCTTTCTTCGTGACAAGCTGCCTATCAGCGTGAAAATGCTGGTGTTTTTCCTGCAAAATGTTGCTCGAAACGCCGTAAAAACCATGGTTGTGGACAGAAAATAACCAAAAAGCACTAGCTCTGCTATATTTGGCGTCGAAACCGCTGCGAAAAGCTGCGAACTCAAGCCGTGTGCCGACCGAGTTTGAACAGAACCGACGAGGCAAATTTGAACTTTTTGCCTGAACTTTATCGCCTAATTTCTTTCGCCTAAATTGAACTTTTCTTCTTCCACCAAAAAGACAGTTCCTTGAACTTTTTTTTTTCCATTAACAAATTTGTTTTTGACTTTCGTTGTCTTTGCTTTTTTTGCTACAACACGGGTCAACATGCAATTTCGCGCCAAAAACACACGGGATTCAGCACAGGGTTACATCCAGTGTATGAAGTGTATTGGTACTCCTGTGGTGCAGACGGACGGACGTACGGATGTAGGGACGGACGGTCACGTGACTATTACGTCACTACCAAAATTTTTTGGCTTGACAGGTTACCAAATTTCCTTAGCAATGGAGCTCCGCTGACGCGCTAGCGCGCTGGCTCCGCTATCATAGATCTTAGAGAGGGGAAAATATCATCAGAGGTCGAAAAGCTGGGGACACTATGTCAAATAAAAACTCAAGGAATCAACTGATGGCGTTGCTGCACTTAAAACAGGAGGAAAGGAGAGTCAAGTGCACTTAATTCCTATTAGTCACACGGTTCCATTTATTGGTTTCTTCACATTTGTTACTCAAAATCGTAGACTTACACAAGTCGACTCCTTTTGCACCAAAAACACCCCCAACATGGACTTTGAGAAAGTCTAACAAAATCCTGACAGCCAATCATTACGTTCCTTTTGTACATAAGCTCCTAAAAGTTGTTGCTGTACTCTAAGCTCAAAAGCGCCGTGACCAGATAAGCCAGCATCATGTAACGACCAGGACAAGAGATATTCAGCAGTTCAGGGCATCTGTCAGTGGGGACCAGATGAATCTTCACGTGGTCAAGCATCTCCAGGGACTCTCAAAAGATTAACTAGAGAAGGTGCTTAAGGAAGCCTTGGGAAAAGCCTGGTCCTAGAGATAATAATAATAATAATAATTTATTAATTTATATTGCGCTATTTAACATAAATACCAGAGGGACAAGTGCTACCAGAGGGACAAGTGCTACCAGAGGGACAAGTGCTACCAATGAAAGCTGACTTAGGGCTTTCTTGGTTTTGCCTAAACAAACTAAGGAGATTGGTTTGTCTCCAAAATGTACTATTGCTTTTTTACTATTGTATATCATTGCAGTCGTTATCATAGTACAAATACTCACAGCTCAAGTTGTCTATAACTATATTGTTGACTTTATGTTTAGATGGTTCAAACAATAGAATCTGCGAATGGACAGCAAAAAAGCAGCGAGAACAGAAGACTGTGATTGGAGAAAACCTGGCTTGCAGATTTGTTCCAACGGAGCACCAGGAGAAACATGGTAACAAAAGGAGACCCCTGTGCATATGTCATCAACTTAAAGAAAAAGGTCTTAGAATTTGTCAAATGCAGTGATACCAAATTCTAATAGCCCCATAATATTTTGTTTAGTTTTGGTTTGAGGTCACAAATGAAGAACATTTCGAAAATTAAACTAAACAAACAAAGCAACTCCATCCATGCAAAGCTGTTTGTTTTGCTGCTTTGAATACCACTTATCGTCCTAATTTTTGTTTTCAGGTAGTTTGTGCCGTTATTTCGCATATATATTTTTTCTTTGTTTGCGTGTAAATATCTTAGCATTTACCTTTAGATTATCTTATCGGTTCACAACTGTATAATTACATAATACTGAATTTTTACCCCTGAACTCGAACTTGAATGCCCGTAGAATGGTTCGATTTACAAAAGCAGCAGCTATTAAGATATTGGAAGATATGAAACAATAGCAATGTTAACTAGAACTATATCTACTTTGATTACTGTACTAATTATGAAATTTATTGTATTATTTCACAGATGGTTGATGTCATAGGTGGAAGTGGTGTCTACCTGTTAAAGAGACAACTGGCTGTGTAAAAGCAGCCACAAGTCAAGAAGTTCCTTGGCTTGTCAGCTGCTTAGTCGTCTCCTTGGGCAATGAGCTAGTAAAGAGAAAACTAAATAAACGAGGTGGTGGAGAGTATATGCTTCTGGACCCTCATATTGTGAATGTTATAAAAGATATACTATATTCACATCCACATAAATTCACATTATAGAATTTTAGAAAATGGGAAAATGCATGCTTTTAAATCAACTGGTAGTAATCGAAGATTAACAGAGTGGGTTCGACTGGTTACATTCTATCAGACAGCCAACGCTTCTGGTTCCCTAGTTGTCACCAAGGAGACGAAAGCCTTTGAGTCCTTTGCTTTCCCTAAATGAAAGCATAGGTCTTTGGGCATGGGGAATTGTGGTTTGACTAAGAATTGCTGTGAAACGATTTGACCATGGTGAACAAATTTTCTGCTGACAACAAAGGTCCTTGAATATGTCATAGCGATGTCTTTCCTTCACTGGAACAGCAAGCAACCAAGCCAGCTAAATCACTTGGTTAGACAGTACAAAAGCCTCAAAACACGGCCTAACAAAGGGCCTGGAACTAATTTTCCAGAAATCTTTGATGACTTATTTACAAAAGAAAATTCACATGACAAATTTTCTATGACAAATGAAACTGACATGCCAGTTTAATTAGCAAAGTCATTTGCAACATAAAAAATGTGACAAAATTTTCTCATCTACATGAGCAAATACAGTTTGCAATAGTATTTGCTAATATGCATCGGGCTTTAAGCTCTACAACTTTACAGGTAGGCAATTAGTCAATATACAAAATTACTGTAATCAATTCAACTATAAACCCTTCGGTGGTTTGTGCACGACTTTACATCAACGAATTTGCCAGTGACATGTTTCAAAAATGACCATCAAGGTAAGCACTACACAACAATGATGAATTAGCCTGATCAAGGGGCATTTCTGATGCCTCGTTATTTGACATTTCTCGTGTCAAAAATAACACAGCTAGGCTGTTGCATGTCTCGGCAAGTAACAAAAGTGTCCACTTTTATCCTGCATTTAAATTATATTTAGCCTTCCTGCCAGTCTTTATCGTTGTGACTTGCAACCACATGACCAGTGTCTGGCTCTGAAAGTCAGCAGAAACAGTGTCAGAAATCACTCTCAAAATTCTCTAAATTCAGCAACAAGGAATAATTACGAATTAGCGATGTTTTCTTGAGTGCTGTACATCCTGTGTTTGTAAGAGCGCTTCAAACTGTCTTGTCAACCAACTTGAAAAATTTCCCAGAAAAGTTAGTTTCTGGCTCCAAAAAGTCTTGTGAAGGCTTTTGTGGTCCTCGGCAAAAATCACTCTCAAAACTGTTCTCTTCAAATTCAGCAACAGGTATAGCAGTCCAAGTCCATACGAATAATCGATCTTTTCTCGACCGTTAATACATCCTAGGTGTGCCACTTGTGTTTATAAGTGAACTGCAAACTGTGCCTTGTCGGCAAACTCAAAAACGTTTCTAAAAAACGTGAAGAAAATAAACAAAACGTCTCAACCAGAATCCAAGTTCGCCTGAACTTGTGTGTTTATAGCGTTTGGGACCTGGGCCTCATGAACGCGAGGCCAAAGCCCATACCAGTTTCCGGCCGAGCGTAGGCCCCCGCAAAAATCTTTGGGGGGGGGCTAAATTGGCATTGACAATGACCTATTACAGAGAAAATCTCCATTTTTTCTGGCTGCATGACACAGGACACCCAACACAAGATTAGGAATGTACTTTTAAACAGATTTAAATAACAATGAAATGCACATCACCCTAATAATGCATGCACGCATACCTTAAAACAATGTATTCATACAGTTTGCAAGTAGCGCCAAAAGGATCAAAAATTCTCCATACTCAAGACCGACCTTGGCTGGTGAATAACGTTTTTTCTGCTTTTATGGAGGTGAGATGAGGCGAATTGGCTCGAGAATTGTTTGCTTTTCTATGTGCATCTTCTCGCAAAGCTGTAATCATGCCATGGCGCTGCTATACAAGGTGGAGCATGCACTTTCTATCAACACATTTAGTGGAGTAGAGCACAGGAAAACCAAAGACTTGAAAACAAGAACTGGTTCTTGAATCAATGCAATCCCAGAAAGGAGAGAAATTAATTCTAATTTCAAGAAAAATTTTGATCCTCGCAGAGTGTGAGCACACTGTCACAGAACACAAAAATGGTTTTCTTGCAAAATGGAAGACCATTAATAAAAAGTTAGTCATTTTAAGGCTATTGGACACGAGGAAGGAAGTCATCATGGGGAAGGCTTGTCTCCCCCATTGAACCAGCTTGCAGAGACATTTGCATCAGATCATAAGAAGGAAGAAGTGCCCATTAGGAGGAAGAAGTGACCAGGTTTCTCCAATCACTTCATTTTACCCAGAATCAGTGTGATGCAACAGAGAGGGCCACTAGGGCTCAAAGTCGATGTGCAGAATGGGTAGGACAAACAAAAGGAGAATAACTCCCTTAAAATTCCATGAGGTTCATACTGTGAATACCCCTCTTTGCTGGTCGGAAAAAGGTGGTTGAGACCAAACCCCTTATTGTTCAGAACCAAAATTGTTTAGCACCAGCCCCTAGATAATGTACGGGCCATACATATGTACTGGCTCTGCTTGATAGGTGGGTTCGTGGTTAAATTGCGAGAACCTGAAGGAAAGTATCCAAAATGATGAAGACAAGCTATCCCTCCAATGATCCATCAAAGTGCCAGACTCCCAGTAAAACAACTATCCAGCTATATCTTCCCCCATCAATGAACAAGAACCTGGCACTGACAAACAAAGTATCCACGAAACACTTAACTAACAGGTTGCACAAGGAAAGTGAACCTGGTTCCATCCCTCCTTATCATCCCGCTGTATCTTCAATTAGAGGAAAGGAAGGCAGCTCAGCTTCAGAACATAATGAAACATAAGAAAAGAAATGGCAAAAGGAAAGCTGACCACAGAATCGGACGAAGAAGACCCCCAAAACGTAAAAAACTTACCAGAAGTAGCGGCAAACTCCAATGTTGGCTTCTGACATTTTTTGTGATGAACACAAACAAGTGCAATTGTTAGTAACAGTAAAAGTCACTGTTTGGTTACTTATTAGAGGCAAAACATCGCAGTTAAAATTTTCCTCGGAGAGAAAAATCTAAGCATATTTCAAGGAAATTGGTTTTCTCGTGACTTGCATCATCTTCGAGCTTGGTGGACATATAGTTTCCTGGAGGCTTTTTCAAGGCTGAGTAGACCAAGTGCTTCTCATAAGAAGGTTTCTGAGTGATTAGTGATTTACAGATTAAGCCTGAAGATGCCATTGCCACAGTAAACGATAACTTAAAACAGTTCTTAATGATTTTCAAATTATCTTGTTCAAGCAGTGCTGATTTTAGGGGTCTTGTCCAGATGAAAGCTGACGCTATTGCTTGACATAGTTATTCCCAAATCTACAAACTGAGATTATACATTGCCTCCTAAAACAGGCATTTGTATTTTCCGTTCGCTCGTAAACATCATCAACATGTATAGTGCTGACGTAAGGATTAGATGACAAAGTCATAACAGGTATGAGGCCTAAGGAAATTATTCATGCGTATGTGTCTAGGGGTGGATTCATTTGCAGGATACGTGCATACTCATCGCATTCTTAACGCTACCCTGTCACAAATAAACGTGTCGATAACCCCCAGAAAACTACCCGTGTGAAATGCCTATTGTTTTTAGCTTGATAATTACGTCCAACGTCAAGGCAAAAAGGAAGGAAAGCTTCAAAAATTATCTTTCTTGGGTGATTTACTTGGCTTGTAAAGCTGTGGAACGTGATACCTTATTATAATAGCCCAATTTCAATCTATTAAAATTCACCCTAAAACAATAAATAAGCCTCGAACGAAATTGGGCTATTTAGTTAGTTGTGGCGGAAGTAGCTATTAGAATATGGCAGGCACAAGCAGACGGGAAGATGGAATAATGGTACAAAGTGAAGATGACAGTGTACTTTCTTCCTATTTTTCTAAGAGGAAATAATTCATGAAAGGGTACTTCTGATTAACCCAGTGGTGACAGCAAATGTATTCAGGTTGTGCACAAAACCGTGATAATTAAAATGCTGGAAGGGTGGAAATTTGACAGTCTGTTTATTTGTATCGCATTCGGGATACGCGTATAGGGTATGCAATTAATCAATGGCGTATCGATTTATCGTATTCAATGAAAATATATTTGCATTTTTTGGCCACACAGGAAAATGCAATCCTTTCGCAAGTATTTGAGCAGGCAATTGCCTCCTTTGGGAAAAGTAATCAGAGTTGACAGCATCAAAATAGCCAATGAAGTACGAGCACATGCTGGAACGCGCCATTCATTTATCACCTACCCCATCTGCGTAACCTAATGCGACGAAAACAAACAGGTTGTCGCATTTTTTGCTATACGCATATGCTGCAAATGAATCCACCCTAGGTAAGAGCAATGTATGTCCAAAATGTTTCAACACTGTCTTCTGTGTCGCTTTCACACAAAAACATCTGCAAAGAGATTGGTTTTTGCCATTGGTGCAAACGTAAGTAGTGTAGATCACGAGTGGACTCAAGACGGTTATGAAGGCACTCATCACTTTGGACCTCCGAATGTAGCCATAATTTATCATTGCTGCTGTCTTGTAAACACCAAACTCAGTCTCACTTTGATTGTTGTAATGTGGTGCGGGGAAACTGCAAAATAGTCTCAAAATCCCACAGCCCAGATTTGGTGTCTGGTAACGGTCATAGCAATTTAAACGATTTGTTATGGGCATTAGGGTGGCAAAACTCTGCCAATAAAGAGTAGAAAAAAACTGTTATAGTGTATACAACCTCACAATGGCATGACAGAATGTTCAAGATCCATCTTTTCGTTTTACATCAATTTGAATTTTTTTTTCATTTATTGAACACTGAAAACAAACTAGCTCTTCCACAACCCCACACTGATTATCTAAATAGAAGATTTTCATACAGTGGAGCTCAGTTGGCAAAAACCTTACTCTCAGAATTACAGCAAGCGACATCCTTAAGCGACTTTAAGACAAAATTGAATCGCCACAGTTTAAAGTAAAATTTAAACACGGCCTCCAAGAATAGCAGCCTTTACTGTTTTAAATTTTATTCTTTTAGGGAGATAGATAGTTGATAATGATTAATAAGCTTATGGAAATGCTGTGTATTAATTAAGTTACCTTATCTTAGAAGAACTTTAACTTTAACAAAGGACAAAATCAGTCAGACTGGCAGAACTCTAAATGATTTCAATACAGGAGAAGCAAACATTGGCCTTATTCATACCAATTCCAGGAGTGCTGGGAAAACAACGGCCCTTGAAGCTTTGGCCTATAGTAAAGGATGCCAGAAAAAAGACCATCCCCTTTTGGTCTGACTCGGGCATCAGTGCATTTCTGACACATCACTGTAAGTCAGTACTCAGGAAAAATATAATAATTATTGCATACATGAGGTCTGGCAGTCACGTATATTACACTATAGAAAGCTCTACAACCAGGAACGTTTACTTGACCATGTGTCAAAGAAAGTTCCCTGGTAGTCAGGTAACATTTTTTGTAAATTGTAACATTTCTTTGTTCACTTTGCTATAAACAGTAAAATGGTCATGGAAAATTGTCTATTACGACTTTTGGTATATTTTTGGAAGATGGAAATATAACTTCCACCCTTGCGGAGTTCCTGCTGCATCTGCAGTGGGGCCTTTTCCAAGGCTCTACGTCACAGAGATGCTTTGTGCCAAAGGGAAGTGTAATATTGACTTCTCACTATCATAAGCCTGAAAGATTAGTATAATGATCATTGCTTACTATACTTCATCCACACGGTTTGCATCTCCTCCAAGTTTAATAAAGTAATGAGCAATGAGTAGTGAGAGTAGCATTTACTTACCCCTTTAGTTGCTTAATATATTACTGTATACAAAACTCTGTATTACTTTCATTAATATTAGTCTTTCAATAAGCAAGTACACATCTAATCTTAGTTAAAACAATCATTTTGGTTCCATTATGTAGATTGGTAGGAAGACTCATCAAAATTTCCCATTGCAAGTATAGGGGCACATGGCAGGGAGGTGGAAACTGCGACACCAGAAATTCAGCTCTGCTTCATGAACCGTGTAAACACACCAATAACAGTTACTGAAAAGCAACAGATGTCACTAAGGAGGCGAAATTTTTAATGAAACAACTAACACAAATTGCCAAAGCTTAGAGAGCGTTTTCTCCAACCTCTATTTTTTAGTACTTTCACTTAGACACAAAATGAAAGAACAAAAGTGAGAGATTGCTTGTTAATGTTCTTAGGAACAGGAAGTGATTTATGATTTTGCTTTACACAGATGGCCGAGGTAAAATATTTTTCAAACAGTTTTCTTAGAATACTAGCGCATTAGTTGTAAAAAAAGAAATATTGCAGTGGTAATAACCTTGATTCCTTGCTGTTAAGGAGAATTCATAACTCTGTGAATATTTCAAAAGCAAAAATTGTCTTCACTATTAGTTTGCTTCTTCTCATTACCAGAGATTTAGTTGTTTTAGTTGAAGTTGTGTTTATTCCACATAGAATGAAGAAAGTTGTTTTCTCTACTATTCATGGCATGTCTACATAGTGTTTTGGTTTTCATGTTTGACAGACCATGACTACTGAAATAAATTCAATTAAGTTCCCCTAAATTAGCCTCTATAAAAAAACAATCAGTTTCATACAATTCCTAAGAGCCCGGGAACATTCAAGTCTGCTGTTGTTTGCAGCATGATACAGACACAAGTATGTGGAATCGTTTAGAGCACTCAGATGAATGCATCAGTTGAAAGTGTTCCATAACAGCAGGGCAAAGTCTGTTGGGGAGCCTTGGTGCGGCTGAGAGAACTTCCACTAAAAGAAACTGGATAGCAAAGGTAACAGCAACATGCACATTTTATTCAACAAGCGCAGAGGGGGCAAAGCAGCAAAGCTGCTTGTTAAGTGCTTCAGGAATCATCCACCTTAGAATTCTGATGACAAGATGAAAGCATTATCACTGAAATAGTGCAAAAAGTATAACAACCACAACTAACAGCTCTAGCAGTTCCGTGACCTAACACCAAGCACTCAAAGATCAATTTTTCCATGAAAACTTAAATGAAAATAGTTAGTATGCAATGCACAAAACCTGTTTTTTAAATCATTCTTTCATGATAGCCATATATGATAACCAGGGAAAGTCTTGTGCGTTAAGCAACTCAATTAATTTATGCATTTTCATGACACAGCTTCGTTGGTTTTTTTAAGACATTTGATCCTTGCTGTTCAGGGAATAACTAGAAAGATAAAGGGAAACAAAGACAATTGCAAATGCTTTATTCTCATGTTTACTGCTGTGCAGTCACGCATGTTCCAGCACTGAACAAGGAGAAAGTCTCAGCAAAAGCTTGGGTTGCTTGCTACTCAAAGTAGGAGAAGCTGACTCGAATTGGTTTGCAGTTTTGTTCTAAACCAGTATAAAGACAACCTTTAGCATGAACATTTTTGTTTTTTGAGGTAAACCTTTTGATACCTTTGTGATCTTTTTTGGGCTGTGTTCAAGGAAAAGAACCGTTCTTTTCGTTTGCGCCAAATGGAAATTGGTCAGCCATAATGGTTTTGGTTCTGTCCGTCTAGCATTTCCGATTTTTGCAAGGGTTCTCAAATATTTGACCGCAAACAAATTCTTATTGGCTGATGTTAATTGGCAACTAGCTTACTCTGTTTTCTTTGATCGCTTAAATTAAACGATAATTCTATTTTTCTTCGGTCACTTAACTTTTAAGCAAGCAGACGACACATCTGTTTTCACAGGATTTTCAGTCATCAGTTGCTGAGTGACTATAAAATTTGCTCATGAATACACAGCCTGTAAGTAATCGACAAAGGTTAAACAAATGCAAACATCACACTTCAAATCACCCCTTTAAGGCAACTGGTAGATCCCCCATGCAAGCTGTGTGTGTGTGCCCAGTGGTGGACGATAGGAGAAGGTGGATTGAGTGCCTACCAGGAACAGATCACAACCATGCGAAACCACCACCTCACATGATCTTGCAACCTGTAAAAAATGACATCCAAACAGTGGTAAAAAAAAGATTGCTCCCTCACCACTAAGCAACTACATAAAGGCCATGGCATTCGATTTATCCGTGCTGAAAAATCTCCAGCAGCCTCTACTCCCAGTAGGATTAGGGAAGAAAAGCAGATAGCATTGGACGGCAGGGCCAAACTTCAACCAAGCATAATTCCTGTTGACCAAAGGGCCAGAACTTCAGAACAGAGTGCACAGCAGTTGGTAAATCAAGACTTTCTAGCCAAAGTGAATGAGAAAGTGGGAAAGAACCAAATGGAAGGAAAGGAATACCCGCTGTCACCCATATCAGGCAGAACTTTGGAGAGACAAATGATTTATCGTGGACATAACATGCACATGCAATATTGGATTTCCACATTTATTTACCATGGTGGTGTTTAATGAAACTGCAATGGTGTATAATGCAGTTCTCAAAAAGCAAGATGGCGATGCTTATGCAACAGCCATTTCCGAGGTATTTGACTATGTAACTAAAATCCACCCTTCATTTAAAATCAGACAAAACCTCAGGTAAATCATAGAGGATTTTGATCAAGCTGAATACCATGGTTTGGAGGGAACCATAGGATTAAAAATATCTCACAAGATTCTGTGCAGCTGCAGTGTTCATTAGAAAACGTCAGTAAACGATGTAAGCAACATTGTTTAGAAAACTAAAAAGGAGCACAGCATCTTTTGCTACCTGAGGCATAGTATCCACGATTTTAAGCAGCAAGTTGCTGTCAGGCTGGTGTTTGACGTTCTTTGTGGTAACATAAGTTTGGTAGAGGCCAAGCATCTTCTCTCTCCTCATTTGGCGGCTATTTGTGACGATCACTGGTCGAAATCTGTTTAGTTGGTAAGACGGTGATCAAGGGACAGAATACTCAGAATGTATTGCAGGGCATACACACTACGAAATAGCACAGTGGGACCAGACTCCAAATACTAACAATCACCTGCATTCACTCCCATGCGGGAAAAAAACCATAGTATGGCAGGATGTCGTGCAATGCTGTAAGTAAAATATGTATTATTTTCAGGTGACCTCTCAACATGTTTGCTAGACCAGCTATTTTAACAATGGCTAAATCCGAAAATATTTTTAACCTTCAGAGAAATTCGAATACGGATGATGACACCTTTACAATGGATTCCTGTTTAACATAATCCAGAACTGAGGATTAGATCAACCTGGACCATCTAGCTATGTGTATCCTGTATACCAGCAGTTTCACGTTTCATGATGAAAGTCCTGTTACCGTTCAGTCGGAAAGTCCGTTAAATTTAAGCAGTTCTGGCTCTGAGGGAATTGTAAACAAACAGTTGGGAGCAAGCAAGGTCAAGTTTCATATCTCAGCATACAAAGAACACCATGCAGGTCTGAATAACTTCAAGAGTAGCAGAAAAAATCAGCGTGGGAGAAGATTCGCGAGACTTTTACTGAACATTGCAAAACGGCTGGCCTTGAAAGCATTAGGGCTTAAACTCCAGTAAAGGAGAAGTGGCGAAAACTATTCGAAAGATACAAAGTGCCTGGACATGGAGTTCCTCAGAAAAGTGTGCCATGGGTGTCAGAGGCATGAGCCTAAGGAGGGTGTACAAGAAGTACAGGATTGGCAAACAGAGCATGCAAGGGAATGCAAAGCCAATCTTTAAGGATCAGCACCCTCAATGGAAACTGAGTGACACGTGTCCTTCAAAGAAGTGAAGACAAACACAAATTGCGGTACACAGAATATTATGGCGATGGAGACAGCAAAGCTTTGAAGGAGGTTGAGAACAAATAACGTGTCCAAATTAAAAAGGAGTGTGTGGGACATGTTCAGAAACATGTTGGAACAGCATTGAGGAAGCCGAAAAAAGAGAAAGGTTTGAGTGCCAAAGGAAAGCTAACTGATTCCATGATAGACCGACTAGAGGACTATTAAGAGATTGCAGTCAGAAGCAATGTGGGCAACCTGGCGAATATGAAGGTCATGCCATGCCACCTTTTTCATTGTGCTTCATAAAAGGAGAGAAAACTAAATAATCATTGCCCAGAAGGAGCTAAAAGCTGGAGGTCACTTTAACAAGGACCTTGCAAACAAAACAAGATCTCACAAGCCTGGTCCTGGCCTACCAGTCGAAATAATACAAGACATTAAGCCAATCTACAAGAGGCTTAGTGAAGAGGAGCTCTTAACAAGGTATCTTGATGGAAATACCCAGAACTAGAATGTCTATTAATGGAATGATCTGGGACCGTGTTCCCAAAGGAGTGTTTGTTAGTGGAGACATCTTAGACTTGGAGTCTGTGATGCCGTGGCACATTTTCAATATTGCGTGCCAGCCAGCTTTGAATGTTCTGACAAACATGGACAATGACCCTTGATTTAACTTACCCAAACATTCAAGCTGTTTTTCTTAAATTACGAAAACGACTAAATTTCAAACATTTCAAGCAGGATATCTCTCCCGATTTCAATCGAATGTTCTGAAATTTTCAGGGTTATCAGTGAAGCACGAGATATTCACCACAGACAATGCAAATAAGGCCTTTCAAAGGATACCCCCTGATCAGTACCAAGAGGCCAAATAATACATTCAGAAACTCCTTGGCGAAGGGATCATCTGTGAGAGTCACAACCCTCACTCCTCGCAATAGTGCTAGCCTGAAAGAAAAATGAAAGCCTCGGTATGTGCATGGACCATTGCACGCTGAATTGAAACACTGAAAGATGCATACCCCTTACCTCGAATTCAAGAGCAGTTTGATGCACTGTTTGACGCAAATTGGTTTCACCCTAGACTTGGCAAGTGGGTTCAACAACGTGGCCATGGATGAAGAAGTCAAAGCGAAAACTACATTCATCACCCCCTTGAATTCAATTGAATGCCCTTTGGTCTCTGTAATGCGCCTGCATCCTTTTGCAGGCTTATGCAGTAAAGTTGGAGGTCATTCTCACAATCTGTATGTTTTAACCAGAGTCAATAGAAACGTTCGCAAATGTTTGAGAGGATGGAACAGTCTAAAGGCTTTTGCCATGCATGCCGAAGATGGGCACCCAAAGGTCATTACAAGTACAAAACTTGGTAGTTCATAGCCACTGTCTGCTATCAGCATAACTGAAGCATGAAAACGTGCATGACGCCTTCTACTGCCTGCTTGATAGCACTTTCAAATTTGCAGAAGTCAGCAAACTGCTCCCGGATGCAAATGAAGGGAAGGCATCACAGTGGGCAGGGGAGAAATTCAATGAAATAGGGCTTGATGAAGAGGCATATGGACATGCCTCCAATGAATGCCAGAATGTTTTCTGCACCTTTTCTAACATTGTCTTATGAAAATTAGTTCATGATATCCATGTTGTGGTTTTGTTGCAGTTCTTTTATAACATGCGGTTCTATTTTCATTATATGTGGTATTGTCGTCATGTGCGGGAGTATTGTCATTACCTGAGGTGCCTTCACTGTGATATGTCACTTTTGTCATTATATGCCAAGCTATTTTCGATATTGGGATACCTCTTATTATGAGGTACTTTTGTCATTATATGCTGCGCTTTCTTATTTAAACAGTGAACCGGAGTTTCCAAGGGGATCTAGGTAGGAGTTTGGTAAACCAAGAATGTAGTGGTCACTGATGTGTCCCACCATTGGTATTGGTGAATCATCTCACGTTTGAGACGCTGAATTTGCTTTAGTGACCTTTTATCCCGGGCTTTAGAAAGGTCATGAATTCTATTTTAGGCCTGTGAAGCTTGGATACTCTTATAGAAATATTATTGAGAGTTAACCCAGATGCCATGCACAGAAGTTATGCCGTACAAGTTACCACCTTCCACAATGTGTTTCTACCTGCGTACTAGTTGGCAAAAGAAGAGTTGGCTAATGAAACGTTCTCCTTCCTATTAACTCTCGATGAGCATGCCACCAATGACACAATGAAGTTTCTCGTGCACATGTCCCAGCAAACCAGTTGAGGATAAGCTGCAAGAACGCATCATAGTTCTCATTGACAAGTCCTCAACTGTCCACTATCTCCGTATGATGGTGCACAAAATTTAGAAGTAAAGTTTTTGTTTGCCGAGGATGTCTTGCAAAACAGCAACTCTGCCAACAGCTAGCACTGTATGACATCTTGGTAAGCCAGTGTAAGACCATTGGGCTTAAAAAGCTGACTGGGCAAGTGTGATAGTTGGAAAAGGGGAGGGATTGGCGACAAAGCTTTATCAAGATTACCCACACATGATAAACATACACTGGCCTGCATTCATGCTGATCAGAAGTTGAAATATGTTGACCACATGGCCACCGTAATTCAATTCATTAGCTGTGGCAAAGAATGGAAAACTCCTTCAAGCACATCAAGGCATATATGAAGACCCAAATGTGGCTACACAATATGGACCTCGACAGGAAAATGAAGATGGCCTTCAAAAAGCAAAAAAAGCCCTCAAGACAAGGTGCTGTTCTTTAGACAACTCAGTCGCTTTACTTTATGAAGATCTTCTGGCTGTACTGGTTGCTCTTAACAGCTCACCAGAGTCCAGTGTCATAGTGTATGGTCTGCTAAAAAATAACACCAAAGTGCCAAGTTCATTTCCATGTCATATATTACACACAGCGTTCTCCCCTGGCTTGCCTTTCGATGGCGCCTCAAAGAGGGAAAGTGAATTTTGGCCATATCGACCCTGCCCTTCCCTGCAGTGCACCAAGGATGCCCTTGACGACCTGAAAACAGGGCAGATGCTCCAAACAACTGAAGGTAGAGTTATATCTTTATTTGTTTTTAAGCTAAAATTCCTACATGGTACTGGTATTATTAATGTATGTATTTCCCAATACAAAATGTAGCAGTAAGAAAACCTAAGAATGGACCAGAGGATTTCACGGCGGGGCCAAACCACCCCCCAAATGGGTCATTTAGACTAATTTTGCTTCTTTTTCATATTTCTTTTCCAAACTTGGCAAAAAACCTTGGGTTGTCGCCCAATTTATTTTAAGTATGAGAATGACTTAAAAAACCAAATTGTGACGTCATAATGGCTGACGTCACAAAACGAGTTAACTGAAAATTTCAAATTTGAAATAAAAAGTTATGTCATCTGAAAGAACTTGGCAAGGGGAGTAAAATGCTGAAAACCGTACCTCGCTAAGACAAACGTATCTTGAGTTATGGCTATTTAAAGACATTTAAAGTGTCCCCCCCGGAACCATACTTTTCTTCTAAAAACAACCCTGTTGATCTATTTTGTACAGTTTTTTTCCATGCAAGCTAA
Organism: Siderastrea radians; assembly: GCA_964017195.1. Classification (NCBI taxonomy): domain Eukaryota; kingdom Metazoa; phylum Cnidaria; class Anthozoa; order Scleractinia; family Rhizangiidae; genus Siderastrea; species Siderastrea radians. Next base: position 32,542,243 of record OZ024891.1, on the reverse strand, counting down.
TAATCTGGTAAAATGGACTTCTTGTTGTTCCAAAAAATCGTATCATTTTAGATTTTAAGTTTTCGGCTTGAAAACGATAATATTAGCAAGAGCATAATTGATCACGTGACACTTAATTACGTCACAAAACTGGCTTGGGGGCTCTAGCTCTGGCAGGAAAAAAATTTTCCGAGTTTTTCTTTTTCATTTAGCTTCCGTCATTTAAGATATCTTATCTGCAACTTAAATGGTGTCGTTGACGCAACAAAACAACACTTAAATTCAAACGTATTACACAAGGGGGGGACCCTATTTTGAGACTGTGAAATTTTCAAAATCTAAAATGCCATATCTCATCCATTATTTATCACATCGACAAACGGTTTTCAGCATTCAACTCCTCTTGACGTGTTCTTTCTAAAACACCAGAAAAAATTTAGAAATTCTAAAATTTTATTTTAGAGAATAATATGACGTCACCAATTATGACGTCATAATTTGACATTTGGCATCACCATTCATGTCAAATTGTTTGGCACAAAGACCCATATCAAATTACCAAGTTTGGTAAAGAAATGATGAAAAGTAACAAAATTATTAAAAATTAACCAAAAAACGGGACATTTCATGACCCATTTGGGGGGTGGTTTGGCCCCACCGTGTTCTGCGCACATTTGAAAAACTACCAGTTGTGGCTACCTTTTCAATCTTCCAGTTAGAAGATCTTCCAAAATTGGGAGGACTCTTCCTTTCACAGTTATATGGCTTACATTTACCAAGTTACGTGTTCATCTGTAATTATTTTGGTAGTCTGACTACAGCCAACTGAGTTCAGTGTCAGAAAATAAAATACAACTGTGTATCTATGTATTGGAAGGAAAGACGTGTTAACCATAGGTAACAAAAATGTCACATCTGTTACAGTGGCATTTGTAATCTAAATACTCAAACCGTGGCCCCCTAAATAACTCAGTCATGCATTGCATAAATATTTCACAGCTTTGCCTGTTTCTTTTTTGTCAATCTGGCTGTACCTTTACGGTCAGTGTTTCATGAAATAACCGCTGTCATGGCTTAAATACAGGCATTTAATGTTTGTTTGCAAAAATCCCGGAACAAGTCTACGCTAGTTAGACAAAATGAGTGGGAGAATACAACTACAGTTCGCAGAGTGCTGCTCACTGTTAATTTTTAAAACATTGTCTCAAGTCACTGCTACAAGAAGCCACATAGCGAACAAAACTGGTAATAGTTGCTCCAGACCAAAGCACTGCCAACCTTCAGCCCCGCTGATCCAGAGAAGCTTCCAGTGCATGGCTCTCCCGGCCTAGACCCACGATTAAAACTGTTCTTAGAAAGACAGTTCGACTGCGAGTGGATGCCCAGAAAGCCTACTCGAATCTCCTGGCCAGAATCAAACTACTAGAGGACCAGACCACACAGGCCAAGGCACCATTCCATCTGGCCTTTGGATCAGAAAAGTCAAGGACAAAACATGAAAACATGAAAACATGAAAGCACTCGAAGCCAAATTTGATGACATTGTTCGTGAGGCAGAGGTGAAATTGCTGGAAGCTTCTGTTGAAAATGTCCGAAGTTAGAAATCAACAGGACGCAATCCGCACTGCGTCTGGCAATATCGATGGTACTATCACATGGTAGAAGGTGGAGTTAACCCACGGCAACACATAGAAGTCAAGCAGAAATAGATGATAGCGAGGTTTTCATGCCCTCAGAGGACTCCATCAGAGATATTGTGTGCAATGAAGTCTGTCTTTCTATGGACACGATAAACCCACCTGACGGGAACCAGCAGCCTACGTCTCTCTCGTAGGTTCAAAATCTAGAGGAAAACATAGTGGCAAGTTATGTAAAAGTCGACCCGAGCAACAACAATGCCAAACAGTCTACCCAATCTCAATTGTCGTCAAAAAATGCCCAGGGAAAAGGTTCTGGCCACGCAAGATAGACAGACGCCGTTCATGCGAAAAATGGCTCTTCAAGATAGCTAAACGACCCCTATACCAACTGGTTCCACAAAACTCGGAAATCCATAATTTTACCTCTGTTAAGCTTACTGAGCGACAGTCCAGGGTGCTGGGCTTCACTACCTTCACTACGACCCCCAAGTGAAATCAGTTCCACTTACAAATCCAAGACTTCTCTGAAGAGTTTGCCTTCAAGATAAGTTCGCCAACAGTCCACAAGACACAGATTTCAACCCCACGTTACATGTCTTAAAAAATAAATTTGTTTTCAAATTCACACACGGAAAGGTAGTGAGGATAAAGGGTACCTTCTTTTGTTAAGCCACGCTGTTCTACCAGTTTCAAATTCCTGCCCTGAAAGGTAATTTGTATGTGACTGTTCTGAAATACTCTCTTCAAATTACACTGCATTTCCTTGCAGGGGTGTCAGCTGCCTTTAGAGGTTGAACACCCATCTAGGAAGTAAGTTAAGACAAACAATGCTCAGTTCTCTGACGATGATCAGTTTACACGGTCAAAAGCTATTCTCTGAAGAAGCAAAGGATGCAATCAAAGCTGCTGTCCAAGGGTACCATGAAAATTTGTTCAACTAGTTATCTACAAAAAAGAAGACATCTCCCACGTCAATGATGCCCAAAGAAAGGCAAACAAATGCGCCTTTAGGTCCTCAGCATGGTACTACTGAAGACGCATCTTCTCCAACTCCTGAAGAGAAAGAAAAGGAAGGGGAGACGAAGTATTTGAATCAGAAGATGAAGAAGTAGAGGAACGAAGAGCTGAATGCCAAACAGTCTACCCAATCTCAATTGTCGTCAAAAAATGCCCAGGGAAAAGGTTCTGGCCACGCAAGATAGACAGACGCCGTTCATGCGAAAAATGGCTCTTCAAGATAGCTAAACGACCCCTATACCAACTGGTTCCACAAAACTCGGAAATCCATAATTTTACCTCTGTTAAGCTTACTGAGCGACAGTCCAGGGTGCTGGGCTTCACTACCTTCACTACGACCCCCAAGTGAAATCAGTTCCACTTACAAATCCAAGACTTCTCTGAAGAGTTTGCCTTCAAGATAAGTTCGCCAACAGTCCACAAGACACAGATTTCAACCCCACGTTACATGTCTTAAAAAATAAATTTGTTTTCAAATTCACACACGGAAAGGTAGTGAGGATAAAGGGTACCTTCTTTTGTTAAGCCACGCTGTTCTACCAGTTTCAAATTCCTGCCCTGAAAGGTAATTTGTATGTGACTGTTCTGAAATACTCTCTTCAAATTACACTGCATTTCCTTGCAGGGGTGTCAGCTGCCTTTAGAGGTTGAACACCCATCTAGGAAGTAAGTTAAGACAAACAATGCTCAGTTCTCTGACGATGATCAGTTTACACGGTCCAAAGCTATTCTCTGAAGAAGCAAAGGATGCAATCAAAGCTGCTGTCCAAGGGTACCATGAAAATTTGTTCAACTAGTTATCTACAAAAAAGAAGACATCTCCCACGTCAATGATGCCCAAAGAAAGGCAAACAAATGCGCCTTTAGGTCCTCAGCATGGTACTACTGAAGACGCATCTTCTCCAACTCCTGAAGAGAAAGAAAAGGAAGGGGAGACGAAGTATTTGAATCAGAAGATGAAGAAGTAGAGGAACGAAGAGCTGAGGAAGCTTTCAAACTGTTTCACATGTCCTCTGATCAATGTCACTGACAGTCGTGAATATAATGATGATGACAGTTACTCAGACTATGACTGAGACTTCTTAGATGATGTTCTTGTAGATAACTTTAATTCATGGAAATCACAGCTCAAAGTAATTTCACGGCATGAATAATATGTTACTTCTTGTACCCCAATATTATGTTATTTTATATCTGTTAATTGGTATTCTGTATCCACGTATCTTCAACTTACAACTGTAATAACAGTGTGCTTAGTGCGTTGTGACAAAGAAAATAATAAATTTTTCAATGGTTAAAACTGCACTCCTCAGTTTCTTTATTGCTGTTCCTTCTTACAATTTTTGTCATTAAAAGGGGCCCCGATTGCACCTGAGGGTACCAAATGCCACTCAAAATTTTACAGCAAGCTGAAGGAATTTCTGAAACCGCTTCCTTTTTTTTCATACTTTACTACATCCCTGCATAAAGGCAATGCAGAGTGACTACACTGTTGTTACACAGATGCAAGTACACCCAGCAGAAGAGTGTTAATCCCACCCCATGTCAGAAAAGGGAAGTAACCAGCTTGCTTTCCAACCGGTTTCAAGAAGCATTACCTGTTGTTCCAAGTTTCTCTGTCTACCTGTTGTTTCTAGCTGCTGTCCTCGATCCACTGGCTGTGCCACTAATGATGCTAGCTTTGGAGGCTATGGATCGTCTGAAGTGAGAACGCTGGCAGCCCATTATTATCCAACAGAAACCAACAATAAGAAGCTTCATGCTGAGTGGAATAACTTGAAGTTTAAGCTGGTTGAGTGAAAATCCAAAGACGAGTTCAAAACAGCAACAACAAGAATAGCAAGCATCTTTTCGATGTAAACAGAGACAAAATGAAAGCAAAACCGAAATATGGAATAAATGTGTGGATGGCGGCTGGTTCTTCAAATGGTTATAATATAAATTTTCCTGTTTATTTAGGAGGTGAAGGCAAAAATCAAAGGATTCATGGGCTGGGTTATGATGTGGTAGTGAACATGGCACATCCCTTTTCAAATAGAAATCATCATCTTGAAGATAATTATACTTTTGTAATGTAATCTAGTTAGGTGTCCCTAAATAGCTACTTCATTAAAGATGCTAGAAGATGAGACACGTAAATAAAGTTATTATTATTATGATTATTATGATTATGATCTTTTCTTTGACAATTTCTTTTCAAGTCCTATTCCTCAGGATAATTTACTCGATCAACAAACATATGCTTGTACGACAGTGCATTGTACACACAAAGACCCGCCACCATGCGCAAAGAATAAACTATGCCAACCAGGTGAAACAATTGTACAGCAACCAAGCACCTGCCTGTTCAAGAGATGGCACAACAAGTGTGATGTGGCATTTTTGTCCACTGATGTTTCCCCTAAAGAGCCTGCTTGGATCGTACAAAAAAGGGAGAAACATAAAAATCAGAGAACCACATGCCTCGTATGTCCACCCTGCAAACATGGCCGCATTGATCAAGCTGATCAATTCCACTCTTCTTACACAGTTGGAAGCAGTCACGAAAGTGGTATCACCACATCTTTGGGTTCGTTTTTAATGTTGCTTCTTTACGAACATCAACGAAAAAACCACCAGCGCACGCGCGATAACGAGCCACTTTTCCGATAGAATTGGGGAAGTGCCTGATAAACAGTTATTCTTATTGAAAGCAACCAGCAAACCAAGTACCGGTTCATTTGGAAAATCAAAAGAAGTAGTGTGTCTTGTGCAAACCAGAATGAGCACAGAGTGTAAACATACAACAGAAACTTTTAGTACGTTAAGTATCATTTATACGTTCATCACAATGTACAATTTGAAGTAGTAAACTTGTATTTTGTTTCTTTGACCCGGCAATACCTTGGAACTCAACCTGTGGTAATGGCCGCAAATTCAAATTTTTTAATGAACTTGAAGGTTTGAACGATTGTACTTAAACAACTTTTGTCATGTGTGTATATTCGTTCTTTGCAAACAATATATATTTCAGCTTCCATTTACGCTATCCACTTCTGCATATAAGAACTCCAAATACTACTGGGCATGAACGTTTGGATTTTGGTCAATATGTTGTGTTTGCCCAAATTAGCCCCAGGAATAACAGGCGTTCAGGCCCAAAAAGCCCCCAGCAGTGCAAGGGTCCAAGTGTTCTAAATTTACATTGATACAAAAATTGTCCACCCATTTCGTAGGGGATGAGAATCGGATTTATACTAAGGCAAGGAGTCCTTCACTGACTCCAACTGGCCTCACACCATGACAGGTACAAACTGGTGACCAAGGTGATGTTGCAGTTTGCAAGTTCTGATGATGAGGCAGAGGATGCCCCTCCACACACACATACAAATTCTTAATTTATGCCTAGATGATGGCACTTGGAGAAACAGTGAAAAACAAACGACTTGCCTCCTCAGTTTCAAAGATGATTTACCTTGATAGAATATCTATGAGCAAAGGCATTAAACGCAGAGCTGAAGGGAGATAAACCTAGCTGGTTGTTCACCAAGAGAAAGCCCAGAATTGATTCAGTCAAGGACGAAGTGAAGCAGACCATCTGTCACTGCTGGACGTTTGAAGTAAGCAGGCCAACTGGGGATAAAAAGGATATTGTACGAAAGCGTGTCGGTCCTAAGCAGTACCTAGGGCATGCAAGGCACGGGTGAGGCATTTTTGAGCTTTCGTGCACAGCATCCAGAGGATGTGATTTCTCAGAGAAGATTTGAAAAGTCAAAGCCTTACTTCATGAAAGGAGCTAGACAAAGAGACAGGTGGTCCTGGTTGTGCCAAGAGCATGAGGAAGCAAGGCTGGTCTTCAACGAGTGCATTAAGTTTAGAAGAAATGTGTTGAAAGAGGCTGCTCGTGTTGACAATCCACCAGTGCCATCGTCGCTTACAGAAGCTGTGGACCTGACCCTGTGTCCAAAGCCTGAAGGGAGTGAGTTCCACAAGTTTTGTTGCATAAACAGAACATGTGTCAACTGTGGAAGACATTTTTTTAGGCTTTTACGGGAAGAAAGTTAGAGGATGACTTAGCCAAGTGGAAACGATTTGACTATGTGGCACCTGGAAAACTGACAAGTTCCGGGGAACAGCAGAAGAAGATCGCCCTTGTTCAGAAGGAAACTCCGCCAAAGGACCTTTTCCAGTACTTCATCAATCTGTTAGACACCTATCTCCTCCACCAGTTCATGGCCCTCTGGCAAAGAAAGCAGCTTTATGATCTACTGGAAAACCTCCCTCTTGGGCATGTAGTGTGCATTCACGACTACTCTGAGAGCTATGCCTGCAGGGCACAAAATGAAATACAGTCCCAGTATTTTGACGTCAACAAGGCTAGCCTGCACACCACTGTTATGTTCCGCCATGCCACCATGAAAGCTGGTGGAAAGGAGAGCACTGCTGAGGAATCAGTTGTCGTCAAAGAGCATGTTTTTCTGATCTGACCCAGTGAGAAGTTTACTACATTTTTGGAAATAAAGAGCTACAATATCATTTAATTTGAATTGTTTCATATCCAAACAATAGGTTTTTTATGCACGTAGCAAAGTTTTTTTTTCTGTTAACTATTGACTTTCAAAGTGTCTTCCAGAGGAATCTTCAAGGTTTCATTCAAATCTCGGACATTACAACAAAATATTCAAATGTTCGCTTCAGTCTTGTGGATTACTGATCATGTGTGACGGAGTAAACCTGTAATTTGGTAAAAATGCAAGTGGCTACAAACATGCTACTATGGCACATGATGAGGCAACAAAAAAACCATCCCGGTGGAGCTAATGGGAAGTAACGAAAAGGAAGCTAGAATGTAAAAAACAGCAGCAGCAAATGACAGCTACAAGGCTTCAAAACTATGTTGAGAATGTAAATCCGAATTGTAGTGCATTCTTTCAACATCCACAACAAAATGCCAGGCCCGAAGAAACAGAGTGGTTTCAAGCAAGGTCATTTGACATAAAAAACCTTAAACATCACGAACAAAATCAGTGAGGCAGCCAGGCTGTCAAAGTCCTACGTTTATCACAGCAACAGAGCGATGGCCATAATCATGTGGTCGAATGCTGTTGTTCCGAATTGACACATCATGTCAATCTCAGGTCAGAAACTGATCAGAAATTTCAGTTCTTCCCTCATCCCATCTTGACAGTGTTCATCAGCCCATGCAAGTATGACCACCAGCTGGTCAGCCGGCAAAGGATCTTCACTGGCCCCCATCTGTCCTGAGCCTTTGCAAGAACAACCAACAAATGGTCAGCAATGTCCGAGCTCTAAAATCTGAGAAATGTGCATACCTTTATAAATATAGCTTTGCTGTTTCAATGGAAAATACGCAAAACGCAATTTTTTTTCCTATGGTGAGCAGAAGAATTCGGAGCTTTTCGACCACTTTCGTGCCTCAATCGGCAAGTTTCTTCCTCCGACATACTGAACAGCAGTCTACACATAAAAATCTAACATGGCGCCGCTGAATGAGCTGTTTGTGAGAAGATTTTGGTGATAAATTGGCGCATTTTAAGGGCCCACACAGCCCACACTGAAAGGTATTTAAAGAATTAAGACGTAGATTTAACCTAACTGCTTGAAATTTGCACTGGTTTTTCTTGTGAGGTGCAATAAACTTTTCACGGGACCCCGGAGTGAAAGAAGATTTGTACTCGATATTATGGCCGCTTAAAGTGACGACGAAAGAAGCGAGCTTCGTGTCTGGGCTCCTGTGAGTTTCTTCCTTTTCTGTATGCAAATAAATTCCTTCATTTCTTTTCAATCTGCCTTTTAAGATAAAACCATAAAACAACAAACTAAAATTTTTGAGCCCGCAATTCAAATGGGATTTGTCACCTTAGGTGTGAAAATTGTCACCTCGGACATCTAATATTTTGCAGCATAACTTTAGTTGTATCGACCTGATATATTTTTATTTCACCAAGTTTTTTTTCATTTTGAGCAATTTTTATTCAAAATGAACGTGTTAATAGCGTTCCAACTACCTTAATTGCTCTGGTGTAATGTATGAACCTAACCATTTCACTCCCGTAATCAGTGAGGAAGAAAGTAGCAAATGCCCTGCCAAACGGCAAAGCACAACTGGTACAGGGTAGAACTCAACACAGCAGGGGACGCTTTTCTCCTTTATGAAGACCAAGCCCATGGCTGAAACGAGTCTACGTTATTCTTGTCCCACTACAGGTCCACCTGTGCCAGCTAAGAAACGAAATGCTGCGACTGCTAAACTCAACGAAGTTCAGCAAGATGTTAAAAAAATCAACCATGTCAACAAAGCCCAGGCTACTTTACAACAGGAAAGATGAGTTTCCATGGCTCACTATTCAAAAGAAGACCAAGCTTTCTTGTGCAATGTGTGTTGGAAAGCTCCAGACACAGTGGGCCAGAGCCTGTTTTTGACAGGCCAGACTTCCATTAAGAGGGAAACCATCCAGAAGCATGCAGCACGTAATGGCCATTTACATGCCCGGACAGTTGAGCTGGGTAAGCAGAAGCCAGTGTGTGAGACAGTAATAGCCCAGAGTTTGACAAAAGGAAGAAAGGATCTGGAAGAAAAAGACCGGAGAGAACAAGCAGTAAAGGTGACAACAGGCTACTTCCTTGCAAAAGAAGAACTCCCTTTTAGCAAGTTCCAAGGTACCATCAACCTGCAGAAAAAAGAATGGTCTGGAGATAACGACCCCTTACGCGAACGACAAAGCGTGCACTGAGATGGCGTCTGTTCTTGCAAAGATGGTTAAGGCAAAAACTGCTCACGAAATCAACCAAACAACTACATCAGCATGATGCACAAATATGCAGTGCTTTCAGTCAGCACTGACGACCAACGAAAAGCGTCTGCAAATTCGCTCAAAGAAGTTGGGTTGGAAGGTTTGAAAGAAAGATTTCTTCCAAAGCCTTTCAAACCTTGTTGATACAGTGGGCCATTCTACTCAAACCAGCTGCCTACTTCAAATTTTATTGAAACCCTGAGTGTGGTACATCACGATTATTTATACACTGAAACAGCAAAACACTGAGTATAAAAAGATTACAAATTTTCTCCTTTCTTCACATGAAACGTCTCGACGCTGAAAATGTAAGTTAAGAACAGAAACCATGAACAATGTGGTCCAGTGGAACTCTGGCCAGTGGGTGGACGGCATTCGTGAGCTAGTTTATGTTCCATACTGACAGTCACTAATTTTGTGATTTAGTCGTGAGTGTTATTGAATTAGTATGTATTTACTATCTGAGAACAGTTATACACTGATTATTTAACTAAGCCCCCCCTCGCACTCCTCGACCAGTTTGTTGTTGATTGTTATACATTTAACAGACAGCTGTTTCCTCTAATTGTTGTATTCAGTTGATAACAAAATCAGTATCATAACGGCCTTATGTTCTTTAATGAAAATATTGTAGGGGTCAAAGGTGGGATTACTGCTACCTTCAAAGAAGCTGGGGCAAACTGCGAGACATAACTTGTTGCTTTTGGGTCTGACGATGCATCCAAAAACCTTGGTAAGAAGTCTGGGCCTTGTACCCTGCTGCGAAAAGAGTTGCCTTACATTGTGGACTTTCACTGCTTGCCTCATCAGCTTGAGCCCGCCCTCTTGGAACTCCAGAACAACTGTAAGTCAGCAGATGACATTTACACTGTCCTCCACTGAATCTGGAATATGTACCAATATAGTCCCAAGAATGTGTGTGCTCTAAAATCCATCACGGATGAGCTGCAAATTAACATACTCAAGCCTACCCAACTTAGAGGCACCCACTAGCTTCCACACATCAGCGGAGCCCTTTACGTGTTTGTTGGATCTCCTGTGAGGTCTACTGAATCCAGTCAGTATTCCACATTACTGATGCACACTGAAGATCTCAGCATTAATTTGAAGGTTGCTAACATTCAGGGCCAAGCACGACCTTTCGTCAAAAAAATAAAAGACGTCCATTTCACTGCATTTTCTCAGTTCGTGGCCAATTTATTTCCTATTTTAAGTTGACTGAGTTTATAGATGCAGTGAAGTGACATCATCCTTTCAACAGTGGTGTCGCTCTGTAAGAATCTGTGGTCCGTATCAAATGCCTCACAAGTCATCTGGTTCCTGGTGGCCATTTAGCAAAGTTCCCCCAGATGGTAGAAAGCGGTCCATCATTCCGGGACGTTGTTCTGAGAGGCTCACTGGAGGGAAAATCAAAGCGGGGGTGGGGGGGTCATGACAGGGAGCCTTCAGTCTGAAATTGAGACTGCAGTGGGACTCTACACAAGGTTTGAGGTTTCACATTTTGTTGCATGCAGATTGTCAACCGTCCAGTGAAGCACCTGCAGCTGATTATGGCCCCAAAGAAGTTGTCCAGGATAGCATTGTTAATAAAATGTTAACTAATTAACTCACGCATTACTTTTGCTAATTTTGTTTCAAGTAACCTTAAATCTATTTTGAGACTAAAATTTTCAAACATGCGACTAAATTTTCTGAACACGTTGCAAATTGGCAACTTAATTTTATTTTTAGTTTCAAGCCCTGTAAAACAACAAAAAGGGCCTGGAATGCGACATTTTTTAATGCCACAGTAGGTATAGTATGTAGAGAGAAATGTGTATAACAAATAATGAAGTTTTGTTATCTCGGTAATGGTGCACTGTAACTGAACTAACAAATTCAAAATTTGTTGCAAGTTATGCCACCAAAGAAGATGGAATGAGGGCCTCACACATATGCACTGCTTTGAAATGAAAGGTTGCCAGCCTCATCAGCTCACATGTGAAGCAAGAGAACATTGAGCTAAGCTAGCTACAGGCTATATGTAGATTAATTTTGTTAAATATTTTCCATGGTAACTTTGATTCTTCGAATAAGGATTGTAGTGATTTCTTAAACATTTAAGGGAAGTGGCCTAGAGAAGGCCACATGGGAAACAAGAGCGACAGCAGCAACGTTGGTCCAAAAGACTACAAGGATCACTGGTTGCTTTCATTAAACAAACACAGGAGCAGCTCCAACGAGTGACAAGCTCAAGCAAAGGAACAGCAAACCTCTCTCACCGTGACCTCAATTCTGTGGAGGAAAATGCAAAATCGCTGCCCAAGCTGGATCACATTATGGAATATATCATTTCAAGAAAAATTTGGCAATGGACACCGAGAATCCAGGCGCTGGAACAGCATCAAGTGCAAGGAACAATCCCTTCTGGTCTTCACATCAAGGGCATTGAAGCCAAAGGACAAACCACTGAAGAACTACAGGTCGCCTTAGTATCACCTGTGCTGCTGAGAAAAAGCTTCTCAATGCAGCCCACTGAGGCCTGTCAAAGGGATGGCACGATCACACACCGGAATGCTCACTGCTTTCTTGAAGTGGTATTCCACTTGAACTAGTGGATGGCCTCAATGAACCAGCAGCAGCCTTCACAACTACCACATCAGCAAGCTTGCTACTCTACGAGCCTCAAGAGCAGTTAAGGCTGAAATCAAACACAAGGAAAACCTCAGACGTCTGAAGAAATGAAATTCACCAAAACTTTTCAACCAACTGAAACTTCTATTTGAGACATCCGTAGCAAGATTCAGCGGGCCCAGACAACACCCTCACAGGGTTCGTACACTTTTTCAGGCTAAAAATTCAAGGACTTTCCAGGACCCTACTTTGAAATTTCAAGGACTTTTTTCTAGTAAGAATTTACCACAAACCAAGCAAAATGCTTGCGTTTAAACCTATGTTTTGGGCATACAGATAGTGCAAACCTTGAGCAACATCAACTTTCAACCACAGATCACATTTAACACTTTGTGTAAGTCCTTAAGTACAAAGCTCAGCCTGGACATGGCAAAACATTACCGGTTTATTACAGTGAACTTTTAACGTCTTGTAGCTTCTGTTCAATTTCTCCTTCCAGTGACTTAATCTGTTCTTCTTTCTCCCTTGCAGTTCTTCTCATACCATTAGACTTTGCAATTAATGTCAACTTTCCACTTGATTCAGCTTCGACCGCATAATCATCTGCAGAACGTTTCAGTGCCTCAAAGTCACTCTCCAATCTTCTCTTCTTCTCCTTTAAAGTGGAAATTTCCTCAAGCAGCGACCTCTTCCTTTCTGATCTCCTTGTTGCTTCATTTTCTCCTTTTTTCTCATCAAGAACAGCATGGTATCTCTGTCTTGCACTTGCTGCAGATAACAGCAACTCCTTGGAAAAGGTAACATTAAGAACACCTCCCACACTACGCACATGGTCACAGATGACTCGCTGTGCCACTAGTGAATGTTGAGCAAGATTCTCGACCATGACTTCTTTGTTGGAAGAGAAACCGCGCTCCACAGTAGCTTGTCCATGAGAAAGAGTCAGACGCAGCTTGACAACTTTCCAAAGCTCCTTCAAATCAGCCTCGTTAGCTAGCCAATCAAATAAAAGGTGTCAGCTCTATTAGACTCCACTGAAAAGCTTTTGAAGGCCTCAGAGTCTGCAATCAGAGAATTGTCATGGAACTGATGGAACTGCTTCATTACTTTATCACAATCACTGTCTGTGATACGTCTAGCTTCACTCATTATGCAAAGAATACGTGTAAGCTTCTTGGCAGATGTTTCTTTCTTTGCAATAAAAATTCTTGGATCCAGGAAATTCATGTACCGTACAACAGGGTAGGTCAAAGGGGATTTGCCTAGAATTTTCCTGACCATCTTTATGAGAAATGCCTTGCAACTCATTCCAAACTCGAAAACTTGTCTCTCACTCAATTTCTTGCTACCTTTCAGTTCACATAAAATTCTCTCAGCTGCAAATCCAATCTTCACTTTGGATAAGTCCACATGATTCGGAAATTTTTCATACTCAATCTTCAGTAATTTGACCACTGAAGTGGCATCGCTCAAGAGATCTGGTTTAATAATACCTGACCAGCACATCTGTTTACTTTGCATTTCACTGTTTAGACTTTCGTCAAATAGCAAAACATATTCAGACTGATCACGGACTTTTCCCTTCAACAATGAGAGAAAATGAGGTGCAATTCCAAAAGTTGACAGATATGCAGCTTTTCTTTCCCCACAAGCAAAATGTTTAGCTATGTCACTGTCTGGAAACATAAAATTATAAAGATACTGTTTATCCCTTCACATGATTCTAATGAGTAATGACTTGTTATCACCTTAAGTGTCCAGCAGATCTCTGCCCTCAATGTTGCATTTCCGCCATGAAGAGACTGGATACTATGCGATGCTTGCTTTGCAGGGCCAGTTCCAGTGGCCACTTGCTATGTTTCTGTTGTTTGCTCTCGACGATTTCCAGTTGATTGTGCCATCGTTGAGCTTGCTGAAGGGCTAAAAAAATTGCTTATTTTGGTGGTTTTTCATTGCTTTGTAGACTTTTTACGTATTCTTCATGTTTCTTGCCATTCATATGGCTCACCAAGGCTGACTCTCCCATTACATTCAGGTCGATGCTTTTCTTGCAGGCAAACAGAACGCTTTGTTTGCATTCTTGTCGTCTCCCCGCAGCCATGACTTATTCCCATCTTTTTCCACCCATTTTTCATTAAAATGGCACCTGCCAGGCATTGTGACATCCAGCTTAACCCTTAAAGCAAATACAGAAACGCCAGAAAACGAGAGCTTGAACACACGTGCAAACCAGACATGCGCTGTGCACTTGTGGCTCAACGTACATGCGGGAGCGAAACGAGAGAGCATTGGGAACGAAAACAAGCGTTTTTACGCATTTTGTGGGCATTTCGAGGATGTTATACTTTGTTTACCTGAACATTTGTTTTCACTGGCTTTCATTTACTTTAAAACCTTAAAGTATTAATATTTCTCGATTTTCTTCAATAAAAAATCAAGGACTTTCAAGGACCAAAATCAATTTCAAGTACTTTCAAGGCCTTGAAATCGGACTTCTGAAATTCAAGGGTTTTCAAGACGCGTACAAAGTCTCTCTTCAACAGGAAAGTATATCAGCTGGGAAGCAAAATATGGTTCACCGCCATAACCCACATCGCTTCTTTAAGTACCCTTTAATCTTGCCTGAAGACACACCTTTTTAAATTGGCTTATGATACTTAGAATTATCTATGATTTATTATATTTATTGTATCAATTAAGTTATTTAAGGGTCCTAGTATTTGGCATTATCATACTACTACAGTTATTTTTCGTATTGTACTACACTTTTCATCATTTATTGCAAAAAGTCAAAATTATTGTGGAATTGCCATCAGATCAAATGTTGGATATTTAAATGGCATGAAGATTGCAGTGCTTGCTAGTCTTTTATTATGCATCAAATGAATCGTGCCCATTACATGAGCACTACCCCACTGGATCTGCAAGTTGGTGTGGACACCAGGGTAACAGAGAATCTACAAACAGGGTCCTGGCCTGCCTTTGGATGTAATTGCCAAGGTTAAGCCTGTTTACCAAAGGCTCAGTGACAATGCCCTTCTTGCGAAGTGATTACATGGGAACAAACCAAATCAAAATGAATGCCTCAGTGTATGGTCTGGGAACAGATCCCTAATGAGGTCTATGTTGGAAAGGATACCCTGGAATTTGGCCTGTATGATGCTGTTGCCCATTTTAATATGGGTGCTGAAACTGTTTTACTTCTCTTTGAAGCTCTTGAGATCCCCCGTGCATTTTATACTCGATTGCTGTACTTAAACATATACAAAAAGGCAGCAGTTAAAACAAGAACGGATAAATAATAAATTTATTATAATGCTTTCATATTGCCACATTTTAGCTACTGCTCAGATACATGGCATTTCTGCAGCAAGCAAGCAGCTAATAAGTAAGAGATGGTTGATAAACGAGCATTCTGTTTTGCATTTAGAGACAAGTCCACCCTGCACGAGGAATTATTGAAGAAAATTGGACTGCAGAATCTTCGAGACCAACAATTAACAAAGATACTTGCCACTGACTTTAAGTTACTAGTCAGTAATGTCGGACCAGATAGTTTGAGTGACTTATTAAAGCTGAGGTGATCCTCGTATTATCTCAGGGGAACCATAAAATTGGACATACCAAAGGTAAATTTGACCACCTATGGTATAAAGTCGTGGAGGTCCAGCGAATCAAATTATGCAACTGTTTACCAGACGCGATGAAGTAGGTTGACACTTAAAAAAACTTTAAACACAAATTAAAATCTCCAGAGCTTTTAGCATTATCCAAACTGTAATAGGGGGGATTGTTTTACTTTTTGAATGTTTTAACATGTGGAATACCTAGTATTTGGCATTATCATACTACTACAGTTATTTTTCGTATTGTACTACACTTTTCATCATTTATTGCAAAAAGTCAAAATTATTGTGGAATTGCCATCAGATCAAATGTTGGATATTTAAATGGCATGAAGATTGCAGTGCTTGCTAGTCTTTTATTATGCATCAAATGAATCGTGCCCATTACATGAGCACTACCCCACTGGATCTGCAAGTTGGTGTGGACACCAGGGTAACAGAGAATCTACAAACAGGGTCCTGGCCTGCCTTTGGATGTAATTGCCAAGGTTAAGCCTGTTTACCAAAGGCTCAGTGACAATGCCCTTCTTGCGAAGTGATTACATGGGAACAAACCAAATCAAAATGAATGCCTCAGTGTATGGTCTGGGAACAGATCCCTAATGAGGTCTATGTTGGAAAGGATACCCTGGAATTTGGCCTGTATGATGCTGTTGCCCATTTTAATATGGGTGCTGAAACTGTTTTACTTCTCTTTGAAGCTCTTGAGATCCCCCGTGCATTTTATACTCGATTGCTGTACTTAAACATATACAAAAAGGCAGCAGTTAAAACAAGAACGGATAAATAATAAATTTATTATAATGCTTTCATATTGCCACATTTTAGCTACTGCTCAGATACATGGCATTTCTGCAGCAAGCAAGCAGCTAATAAGTAAGAGATGGTTGATAAACGAGCATTCTGTTTTGCATTTAGAGACAAGTCCACCCTGCACGAGGAATTATTGAAGAAAATTGGACTGCAGAATCTTCGAGACCAACAATTAACAAAGATACTTGCCACTGACTTTAAGTTACTAGTCAGTAATGTCGGACCAGATAGTTTGAGTGACTTATTAAAGCTGAGGTGATCCTCGTATTATCTCAGGGGAACCATAAAATTGGACATACCAAAGGTAAATTTGACCACCTATGGTATAAAGTCGTGGAGGTCCAGCGAATCAAATTATGCAACTGTTTACCAGACGCGATGAAGTAGGTTGACACTTAAAAAAACTTTAAACACAAATTAAAATCTCCAGAGCTTTTAGCATTATCCAAACTGTAATAGGGGGGATTGTTTTACTTTTTGAATGTTTTAACATGTGGAATACCTAGTATTTGGCATTATCATACTACTACAGTTATTTTTCGTATTGTACTACACTTTTCATCATTTATTGCAAAAAGTCAAAATTATTGTGGAATTGCCATCAGATCAAATGTTGGATATTTAAATGGCATGAAGATTGCAGTGCTTGCTAGTCTTTTATTATGCATCAAATGAATCGTGCCCATTACATGAGCACTACCCCACTGGATCTGCAAGTTGGTGTGGACACCAGGGTAACAGAGAATCTACAAACAGGGTCCTGGCCTGCCTTTGGATGTAATTGCCAAGGTTAAGCCTGTTTACCAAAGGCTCAGTGACAATGCCCTTCTTGCGAAGTGATTACATGGGAACAAACCAAATCAAAATGAATGCCTCAGTGTATGGTCTGGGAACAGATCCCTAATGAGGTCTATGTTGGAAAGGATACCCTGGAATTTGGCCTGTATGATGCTGTTGCCCATTTTAATATGGGTGCTGAAACTGTTTTACTTCTCTTTGAAGCTCTTGAGATCCCCCGTGCATTTTATACTCGATTGCTGTACTTAAACATATACAAAAAGGCAGCAGTTAAAACAAGAACGGATAAATAATAAATTTATTATAATGCTTTCATATTGCCACATTTTAGCTACTGCTCAGATACATGGCATTTCTGCAGCAAGCAAGCAGCTAATAAGTAAGAGATGGTTGATAAACGAGCATTCTGTTTTGCATTTAGAGACAAGTCCACCCTGCACGAGGAATTATTGAAGAAAATTGGACTGCAGAATCTTCGAGACCAACAATTAACAAAGATACTTGCCACTGACTTTAAGTTACTAGTCAGTAATGTCGGACCAGATAGTTTGAGTGACTTATTAAAGCTGAGGTGATCCTCGTATTATCTCAGGGGAACCATAAAATTGGACATACCAAAGGTAAATTTGACCACCTATGGTATAAAGTCGTGGAGGTCCAGCGAATCAAATTATGCAACTGTTTACCAGATGCGATGAAGTAGGTTGACACTTAAAAAAACTTTAAACACAAATTAAAATCTCCAGAGCTTTTAGCATTATCCAAACTGTAATAGGGGGGATTGTTTTACTTTTTGAATGTTTTAACATGTGGAATACCTGAAAACTAGTTTTGTAACTAAGAGTACTGACCACGTCAAATTAAGTCTTATATCTTTTAGTCTAATGAGGGATTCCAGTTGCTCAATTCACGGGATGTTTACCATGCACAGTACAAAGCAAGACCAGAGTAAGAAGAGGAGAAAGGTGCTGACAGGAAAGAAAAAGGAGGGCAAAACACAACAGCCTGAAGGAAGCACCTACACTGCAGGACAATTTTAGTGACCTGACTGGGATGTTCGCCTTATTGCGTTCGACGAAGGAGAACGCATTCCTAATCTTGTGTTGGGTGTCCTGTGTCATACAGCCAGAAAAAATCGAGATCTTCTCTGTAATGGGTCGTCGTCGTCGGCGCCAATTTAGCCCACCCAAAGATTTTTGCAGGGGCTTATGCTCGGCCGGAAACTGGTATGGACTTTGGCCTTGCTTTCATCATGCCCAGGTCCAAAATGGTCAATATGGCGTAAACTCACGAGTGCAGGCGAAATATATGGGTTCTGGTTGAGATATTTTGTTTATTTTCTTCGAGTTTTTGAGAAAAGTTTTCGAGTTTGCCGACAAGGCATAGTTTGAAGTTCACTTATAAACACAAGCGGCGCAGCTAGAATGTATTAGCAGTCGAGAAAAGAGCGATTATTCGTATGGACTCAGACTGCCACATGTAAGCCTGTTGTTGAATTTGAAGAGAACAGTTTGAGATTTGCCGAGGACCACACGGGCCTTCACAAGACTTTTCGGAGCCAGAAACTAACTTTCCTAGGAAACTTTTCAAGTTGGTTGACAAGTTCGAAGCGTTCTTACAAACTCAAACGGCGGAGGTAGGATGTTCAGCGCCGGAGAAAACATCACTTGTTCGTAATTATTCCTTGTTGCTGAATTTTGAGAGGGATTTCTGCTGACTTTCAGAGCCAGAAACTGGTCATGTTGTTGTAAGTAATGCATCAGTCATTTCCAGCAGTGCCCATCCCCCCCCCCCCCGGGCCGACCCCCGGGCATTAGCATTTTTTGGAAAAAAAAAAAGAAAGGGCAAATGCCCGACGGCAGGGACAAACAAGCTGTTGAAATGCCCCGCAGTACAGGTCAAAAAAGTTAAGTTGATTTCTTAGTTTTCGAGCTTATCTCCATTCTAATCAAAGCTAAATCAGGCCAAACTAAGTCTGAAATAAGTCTTATTTCTGTGTATTGCTTCAGTGATCATTAGTTCTGTGGATCTACCGTCTCATTTTGTCCTCTTTAGACAAAGATTAGTCACAAATTTATCGTCCTTGCAATATAAGCTTATCACTGAAAGGAAGTGACAGTACTGTGACCTGAAAATCACAAGACTGTCAAATGCCCTGGGGTAGACTAATGCCGGCCCCCGGGACGGACAATGAGGAAAAATGCCCCACTAATGCCCGGGGGGATGGGCACCGCTGGAATTGACTGATGCATAAGTCCCTCCAGGCAGCAGCGAACGTTAAAGGTGTGTCTCCAAGCGAGTATTACTAACGTGCTCTACTATATAATAACAACAATAATATTTAATGAAAATCCAAGGCACGGAGAACAAGAAGTCATCTTTGAGAAAGCAGTGTCAATTCCAGTCCTTGGAGAGCCTCAGTTGATAACTCTGAGGTGGTAATTCTAGGAGCAATTAACTTAACTTGCAATTGATTCATAAATCTCCACACATGAAACTATTCGATACTCTACTTTCTAGCTTTAATCTGCATTGCCTATTAATCAGTGAAACACTTAACCACTAGCAAAATACTCAAATGGATCATTATTTTTGTACTTACTTCAGGAGGTGGATGGGGCTTCACGTTTTCCGCTAGTGCGAGCTACAAAGAGTCCGTGGCGCAGCTGTCGTCTGGAGAGTTCTAGTACACAATTTATCAGACACAGTGCCGTTATTACTTCAACAAAATCTCTGTCACTGACCCGCCGCCATTTCATCCAGGTTTTGTGAGCTGGGTGAAGAGACTGGCTTCCTTTGGCACAAGCCCACATGACATTATTGAATTCATCAAATACTGTGGAACTCATTACGTGTCAGAAGTAACTTTCGGAGCACAATTCAGTCAAAAACACAAAGTGAGCCAAACAAAATACAAAGAGTTGAGGAACAAGAAAATAAGTGCAGAGGCGCAAGCTAGCTACTCAGGGTTATTCAGTGTTGAAGGAGGATTGTCAATGGATTCGGAGCAGCAATCTGCAGCTTCCAACTTTCAGAAGTCCGTGGAAACAAGCACTGTAACTGTGGGAGCAGCTCCTCCAAGTAACGGTGATGCTTTGACATGGGCTTCCTCGGTTCAAGATAACCTGATTCCAATAAAATATTCCCTGTCAGCCATCCACGATCTTTTCACCGAAAGGTATAGTGAGAACCTTCCTGGAGTTAACTTGAACGTTGTGCGGGAGAGGCTGATTAACGGTTCCAAGAATTATTGACAGGCTTTGATAGAAGAGGGGCGGATAGATTCATGTAATGACAGCATTCATCTGGGGATAACTCTGAATGGCGTTGAAGTACAATCGTTCGGTAATGTTATCACTGTCGCTTTTAGGCGTTTCTAGATTTAAACATATAGTAAATAACAAGGAATGGAACTCTCGAGGTAAAGAGCTCAATTGCAAAAAAACTACTTTAAAGGTTGCAAAATGGAGGAGGAGCATACATGCTTAACTTATGGCCTACCCTTATGTTATCAAGTGACTCGTAAGAACACCTTCAAGTGAAAAGCGTGTGACAGAACACAGATTTGGCTGAATCACGAGTTGATTTTGTATCAGATCTTGTGACATGAGGGTTTTGAGAAGGACCACACACTAACCTCCTCTTCCGTGGTAATGTGAGATAATTTAATTGATATGACGTAAGCAAATATGACGCAATCAGATTACGTGACAGATTTTCTGACAATCGACCTCGTGCGGCCTAGTGTAGTCTCGATGTAGTCGTTCGTTGACTAAGTTGTAAGAACCGAACCGTTTGGTGTTTCATTGAAGAACGACCTGGAAAACTGTGTTTTTGTGCCTGGCAAATAACCAAGACTATTCTTTTTTTCTTAGGTTATAGATACTTACCAGACGTGGATGAGACGGACTGTCAAGCTGTTTGTCTTTTGGAGGAGAACTGCGTGGCAGTACAGTACATTACGGACACCATGGAGAGGATGCAAGCTCCTGGACACAACAGGGAAGTTAAAAGTGCTAAACGCTCATGACAAAACATCCAAAATAGCCGTGTTCTTGCCAAGGCTGCAAAGAGAAAAAAAGAATTTTATTTTGTATCAGCTCAAAGTCAAACCAGATCAACAGCGCTGTAATGAGGTGAAAGCCTTCAATATCACAGATTGCAGCTCGTCTTGTGCTCAAGACGCTTTTTGCCAGGCCTTTGTCATGTGTGACCCTATGCCAGGTAGCTGGTGTGAGAAAGCCAAAGGTTATTGCTTGCTGTATTCAAAACAACAAATCACAGCTGTTGAAAAGGATCAGCATTCTGAGATGCATTTTGTTTGGAAAGATTACGCTCAAGTTAGTGAGAATTCTAATTAAACTGTTTGAGAAAGTAGCGTTGTATCAAAAGAAAGGCATAAGTTAATGCCTTTAACTGATTGGGTGGTTTTAGGTTCAGTATGATTCTAATATAACGAACAAACGGTGTACAGGGTCGTTTTTAATTTTATTAGCGGAGCCCGTGCAATAGCGCGTTAGCTGAGCACCATTGCTAAGGAAATTTTTAAGAAAGGCCTCTGGCACCCTGCATAGTAACCTGCAGGAGGGAGGGATGAACTCGCCAGCTCGGCTGGTTCGAGGTGCCTGGCCATCGTGGCGTCACAACGTGAAAAGTGCACGAGTTTGCCGGCGCTTAAACATTAACTTTTCTTACAATATTTGCTTCCGTCTTCTGTACAAGGAAAGAACAGTGATATTTAATTACTAGGGAAAGAGTATTTGGACTAAGTAAATTTTTGCCACCTCATTTAACCCACGTAAAGTACACTTTTGTAGAACAACATAAAAATCTGAATCAGCTCGCAAATTATGCGGATGCCCGAGGAAACAGGTTTTTGCTGATCTGGTTCTGTCCTTTTTTATGAAAATTCATTTTAAATCAGTCAAACTGAGGACCATTCTAGTAAAGAGAGAGCCTTGTTAACCATTTACATCAGTAACCTAAGAAAGTTGGCGTTTTTGATAGACTGTGGCTTTTTATAATTATTCAATAAGAGTACAATCAGTCATCAGCACAAATTTTGCCGGAAAGCCGACGCACCAGCTGTTTTGCTTCACCACGAGCAAATGTTGTCGTCTTTGTCATTTTTTACTAGATAGTTTAGCAAAGTAAGGAATTGCTAGGGCGCTTTATCACCTTCGAACCAAGCACATGAATTCACAGTAAACGTTTCTCTGGATCAGAGTATTCTTCTCCACATTTAAATGATGTTTAAAGCCACTGATTATTTTAATGAAATTGTTACACAATTATTTTTCTAAAATTGGAAAGAGTTAATACATATAAAAGTTATGTTTTTGTCTCCAAGTGACACATTTTAGGGTTTGTGAGATACAGCTTCTGAAAAGTGATCTTGATCACGACTTCAATCGATCGACCAAAGCGTCCCTGAAAACTTCTGAGTTTTATCGCTAATTTGTTATTTTGTTTTGAGGACCAATTTGCATTAAGAATACCTTTTATGTTATAGCATGCAGCATCCTTTCGTTCTTTCATTGTTTTGATCTGTTCTTTTTGAGAAACTGGACTGTAAACATTTGCAAGGAAGCCATTTGTTAACTTTCCTTTGAATTTCCCGGGCAGACTTATACACCACCTGTATGTGACGTCACGATGGCCAGACACCTCGGATTTTCATTCGCCAATACCGGCACTAGAGCCCAAGCCTTAGTTCATCACTCCCTCCTGGTAACCTGTCAAGCCAAGAAATTTTGGTAGTGACGTAATAGTCACATTAGCCTGCGAGCAGGCTCACTTAGTGTGTAATTCGCGCGAGTATCTTGGTGGCGGAAGTCGGCGAGTGAAGCTGCAAGAAGAATGGAGCAAGGTAAAGTGAGCCTGCACGAAAGCCATTGAATTTTGAATTCCGCCCCTGCAAGAAGCAAGGTGTTAACAAACACAACTATGGCAAGCCGTCACTGCCAAAAGCCTATCGACTTGTACCGGTCCAAACAGCTTCCAATATCATCGAGTTAGAGAAATTGTATGGTCGGTTTTGGAAACCTATGGACGAGTTTCAAAAATTATATGGTCAGTTTTAGAAATGTATGATCGAGTTCTGGAAAGCTACGGTTGAGTTGCTTTAGAAAAGTTTCAGTTTAGGCTAGCGAGTTTTTATTTTCTTGCTAGTGAACTCGCTAGCTAGCGAGTTCTCGCTAGCAAGTTTTCATTTTCTCACCAGTGAACTCGCTAGCTAGCAAGTTCTCGCTAAAGAGTTTTCAATTTCTCGCTAGCGAGTTTTCATTTTCTCACTAGTGAACTCGCTAGCTAGCAAGTTTTCAATTTATCGCTATTGAACTCGCTAGCTAGCAAGAAGTCACTAGGTTGTTGGGGTATTTACAAGTCAATAGGCTTTTGGCAGTGACGGCCTGCCACACACAGCAGATTTTCAAACTCGAAAGAAAGTTGTAAACACAGTTGACAATTTTTGACGCGTTTAAATGTGTTCTATTCGAAATAAGTATGGAACTAGGAATCCTCGAGAAATCAAATCGTGAAGGCATCTGTGCAGATAACTCGGAATTGATGCACAAGAGCGCATAAGAAGTTAAAATATCAAAAAATATCGAACTCCAGGGACATGAAATTTGCAGTTACAGAGTGTCAAACCGCTACCGCAGAAGATTTCACCAGTAACAAGCGATACCATAGTTTACGACCTGGGGCTTTCGTTACGATAGCCAGGTAATGCCCATTGCATGGTAAATAAAGTCTTATGGATCCTGACATTACGGAGATCCCAAGAAGAGAGGCTTGAAAACTACCACGCACTAAAACCAGGCTGCAATAACCGAAACAATTGGGCCGATATTCCAAAAAATGACACAAAACTGCAACGCTAACCAGACGCAACTAGCCGAGTCACGTTAAGAAATTAAATCGATTGAAAAACCCATAGACTGCGAGCAGTCGTCCTATTTTCCTTGTCGCTAAAATTAGGACAGGAAAGAGACTGCTCGCAGTCTAAAAATCTGAGAAAGGCCACAAACAATAACACCACTTGTCACAATAATAAAGTCTGTCATCGCCTGTCATTTCAAACCAATCAGAATGCTGCGTTCGCGGACAAACGCGGAGAATTCAAAATTCAATGGCTTTCGTGCAGGCTCACTTTACCTCGCCCCATTCTTCTCGCGGCTTCACTCGCCGACTTCCGCCGCCAAGGTACTCGAGCGAATTACACACTAAGTGAGCCTGCTCGCAGGCTATAGTCACATGACCGTCCGTCCGCACCACAGGGTCACCAATATGAGGTGGCATACACTGGATATAACCCTGTGCTGAATCCCGTGTTTTTGGCGCAAAATCGCATGTTCACCTGCGTTGTAGCAAAACAAGCAAAGACAACAAAAGTAAAAAATAAATTTGTTCCTGGGAAAAAAAAGTTCAAAGTTGTCTTTTCGGTGGAAGGCGAAAAGTTCAATTTAGGCGAAAAAATTAGGCTAAAAAAATTAGACGATAAAGTACTGGCGAAAAGTTCAGATTTGCCTTGTCGATTCTGTTGCGAACTCGGTCGGTAAACCGCTTGAGTTCGCAGCTTTTCGCAGCGGTTTCGATGCCAAATATAGCAGAGCTAGTGATTTTTGTTTTTCTGTCGACAATCATGGTTTTTATGGCGGTCCGAACACATTTTGCCAGGAAAAACACCACCATTTTCATGTTGGTGGACAGCTTGTCACGATTAAAAGAAATAAGTAGCAAAAATTAAAAACTGGGGATAACAATGAATGCTCATGGCCTAGTGGACTCAACGCCAGCTTATGACGCCGTCGAACCGGGTTCAGCTCTCAGCCAGGACATGAATTTTTCTTTTTTTCTTTCTTTTTTATTTTTTAATTTAATGACTTGGATGAGAGTATTTTCACAAATTAATAAGTTCCAGCAAAAAACAAAAAACAAAAACAAAAACAAACAAACAAAAAAAGGGGGGGCTCCACTTTTAGGCTTGGCTAAATCTATATATTATCTATAAACACTATTATCCTAGGTTTCTAACGTTTATATTAGTATTGTAAATTATTTTTTAGCTTAACGGTTTAGTCGTAAAGAGGACCTTGCTGTAAATCACTAGTTTTCTGTACAGTGACGTGGCATCCTCATTAAAGATTATCAGCCTTTTCACTGAACTTTTATGACAATAGTTTTTTTCTGGCGCGTAAAACAAAGAACTTTGGTCTCTTTTCTTGAACGTAATATGAGTCTCATTTTTTTCTTGGGGGGAGTACTCTGCAATAGACTGGTATCCGTCTAACAGTGAGTAGGAATATTTCCACCGAATTCCAAAATTTTGGGCCTGAATAGGTTCCTGGATTGGGCAGGTGTTTCGGATTCGGACGACAGTTACCTTTGGAAAACTGTGTGATCTTCCGTTATCTTCGGGAACCTTGGGTCATCTTCTCCCTGAAAGGTTCAGAAACAAGCACTATAAATTTGGAAATTTCAGTTAGGCTCTTTGGGTCATCTTCAGAAATCTTTCGAAATACGACTCCCCTAAAAACGACTGCGTGGGAGACTAGGTAATGGGCTCCTGGATCGCGATTTGCAGGATTTGTGAAGGCGGGAAACGGGTGCTTTCAAACTGGTGACGGGATTCGGGACCAAAAATGCAAATCACGCGCGCATCGCGACCGATGAGCATTCTTCCTGATCCGCATCATCGGAGCGCCTGTCACTAGGAAAACAGGCGCTCTGCACAAGCAAAAGCAGGGTGGATTTATTTGCAGTATACGCTTACAGCTGTTGCTTTCTAGCAAGAAAACAATAAAAAATCGCACGTGCTTACGTGTCAGCCATACTCATATCCCGCAAACAAATCCACCTACAATAGCCTTGTGCGATAACTACTTGCGTTTGCAGCAAATTATTCCAATCCTTGATTTTTACGGCAATTAATTATACACATAGGTGACAAACAAGTCTTCTAATTATAAACAACAAAGCGTATTGGCTCCCGGTTTACAATTATCATAACAAGACATGGATGTGGGAACAATCACCACCAACATCTCTCTGTTTGCTTAGCACAAGTCGTACATGAGATTGTACTTCTCTAGAAAAATCTCTTTGTGCGTGAGGCTTGCTGAATGTTAGAGATAATGCTACAGGTGCTTTGATTGATGAGTGGGGAATACCAACGGAGGGTAAATCGTGTCATTGCATAATTTAGCAGGGAAATAAACAGGCGGCCGCAACACACTCTCCATTCGCACGGCGTCCTAAATGAGTGGGGGAGTTTGTTAACAAAACAAGTTAAACATTTTACGGTTACAGTTTCAATAAGCAACAGGAAATAGGTGATCGGAAATCCGCAATTTTGCTCGCAGTCATCGTCACTGCATACTGAGCTGTATTTCACTGTCAAGAACACGCAAATTCGGAACTGGGCATAATCCTCCAATTTCCTTCTTAACTGAGTACTGTGTAACGCTAAAGATAGTTAACTGTTGAAGAGCTTTCATTTGAAAACAACACATTAGGATCTCACTCCACAAAATTCAAACATTAAAAGAATGCAACATGATTCAAGTTTGGAAGCATTTTTCATTGTGTGGGAGGAGTAGGCAAGTTGAACATTTTCTCTTGTCAGTCGAGCATGGCGGTCGGATATCACGTTCAATGAGTCATTCAGCTGGATCAGTATAATATTCCGGTGTGGCGAATATTGCGACCGCAAAAGTGATTAATAGAAAAAAAATACAACACAAGATAAAAGCAAAGCAAAACAAAACAAAACAAACAAATCCATCATAATGTTCCATCCCAACCCACTGACAACACACCTCATTTCACAAATTGTAATTTTAAGATCAAGTTAAAAACATATAATCGAGTATAATTACAGTCCAAGAGAAAAGAACAAACATAACGATGTTGTCTAAGTGTTACTTATGCATCAGTCAATTCCAGCAGTGCCCATGCCCCCCCCCCCCCAAGCCAACCCCTGGGCATCAGCATTTTTTTTTTTAAAATGGCAAATTCCCAGGGGTGGGGATAAACAAGTCCGTCAAATGCCCCGGGTTGGGACCAAAAAAGAAGGCAAATGCCCCACCCCCGGGTTCATCTAGAAAGCAACACTGCTCAAGATTTAATAAATCATAGCAAGAAAGTTTCACTCATCATTAAGACCATTAAGGCTGGTTTCCATATCATCGCTATGATTGCTGCAATCACTGGAAAAAACATTCAGCAATCGTTGTGATCATATGGGTACCACATTTCAGCGATCGTAGCGCTCACATCATTTCACAACGATCGCTGAAGAGTGGTTTCTATATGATTGCAACGATTGCTGAGCATTTTTTTTTTTCAGCGATCACAGAGATCGTAGCAACCGTACGGAAACCAGCCTTTATTTTCCATACTTTTCGGTTGTTTACCCGTCCGTCTATCCTCCCTCCCGTTGTTCATTTGCTTTAATGCCACTTATCAGTAACACGCCAAATTGTGTACATGACAGTTCCTTGTGGTTCAATTATTCATTCATGTGATTTTGACCTGCACAATTCATGTGTTTATTTTTAAAATATACTAAGAAATGCTTAAATATATTAAGTTATCGAGGAACTGAAAACGCATTATCCGTATACATCAAACGGCCAAAATCGTAAAAGATTTTTACGAAAGTGACCATCTTGGATAGCTTTAAAATCCATATATTACATGCTAGACCAAAACCTGACAAAGATGTCAAATGCCCCGGGGTCGTCCCGGGGGTAGGCAAATGCCCGACCCCCGGGCAGTGATAAAATTTCAAATGCCCCACCCCCGGGACTGAAACATGAGCAAATGCCCGGCTAATGCCCAGGGGGGGGGGGGGTGGATGGACACCGCTGGAATTGACTGATGCATAATGACGATAAAGACTGGCAGGAAGGCTAAATATAACTTTAAATGCAGGATGAAAGTGGACACTTCCGTTACTTGTCGAGACATGTAACAGCCTAGAGCTGTTATTTTTGACACAAGAAATGAGAATTTCTCTACTGAGGCATCAGGTTGCTCCTTGATGCTAATTCATCATTGTTGTGTAGTTCGTGCCTTGATGGCCATTTTTCAAACATGTCACTGGCAAATTCATTGATGTATAAACTCGCGCACATGCCACCGAAAGGTTTATAGTTGAATTGATTCCAGTCATTGTATATTGTATATTCACTAATTGAGGTGCCTTCCTGTAAAGCCGTAGAGCCCAAAGCCCCATGCAAACTAGAAATACTATTGCAAACTGTATTTGCTCGTGTAGATGAGTAAATTTTGTCACATTTTTTATGTTGCAAATGTCTTTACTAATTAAACTGACATGTCAGTTTCATTTGTCATAGAAAATTTGTCATGTCATGTGAATTTTCTCAACTGTAAATAGGTCATCAAAGATTTAGTTTCAGGCCCTTTGTTAGTACATGTTTTGGGGCTTTTATGCTATATAACCAAGTGATTTAGCTGGCTTGGGTGCTTGCTGTTCCACTGAAGGAAAGACATTACTAGCACATATTCAAGGACCTTTGTTGTCAGCAGAAAATTTATTCACCATGGTCAAATCATTTCACAGCAATTCTCAGTCAAAACAATATGTAAACCTGAGCTCGTTTAACAAAGACCCCATGCCAAAGACCCATGCTTTCATTTAGGGGAAAGCAAAGGACCCAGAGGATTTTGTCTCCTTGGTGACAACTTGGGAACCAGAAGCGTTGGTTGTCTGCTAGAATGCAACCAGTCGAACGCACTCTCTTAACCCATTGACACCTGAAGCACCCGAAACCGCCCGTGCGTGACAACCCCTGAATTCCCTGAAGCGCCCGAAACCGCCCGAAAAAATGGCTGCTGGATTCACTCCTTTCCCCACTCCCCCTTGGTGTTTTTTTGTATTTTGTTGTCATGGAGACCCAGATGGGTAATAAACCAATCATTTGCCGTCTTTTGCGCATTTTTTGACAGGTGATGAGAAGCACCATGAGGTCGGGATTTTTCGAGTTAGCGCGTGCGATCAATTTTCACTAAACAATGGCTGCTTGTGATGATATTGATCCAGAAGTCGCGTCACTTTTTGCGGACTCAGGGGATGAAGAAAGCTTTGATGGTTTCGGAGAGGGGGGTAGAGATGATAGTAATAATTTTGATATAGATTTAGATGGCCTAGAGGCTGAAGAAGACGATGCTGGCCCTCAAGTTCCAGAAGTACCACAGCCTGGCGACGACACGGACGATGAAGAAGAAGAAGCTCGATGGACTCCCCACCTGACTGACATCCGAGTACCTCCCTTCCTGGCGGCGAGTGGTCTTAATTTAGATTTAAATAATCCTAATGAATTAGATATCTTTTTAAATTTTATAGGTGATGATTTGTGGGATATAATAGTCGAGGAAAGTAATCATTATGCGCAGCAGAAGCTAGGCGATCGATTTGCAAATTTTCATCGCATCACGCGCGTAGAATTAAAGGCCTTTATAGGAATAAATATAATTATGGGGATAATGCGGCTCCCAAATTATGCTTTATTTTGGTCAACGGATGATTTTTTTGGTAACAAAGGTATTAAAAGGACCATGACTAAGAATAGGTTCGAAGAATAAAGTTGTTATTTGCACTTTAGTGATTCAACTAAGGAACCCGCTCGAGGTGATGTAACTTACGATCGTCTTTTCAAAGTTAGAACTGTAATTGATTATGTCCGTGGTAAATGCGAAAATAACTTAAATCCCTCAAAGAATATTTCTGTAGACGAAGGAATGATAGCTTTTAGGGGTAGACTATCATTTAGGCAGTACATGCCAGCCAAACCAACTAAGTATGGAATTAAGGTTTGGATGGCCGCTGATTCTAGCAATGGTTATGTTTTGAATTTTGATGTGTACTTAGGAAAGGAGGCTAATCAGCGCAGAATTTATGGCCTAGGTTATGATGTTGTAACTAAATTAATACGACCCTACATGAATAAGAATCATATCTATTTTGATAATTTTTTTAGTTCGGTAACTTTATTAGAACACTTAGAGACAAACGGTACTTACGCTTGTGCCACCGTAAGATGTAATCGTAGAGACTTACCACAATGCGCTAGAGAAAAATTGCATCCAGGAGAAAAGGTAGTTAGCCAGAAAGGATGTGTAGTTTTCACCAAATGGCATGATAAGAGAGATGTTAGTGTAATCTCCAGTAATTGTAGTCCTTTAGCAGTAGATGTAGTTGTAAGTAGGCGAAATCAGAATGTCTCGAAGCCAGCAGTAGTTGATTTGTATAACAAGCACATGGGGGGTGTTGATCGTGCAGATCAAATTCGGCAATATTATTCTGTAGGTCGTTCCTCGTATAAATGGTATAGGTATCTGTTTTGGTTTTTGATTGATATTTCAATCTGTAATTCTTTTATTTTGTATAATAGTTACCGGGCTGGGCAAGGGCAGGGTAGAGTAAAGCAACTACTTTTTAGGACTAATTTAGCTAAACAATTGATCGGGGGATTTTCTTCTGCCGCTTCGGCAGCTCATTCAACTAAGCGCCGCAAGATTGAAAATCTGTCGCCCGAGGTAGAAAACGCGAATAGGCATTTCATCGAGAGAATTAATGGGAGAAAGAAAGTTTGTGTTCAGTGTAGGAGGGTAGGTAGGAGAACCGAGGGCGGGCATAAAGTGCAGAGTAGTTTTAAGTGTTTGCAGTGTGATGTAGCGCATTGCAAAACTTGCTTCCACGATTACCACGTGGGTTGAAGCTTTCTTCATATCTCGAGTCCTCAGCATCCAATCTGACGCGAAACAAGTGGTATATTTGCGAAACGTCGATGAGTTCTGAATTTTATGAAATGTTTGTTGTGATTATTTGGCTTTTTTTGCCCTTCTTGACCTCTTTGTTTAGGTAATTTGTTTGGCCGCGGTTTAGCTTTTCATTATGCTAATTCGGTTTCCGCGTGGCTCATATTACGCATTTGGATTTTCTTACTTCTCCGAAAAGGTTTTGGGCTTTATTTGTTGACATTTCAGCTACGTTTGGCTGCCATTTGTCTTTTCGAATTTCAAATAAACGTTGTTTGGAAACCCTTTATGTGTGTGTTGTCATTGCTCCGATTGCATGTGCTTTTCCTTTCTTGAAGCGAAAGCGCTTTGACTTTGCCTTTGCGAGTTTTCGTGCACGCTGTCATGCAGCTTCAACTTTTCTTTCTTTCCCCATCCTCAGGGGCCTTGAGTCTGACTGATCTGAAAGAAAACTTAAATAAACACTGGTTAATATCAGCTACAGTGTAAATACAGCTGATTTTTACCCATTTACGCCTTGTTTGTGTAACTTTGCTGCGGTGTTGTTCAACCTGTTGAATATCATTTTTTTTGTTGTCTGACGCGCGGTGAAGAAATCATTTGATTTTCATCCTTCTCTCGTCCCTTTCCAGTGTGTTTTGTGCGCTAGTTGCCGTCATTTTTACATATTCTGGCGGCTAATTTATTACACTTGAAGATAAAGTTCAGTTGGAAACCCGATCTCGTCCTTGGTTCTACTGCACATATGGTTTATTTCAAGCATTCGCGTAATGCAGTGTTCACTCCAAAAAAGCCAGGGAATTGCCATGGTGTCGCGCGCAAAAGTCCCAGGAGTCAATGGGTTAATTTTCGATTACTACTAGTTATATAGTTTATAGTTTATGACAACTGTACTTGAATTTTAAATCCATTTTGCTCAAATGCTAGATTTTGACCAAACCGGTTGCAGCTCAAACCTTCTCTTTGATAGAATAATTTAACCTATCAAGTTCATGGTGATCAGGTTGTCGATCAGGTTCATGTCGACTAATGAATAGTTCTCCTGTAATGTTAACCTAACTGTACAATAATTTTCCAAATTTAGGAAAATATTGCCTATGGGGGTGGCCAGAAATTTGCTGCATTTTTGCACCTTGTAAAATGAAGGAAAATTAATGTAATTTTTTGTGTTATCACAGATCTGTGTGTGCTAAGCAAGTTCCAAAAGTTTCAGAGTTAAATGTTGCTCTAATTTAAAGCTAGGGCAGCTGACATGAAGGCTTCAAAACAGAGGGTTAAGGGCGTGGCATGGTTGCCATGGAAACCATACATGAGTTAACAAATGTCAAACTATTTTGGTCAAAAGCATCTGACCTGCCTGGGTATGCACTGCCTGCTCGTCATGGGTTGAGCCCTGTACATGTAGTCCTTAAAGATCTCAGCCAAAAGACCTGCACGACTACTCAACCTTTACTTGTGACCCACAAGACTTAACAAGATCTGAAACTGCATGAAGCAAGGTCACTGGTTGTGAACAACGTGTTTTTTACAAATTTGAATGTAACCCATGTGACGCAGGGAATGTAGGATGATACACACACCAGAATCTGCACTAACGTGTTGATGAGAATAAAAGCCATTCTTCATCTACTGACAAGCACTTTCATGACAAACATTGTTTTACTCCAGAAGATTGTAACGTAACAAACAGGTTTCTGTCCCCAAGAATTCAAAAACGAGTTTGATTGCTTGTTACACAAAATGCTCCTCACAGGGAAATTAAGACCCTGTCTCAATGCTCAATCCGACTCACTTCATGCGAAGCTTGTTATTTAAGTTAAGCGGTTATTTTTGTTATTGTCTTTCTTTTATCTACTGATGTATACATTTTTATTTTTAATGATTTTTTCTTACACCTTTTTCACATGTTACTGTTGCAACCATTTTTTAAAAATTCCTGTCTCTCATTGTAGAGATCAAAGAATGGTCCACACATTGTTCTTTTACTACTTGTTACCCATGAACAAAACTTCATTATGCACTCTCACTACATTACTCATATTATTTCAAATAAGCTTAAGCTTTTTTATTTCAGAGTACGTCTCTATTCAGTTCATTGAAGATATGAAGTATTCCATCATCCCATCTTCAAAATTACAGAGGGACAGCGAGGGTATTCATGCCCCGTACAACACTCATAATGTAGTGTATCCATGTAAAATTCAAAGCAAATCATCTGCAGGCAAGCTCAGCATGCAACATAATGCTTAGCTTTACTGCGTCAGGGCTCAAAATAAAATCAGAGTTTTCAGCCTAAATTCGACGGCTTTTTTTCTCAAGGCTGATTTTTAGCCGGCTGTCAACAAGAATGAACAAGCACCTATCCCAAGTATGGAATAACGTGTAGACAGGCCGCCAAACGCAGCTCATATGCTCGTGCTAATGTGTTTGTATATTTCTCTTAGCAATGGTTGATTTTTAATTAAAGGCCATTTGCTCATAAGGATGTTCTTAAAATTAGGCACAGCTGGGTGGTACATAGTTACGAAAGGCAGAATTTTTTTCCTTGCACTGAATTTGATTTCGGACGTTATTCTTTCTACTAGACTTTTGGGGTAGTCTCTCGCACGGAGGCGTGTTTTGAATTAGGTAATATTCTCAACGAAAGATTTCGCTGATAAACCCTTTGATAACTCTCTTCCAACCTCTGGTAGGTGGCAGGAAGAGAAGCGAGTTTACTGGAAAGTTTCTGTGGGCTTAAATGTGTGCGGATATCAAGGATTGCTTACTTGTTAAATCTTTCGCCTTTGAAAACTGTGGTATCCAGGAAGTTTATTTCTTCGTCCGAGATTTCAGCCGTAAATTTAATTGTCGGGTGGCGACTGTTTGCTAGGACAATAAACTCTTCTATCTCCTTTTTGTCAACATTCTGCAGCGAGAATATGTCACCGATGTATCTTTTCCACTCAAGTGGTCGAAGAGTGTACTTTGATACTACTGTTTGACTGAGTACGCTAAGCCCGATCAGTGTCTCTCTTTGACCAAGATTTTAATTATCAGATTTGGTTGATTTGTGAAACTTGGTTAGTGCGCCTATGAATTTTCGCTCTGCCTCTCTTTATGGCATGTATTTCTGTCTTAAATTCCTCGTCAGGAGTGATGTTTGCTTTTGCGACATAACGCAAGTCATGTGCCCTTTTCTGTGTGGGCTGGAAATCTCGTCGACGGCGGACTGGCAGGGTCCCTTACTGGCGTTTCACGAATTAGATCAGGCCTTTGAAAATGATAAATGCCGCTACAGTGACACTGATTTTCAGTGCGACGGTACATTTCCTTTGGTCTCCAGCAAATTAAGTTGGACGAGAGGGCGAAAGCACACGAATAAAGCGACAAGGTGCTAAGTGGAACAGGATCGAAGACCCGTTGGTAACAAAGAGTCGTGAACGAAACTTTGCCCGGTTCCTAAAGGAAAATGAGTTGCTTCGGCACCCCTTGTCTATTTCCTCAAAAGTCGCGTTGTTGATCACGTATGAATTCAAACTATGCCAGAAAAAAAAAACTACCGGCAAATAGAGATTGATTTACAAGAATCGAGACAATAATTGTTAACGTTCTGTAATTTGTTTTTGTTTTTTTTTTTAATTTGGAAATCTTTTAAAACGTCATCCAATTCGCTTTTGGTATGTGTGTAAGTGTTTCATGGCTGCATTACTTTCTGATATGAAACGTTTACTATGACGTTCCAGGGACGTTGATTTTACCGATCAAGGGATGGGATGGCATTTTTTTCTATTTCTTGGGTGAAAAATCGCCGGCCGGAGTGGCCAAAATGCCGGCTGCTATTTTGAACCCTGTGCGTGGTTGAAGTTAGACAAATATAAAAATATATCACAGCTGACACGGCAAAGTGAAGCATAGAGAAGCTGTGACTAAGGTTTGCGTTACATCAGATGGAAAATTGTCTGGTGAAAATGCCAAACGGATTCCTAATGGCTGGAAAATCCCACCAAAAGAAACACCATCCGACAGATCACTATGATAGTGATCTGTCGAAATTGAGACAAAAACTTGCCGATCGTTTGATCCGAAGCGCACACTTCGTGCTTTGTCAACAAAGGACACAAAGCGCTTGTCAACTTTCTTCGGCATTTATATTTTAAATCGATAGAATCAAGTTTTATAGTGAATGAAATTTTGAAAACGATGTGTGAATAGGCTGTGAGTTAACAAATTTCCCTCGAAAATTCTTGATTTTAGATGGCATCATGCGTTAGTAGCAGACGTGACAGGTTTCAAGTTACACATGCACGTTGTTTTGAAGTTATGCAAATTTGTGAAGTTATGCCAATTATTTTTGTCCATGTGTTTCAGCGAATTGAAGGTAAATTATACTGCTTGCTTCATAAAAAAAAAACTAAATCGTTTTACTTTATTGAAGCGAATTCACTATGTCGCTTGCTAAAAGAAACTTCAAACACGTTCTCTGTTTTCAGTTTTTACCGAAAGCGATGTGTCGATCGCTGGTGTCGCGAGCTTGAGCGTAACGAAAACTTCAAACACAATCTTATTTCAATCAAATTGTTTATGGCGAACAGGTATATGTGTTGGATATGAATTTTAAAACTCGCCAATCGATTTTTATGTTCTACTGATGACAAAGCCAAAGAAATTTGTCAAAACATGTCGCAAGTGGAAACAAAAACTACAGACATAGTCAGTCGATTGCGATGTATTACGTCGCCAGCTATGAAAAATAAACTCAAGCTCATACGCTTAAAGTGAGTTCTAATATTTGCGTAAAGGAAAACCAGAAACACATCAAATCCTTCTTTCTTGGTGTCGCACCAAAGCACCGAAGTGTCCAAAGTGCAGTTGCTAACCCGTGAAAATCGCTTCGCGAATTTCATCGGTAAATCGTTCCTAATTTATGCCAAAATTGCCACTTCAGTGACTCTCACGCTACGCGATTCGCGTAGCACGAGACGCAATTTGCATAGCGCGCGAAACGAGACGCGACTGGTAACTTTCCTTTGGGCGGTACTGTAAACGGATTTAGAAAGCATAATTACAGGGATAAAATTAAAGGAAACTATTTCCAGTTGCACGCCTTGGACAAAAAAAGAGCGCATGAAAATTATTTTTTAACCTCGGCGCAATTTACAACACCTTACTTTGTGCAATCATCGAGGTCTTTTCAGCCACCATCTTCAATCATCCGGAATAAAATGATGCACAGTATGTCATGGGATCATTTGGAAAATTACCTGGTCCAATTGACAAAATCTAATTGGTTGATTTTTTTACGGAACATATTAGAGCTACAATGCTTTTGGATTCAAGTATGGTAAACAGTAGGGCTTTCTTTGGAGAATAACCAGGTAAGTTTGACACAACAATTACCTAAATTGGCTGAGTTGATCGAGAGACTGCATACGCAGACGGATCACAGCTGCTTTTCACGCACACAACCGCACCACAGAGATGGTTTATATCGAGTCGAATTTCAAATGCAGCAAAACATTGCCCAGAAATGCTGAAGAATTGACAGACAAAACGAAAATTCGCTCGAAAAATCACCACAAAATTTCAAGCGGCACAAATTATCGCTCAAAGTTCGCTTCGAAAGTTCGAGCAGCGCCAATTATCGCTCGAACTTTTGTGCAGAATGAAACAATAGGTGTCATGAAATTTCGGCGATTTAACGCCGCAATTTCACTGTGAGCGAACTTTCGTCGAAAAGCCAGGAAATTCATCGAAATTGACTTGCATTACTTTTGCACAATACTGTAATTTGCGGTGAAGTGAAAAGCGAAGCAGGAAAGATGTTTGTTGAGGCGAGAAGTAATTTAATATTTTCGCATCACTTTTTTTGTGTGGTCACTTTTGACCAGTTTTGTTGATGACAAGTCACAGAGTTTATGCAGTGTCTTGGGATTTTACTTGTTTTTGTTCTGAGAACAATGTCAAACAAAGCAAAGTTATTGGGATTAATAACAAAAGAAAAAGAGTGCGCAAGAAACACGTTTCGAAACGCGCTTTTTGAAACGCATTAACGCAATAATCGTGGATGTGTTTTGCGTGTGCGTTCGACGCTTATCTCTGAGCTGTATTGTATGCAAATAACTGCTCG
This sequence comes from Siderastrea radians, assembly GCA_964017195.1. Taxonomy (NCBI): domain Eukaryota; kingdom Metazoa; phylum Cnidaria; class Anthozoa; order Scleractinia; family Rhizangiidae; genus Siderastrea; species Siderastrea radians. Next base: position 32,505,066 of record OZ024891.1, on the reverse strand, counting down.
CATGTTTAGATCTATTTTCGATGAGTATTGAATGAATATGCTTGTAGAAATAAAAAGAAAATTTGATGCAAACTGAAAAAAAGACACGAATCAAAGAGGGAAAGCATGCTTTTACTTCATTTAAGAATTCATGTGAACAAGTCCAAAAGAAGTCCCAAACCAATTGTTGCTCACATGTTGCACACTACACAAAATGGCTTTGAAATGCATATTTTTTAAGTGTTAGAAATGTTTATTGACATTCATGACATCACCACACACATGATAAGAAAACTCCTTAAATGGATAAGTTACATTCTATCATTTGTATGACTTGCAGAGGTACACTTACACAACTTACCAATGAAAAGTACACATCATTGGTTTACAGGACTGATTCAACAGAGACTTTTCACAAACTGCAGAAGGGAATGCTGTCATTGCCCAGAGCCACGTTGAGCGCAGAGCCACTGCAATTGCCTGCATTAAGGTAGGAGGATCATATTTAGGTGTAATAATAAAACATCACCAAAACTTCAATCGCGTCAAAATTCATATCAAATTCTTAACCACGAAGGCCAAGAAAGTTTTGTCGTTGTTATGTCTGATCTTGTACTTGATGGCAGTCAACTGGCAAGCAAATTATCACCCTAAACAACCTCTGGAAGTTCAAAAAAGTGAGGAAAACACAGATGACACAAAACAGATATGGTCAGATATCAAAGGTTGACCTCACAGATTAGAAAAACTTTGACGCTGCAATGCCTTCCTGCCTGTTTATGATCCCATAGTGGTTCCGACAATAACCTGACAAGATCATGAGTTTTCACGTTCGTTGTAAATATTAACAGTTCTTGGTAAACACCGTAACTTTGAAGGGTGGTTTTTCAATTCAAATTCAAAATGGTCATAGGTTAAGGTCAGTTTTGAGGAGACTTCCGAGAAAAAACACTGAGTTTTAATTTACATGCCAGCATTGACTGCACTGAAACAAATTTAAAGGAAAAAGATGTGGAAATATCACACGAAATTACAGGAGATGGTAGCTTATTGGAATGTGAAGAAAATTCCATATTAGAATGTGTAAATAACATGGCTCTTTACTCAACATTTAAGCTGACATTTTATGAGGGTCCAAGCATTTGGAGTACTTTTACCTAGCTTTTTTCAAAACTCAATACGTTTTCCACCCGCCAGCCTTGCTTCATTTCAGGGACGACAAAACAATGGAATTTAAAACTTAGTATCCAGGACAGCCAATGGAAACCACACAACAACGATATGTAAGTAATATTTTGTTGAGACATCTAAATTTTTTTTGTATATGTTTTAACTTAAACTCGTTCGTTTCTTGTATTGCAATGTTCTGAAAGAAAAACTTCCAGCAAACATACTAAATACCTACAACCGACTTGGGTTGCTTGTGGATTCATTCATGAATGGTGTCTGTGTTCAGGGTGAGACCGATAGCATAATGAATGCACGATTTTAAAAACACAGGAGTCGCATAGGATTAAAACGAAATCCTGCCGAATATCTTGCAAGGCATTTTTAATAAGTTTACGAGTTTGAACTCTTTGAAAATTCCGATAAAATCATACGTAACAATATTGAGTATAAATTGACCCCAAACAAAATGGCGGCGACTCGCCGCCCACTTCCACGCTACCAAACGACGTTCTGCTCTCAAGTACGCTAAAGTCAAATCTAATTCCTGAACGTAATTAGACAGGAAAAATTACATAACGTTTGAAACAACCTTACACTCACAAAATTACCTTGAAATTTCATGAAAATATTTCCAGCTGAGTGTCCCATGGCCAGACAGCTGTTTATCTTGGCGGTCGAGTTGTATGCTCCACGCTCATGCATTCTTCTGAAGTAAACAAACAAGTAACTGGTGAAATCTAGACCCATCGAATATTTATGACTTAACACTATTATGTAGGGAACAAAATACCGGTAATGAACTTTAGAAACTCACCTTTTGATTGTTTAATATCGCCTACAGCTACCACTCTTTCACGCTTCGACAGTTCAAACTGCCTGACAGCTTTGCACGCACGCATTTTTGCTGGACCAGGGCGGGTCGCACCTCATTTGGGAATGTCCCAGTCCCCGGGGAGCCTCCGTGAGTGCGTTTTCGCACTTGCATTATTGTTCCAAGATTCTATGGGGTCAGGTGTACACCAGTTTATCGATTTAGTTTCATTAGCGGTCTCAAAATAGCAGCGAATATTCAATGTTCAACATAACTTGTACCTCCACCTTCGCTCCTTGCTCTTTTCCCCGGGATCTTTTACCTCCCACATCTCCGCCTTTCCACTGTCCTAACGCCTGGAACAAGCTACGCCAAACAGGAACACGCTAGGAACTGTCTTGAAGGTCCTTTTATTTCGTTCAAGGCAGAAAATTTACGTCAGGAGCAAGTGTGGGGAGAAATAACTACCCATTTCTTGACGACGCGAATAAAAGCACAACGGCTCTCCCCAAGAGGAGATTCTGGTTAATCGCAGGGCTATCGCCCAACATCTTGTCATGTCCTCTCACCAATTTGCTGACACCCGGCTCAGTACAACGTGGTGGAGGGATTTTTGTCGAGGGATGGATAAGCTGTATATGTGTGCCATCTTGTATTAGCAAAAGTCTCCAACGGGGGTGGAGACAGGCTTTTGTTCCAGTTTCAAAATACCCAAACCTCCGCAGTTCCGGAGCAATCATGGCCCTCATGGCTCATAAATTGACAAAATTAAACAACAGCAAACTGATCCTTACGGCTAAAAGATTGAGAAATTAAAATTGAGACAGAAATGAAATAAAGTGATATATTTGCCCGATATTTCGGTTTGCAAAACAAACCTTCTTTTTTAGCCCCCGAATTTTAGCCCCTCTCAACTTTAATTTCTCAATCTTTTTGCCGTAAGGATCAGTTTACTGTTGTTTAATTTTGTCTTCAAGATTTTTACTGATCCAGGTCTACACAAGATCCGGCACTCCTCACTGGTTTGTCGCTGTTAACAGTTCTTTTTACATAAATTGACACCATGAAGCTTGCAAGGGCCCGTCTTTGATTAACCACAATTTTTTTGTTGTTCTGTCTTGTTCTGTATTTCCACTTCCGTGGATAAAAAACATGAGAGCTAAGGTGCAATCCCGGGCAGGTGGGGGGGGGGGCACTTGGACAAGGACAATACCCTTAATTTTAGGTCCTTGCTTAAGACAAATGACAAAATATACACCCTGTTTAGGACAAACACGTAAAATTATATTCCCTGTTTAGGGCACAGAGGCCAAAAACCATACCCTGTCCAGTGGCACATCCCCGTATAGGCCATACGAGGGAGTACCCCCCGGGGGTGCAACGACCTGAGAGATTTCGTCCAGTAGTTTTTAGTTCACTAAGTTCACTCTAATGCGTCTCAGGTTCGTTTTTGGATTTCCTTCTACATTCCGTAAATCGGGGGGGGGACTCCCATAATAAAGCTATATAGGTATGTGTCACGGCATAGGGTATGGTTCTTGAACCGAGGTTCTCGGTTTAACCTATTGTGATCCCAATGTGATCCTCAGATTATTACATGATAGGGTCAGGGTTTAAGAACATTTATTGCACACACCTATTCTAAATTGGCGCGAGTGCCTCCCCCGCTAAGAATTAACGGGTATATTTTAATCTCGATCCATTTCCGCATTCACGACTCCGCTCACAGAACGCTTATACCCAAACAAAACAATTGGGTTTTTTTAAATTGTTGGGATTTTTTATTACAGAAATGGAAGTAACAGCAACAGAGCAAGAGTTAGTTGAGTGGCTCCGGGTGATATGCGTTGCAATCCAATTGGTAATAAGAAAGCATTCCTACAAACGGGAATCCCTTCTCCCTTCCACCCTAAGAAAATTAGACGTCCTGAAACTGCAAAATAATAATCCTTCTCGTAAAGATTTCTTTTCTTTAATCAAATAAATAAATAAAGGACATTTCTGATTCAACTTTATTCTCTTTTACTTTATGAAGAAATACGGTATATTCACATACGACTGATGCAATCAATAACTCCTTCAAAAAAAATAATGCAAAAGAGAAACCCCTTCTCAGTGCATTCTGTGGTATGAGTGATTTACCACAAACAATAAAATAAAGCTATTTACATCAGTTGGAGTAATTTCAACAAGATAATTCTCGAAGCGTACAGAATCCATGTGTGAAAACGATCTGAAAAGAGAGAAAGAGAGATGACTGTTAAATATAAAAGCTTTACGTAAACTCTCAGCAGCAAAACCGGACGATGTTTATATCTGGTTTATATTGCAAAGGTTGGACTGTTTCTTACTACTACTCGTCATAGGTGAGATGAATTCGGGCCTTTCTGAAAGTACCAGGTTGCGTTCTCTTCCTTTTGTTTGTGAGGTATTATGTCTTGGTTTTGTTTTGGAGTTTCATCACTTTCTGTCATTGCTCTTATTCCCCCCCCCCCAGCGCACCCCCCACCCCCTCCTGAGTCAGATGCTAGCTAATCGCCGATTTCGTGAGCACCCATTAACATGCATGTAGACACACCAAAATACAGCAACCAGCCTCGAGCTACGATGACTCGCTTCCGATTGACAGACCGACGTACCAAGTACTACACCTCCGTGCCTCTGGGCACTTCCCGAGGATAGGAAACTCGTGCAGGTACATTAGTGACGGAGAGGTGTCGATGAGCCCAGAGGTTGGTACCAAAAAAAAGTCCCATCAGGCTAAACAGCGTCCAACAGCCCATAACGTAACCTAAAAAAAGCCTTTTATTCGGACTAAAAGATTATTCTCAGTGTGTTGATAAAACTGATGAAATTCTTTAACCTCAGGACGACAGCTTTTTTATTTTGGACGACAAGCAATATCATTGATTTGATTTTATTTTAGCTATATTACTTCATGTAATGCGCAATTGATCATTTCGCCATAAAAACTGCGCTATATAAGTTAATACATTATTAAGTTAATTAACTATTAAATAGGAGAACGTGTTGCACCCGTCCTTGTCCCTCTGACCGAGCGTTTATACGGCATAATAAAAAAAAATACTCTGAAAGAATGACCTAACTCGTGAAATACTAGTCGTATTACAAAACTTTCCCTTGAGGTGTAACGTAAAATAATAATTTAGATTAACTGCATATACTTACTAGAATCCAAACCATTTGTTAAATGTTCTTGTAAAGAATCCGGACTCTTCTCCTGAAAAAAATAAATAAATAAATAAATAAATAAAGCAGTGCAAAAAATGGGAATAATTGTTGGATGTGGAGCATATGCTATATGTTGATTATTAATAATTTTAAATAACGTTTTTATGACTTTATTACACCGCATCCAGGGATGAATCATTTGAAAGGTACCCGAGTACCCTCCCCTTGAGACAACTATACCGAGTGTTTATAAGATATGAAGTTGGCCCTACTAACGGAGTGAAAGTTAACCCTACTTTGTTATAACAATTCACGACTTCTGTAGACTCTTTCCGTAAGAATTTTCGTTGACTTGATCATTGTAGCTTTTGTTTGTTTAAATATCTTTCCTTTCATATACATTTTGCTTAATTAGACGTTTTCAAACCAAAAACCGGACGTAGACGCTACGTGACTTGCGACAGGCAAAAATCGTCCCGGGTAGGCAAGCCAAAGTGTTCATATGAGAACAAGATTTCCCTCCTTCCAGGGCCACCCCACCTGCCGAGGTGAGACAACCCACCCCCCCTCCGGGAGTTGCCTTGCCTCTCCGAGACGAGTTGGCGATCGTCATTTAAACAGTTCTCTGGACTTGTCAAAGACTGAATTGACGAAACGTTTGCTCGCCCAAGGTAACTCTAGGGGAGCGTTGTCTCGGGTACCCGAGACCACATAAATAGGGCCTTAGATGTTCATATAGATGAGGCCTTGAACTGAAGCTGCAGATGATGGATCTCAATTGGTACCTGTTTGGGAAACTGCATATGGATTCCAGATTGGGCTTGGCTGGTAGACCTCGTCCACTTTAGAGTAGGGATTGTTCATCAATTGTCCATATCCAGTGGGAGAAGATGGCGTTTGAAAGAGACCAATGCTTGGTGGTAATGGCCGTGCGTTTAAGACACCACGCCGAGCTAAACAAAGGAACAAAATTATATTTAGAAACACGATCGACATTGTGTTGCCAAGGTTGTGAAGTAACATCTGAAAATACTAGACAATTTCAACAACAAACACTAAACGTGAAAATAATGTATGAAAGGTGAAAATAATGCTTTTGATCATAATTAATAATTTATTACAAAATTGAGATTCATAGCATGTCCAGATGATGCTTTCTGAGATCGAATAATTCCGTTTGAAATTTAAAAGTAGTTTTATGTCGGTTCCGATAGTTTGCACTGTTAGCAAAAATTCGTTAACATTCACATGCCGCTGCATGCCATTTTCAAATGGCCCTAAATTTGTTGGACGGTAAGCAGTTTTCTATCTGCTCGGGGGAAGAAGGACGACAAGAACTTGTAAACGCGCGCGAAAATCAGCTGCCGCATGGAAACGAAACACGCGTGTGGTGAGCCGCGGCACGCTTTCAAGCGGCACCATACTTTGTCACACGTGTACAGGTTCTTCTCGCCCGACTGTGCGTGAGCCGGTGGAGGGACAGATGGTAGTCTTCAAAACTGTCACAGAATTGGAGCAAAAAATTATCGGGGTTGGGAGTAATCAAGTCATAATCAATGTAAAAATCATTTTCCTAACCTCTAGCTGTCCTCAGAGAGTTCGTATTAGCCTTGCCTGCCATGTCCTTCATAGGCTGACTAGGTAATGGTGAAGTGGAATATTGAATTTCACCCGGTGGTGGTGGGGGGCGAGCTGACAATGAAAACAAAACAAAAAAGTCAATAGCAGTAAGTCAGAACAAAATATCTTGAAATAATCCAACTTGTATATTATGTTACTAAAGGGAACAAAAGAGAACACATTGTTGCTTAAGTATTCGTCTTTAAAAATCTTTCCCGGCCAGTTTTAGCGTGAACATAACATTTGCTACGGAAGTACAAAATCTGAAATTTGCATAACCCCTCGAAGGCACCTTTTGCGTGCGCACCAATATTGATACCTGTGAGTAAGGAAACATTGACAGGGCCTGGATAAACTAGGAAATATTGCTGCAGAGACATTTTTGCGCAAGCAAATTTTACTTCTTGGGCACTGAAAAGTTCTTTTAAATTTAGCCAAACACACCTCTGCCTCCCAGACGCAACTTTTGCTTTAGATATATAAGTTCCCTAGTTTAACTACAATGGGAACAATGAGAGGAACCAATGTTTCCTTCAATGTTTCCCATAGTCATGCCATGCAGGCCAACAGGGAAACGTTAGGTGCTGAAAAATGAAAGGACAACAAAATGGCAACATTACAAATTCATCTACTTCAGTTACCTTTAGGCATTGCCTGTTCTGCATTTGTGGGAGGCAAAAAATTTTGTAAATGATCTCTTTTCTGGCAAATGTTCTCTTCCTGTTTAATGATTCCTTCGTCGTCTTCATCGAAAGAATCAATGAACAGGGAGAAAACATTTGTGACAGGAGACGACCTAAACTGCAAATCTCCGAGTTATCTTAAGCATTTTTAACACAGCCAGGGGTGGTGCACGACCTGTCATCTATTTTAAAGTTTATTCCATATGCATAAAACTCTTTTTTTAACGCAAATTTAAAGACTGTGCAACAGGCCTTCCTTCGGAAAAAATAAACAACTAAAACTGAATTCAGACTTGCCCTGTTGCGTATATAAGGAATACATATAACAACAGGTGTGATAAATTCACGATAAGTCTCTAGCATCATCTTTCCAAGAATAGTATGAACACACCAGTGAATTATAAATAAGCCGGTGAAGTGCCGGTGAAGTGCGATCGTCTCGGTGAATGTAGTCCAGGGAAGGGCATGGGAGACACCGACCGACGTTTCGACAACCTGAGCAAAAGTCGTTGGTCACGACTTCTTCTCAGATTGTCGAAACGTTAGTCAATGTCACCACAAACAGTCCTTGTCTGGACTACACTCACCCGGATGATCGTACCTCACTGACTTAACGATATGTCCCCTGAGTTCAAGCCATTTACAGTTTCACACGCAAATGACTTAGTTAAGGATTGTTGTAAATTAAAAGGAACTGCACTGGCTTCCAGTAAATGGCAGAATTGTTTTTTTTTTCTTTAAGATTTTACTTTAGACTTTTAAGATTTTGCAGGGCCCTGCACATGATTATGTTATTAATTTAATTGATGCATATCAGCCGCCTCAACGACAACTGCGCACTTCTAAGAAAAAACGTTTAGTTGTTACTTCCGTTTCGTATGTTCTGTGGACGAATTTTTTTCCTTTTGCCTTTCCCATTTTATGGAACCAAGTAACTCATTCTATTAAATCTCGTCAACTGTCATTTAAAAAGACCATTTTATTTCGCAAAAGGTTTTCTTCTTAATTGATAACTAATTCATTGACTATTTTATATTTTTTAATGTTTGATTGTTGTACAACGCATAGAGACTTCGTTTTATGCGTTTTATACACATTAAGTTATTATTATTATTATTATTATTATTATTATTATTATTATTATTATTATTACTATTATGTTAGAGAAGGAGAAACAGGAGGTCAGTTCACGAATTCCACAATAGCGGGAAAGCTAGGAGAGGGATTGATGTACAGTACTTCAAACAGTATTTTAAGTCATATTAAATAAACGTCAAAATCATTTTCCTTACCTCTGGCTGCCCTGAGAGAGTATGGATTAGCCTTGCGAATGCCATCACCGTTGCTAGACTGACTAGGTAATGGAGGATTAGAATGTTCGACTTTACCCGGTGGTGGTGGTGGTGGTGGTGGTGGTGGTGGGCAAGCTGACAAATTAAAAAAGAATTTCATAAATAGCATGTCAGAACGAAATATCCCCCTCGGGGATTATAACAGATGCTCAGGTAGAAAGGTGCGGCCTGGGAGCTCGAACCATGTCCCTATTTACGAGTCAAATTTGTGATATCCCTTTCCTGTTTGAGACAGGATTTTTCGGATCCTGTCTAGGACATTTAACCCAACATCATACCCTGTTTAGAGTTACGACTTGTTCTTATTTCAATATATCGTACATTGGCAAACTGGTAAAAAGACGGCTTCTAGTGAACTTTCTGTAAATAAACGTGTCCATAAGTTCGTGTAACGATGGCCTAATTAAGACAAAAAGAGATGAAAACGATACCCCGTTCAAGACAAAACCGTCTGAAATCCAAACTTAAAGAAAACAAAGGAGGAAACGTTGTTGCTTAAGCGTTGCTTTTTAAAAATCTTTCCCTGCCAGTTTAAACATGCACGTATCGTTTGCTACAGGAACAAAAAATCTGAAAATTGCATAACCCTTTGTTGGACGCTCGCCCAAATGAGGAAACATTGATAGGGCCTGGCTAAGCTGGGAAATATTGCTGCAGAAACATTTTTGTGGAAGCAAATGTGTTCCTTGTGGAAGCAAACTCGACTTGTCGGAGCTAGCAAAAGTTTTTTAAGCTTAATCAAACACATTCCTGCCTCCCTGACGCTAAGTTGGTTTGGAAACACATATTGGCTTGTTTAGCTACAATGGGAACAAGGAGAAGAAAAAATGTTTCTTAACAATGCCATGCAGGCCCTGACATTGACATGGCAACATCACAAATTCATGTTCTCTACTTACCTTTGGGCGTTGCCAGCTCTGCATTTAGGGGAGGCAAATCCTCCTTTAGCTCCTTAGCTTCCTCTCTGATAATTGTGGAATTGATTAACTGACATTCTGTTTCTTTTTCTAAAATCACAACGAAACCAAATTCGCACCATCGTTTTACAAACACAATATATATATACTAACTCAAACTGGCGTGTAACACGGTAGATAGTTTGCACGCAGAAGTGATCTCATAAGTCGGTGGAGTATGATCGCCCGGGTGAATGTAGTCCTGAGAAGGACCGTTTGCGATGACATTGACTGACATTTCAACAACCTGAGCAGAAGTCGTGATAAACTCGAACTCATCGTGACTTCTGCTCAGGTTGTCCAAACGTCACTAAATGTCATCTCAAACAGTCCTTCTCAGGACTAAACTCACTGGCCCGCACTTAACTCACCTGGACGATCGTACTTCATCGTCTTATAATTCACTAGTGCGTTTATACTGCTCTTAAAAAGATGATGTTATAGCCATCGTAACCTCCATCAAATCGATCACGCCTGTTTTCATGTGCATCCTTATAGACGCAACAGGCCACTCCCGAGTTTAAATTCAGCTCAGTTTCTTCTTTTCGAAAGGAAGGCTTGTTGCCAGCCTTTGAATTTTCATAAAACGAGAGCTTTATTCACATTACATAAAATTCAATGCAATTGACAGACTGCATGCACTACGCCTCACAGGCTATGCTAAAAAAGCTGAAGATAACTCGGAGATTTGTAGTTTCGGCCATCTCCTGTTAGTATGTGTTTTTTTCTCCACATCCCTCGTTGATTCAGTTATCGTGGACTCTAAGTGGTAACTTGAGAAAAGCTGACCTTTTGAACAATCACTCTTGGAAGCCTTCAAAGTGTTTTTAAAATGCAAGGCGTGGGAGTAAGAACAACAAGGAGGCAAGTTACTATTAGTTGGTGCAATTTAAATTATAGTCAAGGCCGTTTGCAGTGGTTGGTATTAATGCATGCAAAGGCTGCATATGGTAGAATTCATTCGATACCTGTTTGGGAACTTGCATACGGATTCCAGATTGGGTTCGGCTGGTATAACTCGTCCACTTTAGACACAGGATTGTTCATCAATTTTCCATATCCAGCCGGGGTATGTACGACACCAATGCTTGGTGGCAAAGGCCTTGCGCTTAACACACCTCGCTTAGCTAAACAAAACAAGAAACAAATAAATATTAAAAAACGCCTTCGACGTTGCGTTTTAAGATTCACATCTGAAAAAGCTAGGTGAACTGGTGAAAAAATTATTTGAAGTACATTGATTACAAAGTCCATTTTAAAAGCACAACCTGAGGGTGACCAATGAGACAAAGTTCTGGCGCCGTCAACATGGATGCGTTTTTAAAAGATTCTGTTTTCCCATGATCGTTTTGAGATCGTTTTCACTGTCCACGCGAAAACGACGCGAACACAAAAAAGCTGCAAGCGTGCTAACTCACAAACCTATAAAATCATTTGATCAACCGTTTTCAAAAGGTCAATTCAGCAAAACCTGTGTTAATTTACCGCAGTTATCTTGTATTAGAGCCAGTTCTTAAAGTCGTGAAAATTACCCCCTTATTCTGTTAACACGACTTATGTTAAGAGCCGTTCCCACGGGGCGATTTTTAGATGTAAGTTTTGCGACTTTAAGTGCAAGTCGTCCGAGTAAACAACGAGCGTTTTTTGGTAAAATATTAAGGCAGTTCTACCGTGATTCTGTTGCGTGTTTCCAAAAAGAATGTTAATACTCACGTTCCTTCGGTCTACACCCGGCATTGCATTAGGACGAGCAGTTTAATATCTGCTCGGGGGAACACGGCGACAAGGACCTGTAAACGCGCGCGAAAATCAGCTGCCGCGTGGAAACGTAACGTGCATGTGGCGAGCCGCGCGCGTCACCCAACTTTCGCACGCACTGACAAGTTCTTTTCGCTGTTCGCCCGACCATGGACAGACAGTAGCCTGCGGAACTGTCACAGAATTGAGAAAGTTGAAATATTCTGATAGACTACATAGGCGTTTTCAAATTTTACTTAACATTAACGGAAAAATCTCTACTTTTATCACATCCCAAACTGCTGAGTAAAAGCGATTCAGGCGACGCGATCCACAACGAGTGTATTTTCGTTGACTTTTTCCGCCTTTTCTTTTCAGCAGTCACCAAATAACGACAGGCATAAAAGGCTTTATTATGGAAAGCCATAACTTTCTTATGTGATCAGTGATCTGTAGGTGATGACGTTTTATCGTGATGTGGTGTAGTTTTGTCACTTTGTACTTCAATTGCGTTGTTATGTATTGTGGTTTTGTCATTACGTTATGAGGTTTCATCATTATGTAATGTGGCGTTGCCATTACGTGACGAAGTTCCGTCATTGTGTGATGCGGTGTTATCATTATGTGGTGTGGTTATTTCGTTATGTGGTGTGGTTTCATCATTATGTGGTGAGGTTATTCGATAACGTGCTGTAATTTTGTCATTATATGATGTGGTTACTTTATTATGTGGTGCAGTTCCTTCTTTATGTGGTTAACGCGTTATGTGATGTGGTTTTATCTTTATGTTATGTGGTTTTCTTTATGAAGCAATGTCACTTTCACTTCCGGTGTCAAACTATTACCCAGGCCTTACTCGTCCTGAAGAACCGGCTTAACCAGTGTTTTGAACGATACCATTTGGGCCTACTCTTCCAAGGTAAGAGGTAAAGCAAAGATGGCGGGAGTGAGAAGCGATATTGAATTTGGCAAAGGTGCTTGAAAAGTGCACCTTGGACATCCAACGTGAAGATGACATTGGATCAAATATCCAAGTTATCTTTCGACCAAATGCAATGTTTGGGGGTGAACCATCGAAACAAAATGATGGATTAAGGTTAAAGTGTCTAAACTTTGGAAGCCGGCTATACACCGCCACAAAAACCACGAACACAAGGTTGCGGCGCACCTGAGTATTTGATTTCAAAGTCAGTCTTAGAGAACTACCTGGAAGAGGGCTTCAAAATTAAGGACATCACATCGCTACTTTCCGTTTCAGAGAGTACAGTCTAAGGTACCAGAGAAGGCGTTACTTGTCTCAATGGACGCTACGAGCCTATATACAAATATACCACAAGAAGAAGGGATCCAAACCGTACGCAGAACATACGTCTCTCTTTATAAAAAAGAAATTCCCATCCTTACGTCACTACTAGAACGAACGCTAAGGTTTATCATACAGGAAAATTCCTTCCACTTTAATGGGAAAAAACTATCAACAGCCCACACGGCACCGCCATGGATATTAAAATGTCATTTGCCTTTGCCAACTTTTTCATGGCGAAAGTTGAAACAGACGCCAAAGTGTGATAAAACCGCTCGTATATAAACGTTTCATGGATGACGTTTTTTCACTCTAGAACGGTAGCACTAGAGAGAGGAAATAACTAAGTTCATTGAGCAAGCAAATAAACACCACCATTCAATCAAAATTACGGCTGAAATATCAGAAACAGAAACGACGTTCTTGGATACTAACCCGGGATACTAACGTATACAAAGGAGAGAGATTCAAAAAAGCCGGTTCTTCAGGATGAGTAAAGCCTGGGTAATAGTTTGACACCGGAAGTGAAAGTGACATTTCTTCATAAAGAAAACCACATAACATAAAGGTGAAACCGCATCACATAACGCGTTAACCACATAAAGAAGGAACTGCACCACATAATAAAGTAACCACATCATATAATGACAAAATTACAGCACGTTATCGAATAACCTCACCACATAATGATGAAACCACACCACATAACGAAATAACCACACCACATAATGATAACACCGCATCACACAATGACGGAACTTCGTCACGTAATGGCAACGCCACATTACATAATGATGAAACCTCATAACGTAATGACAAAACCACAATACATAACAACGCAATTGAAGTACAAAGTGACAAAACTACACCACATCACGATAAAACGTCATCACCTACAGATCACTGATCACATAAGAAAGTTATGGCTTTCCATACTTTATGACCAATTCTTGTTTCATTTGTTGTTTCAAACTCGTCTTTAGTTCATGTCTTAGTTAACCCTCATTAAAACTGTATTACGGGTTTAATTAGGCATCGTATAACAGAACACCAAGTAACCAGAGAAATTAATACAAGCGACAACAGTAACTGGAAGTATAGACAAGTCATAATCAATGTAAAAATAATTTTCCTTACCTCTAGCTGCCCTCAGAGAGTATGGATTAACCTTGCATGCCATCTCCTTCATAGACTGACTAGGTACTGGAGGAGTTGAATATTGGATTTCACTGGGTGGTGGCGGTAAGGAAGCTGATAAAGAAAAAAAATAGCAGAATGTCAGTACGAAATATCTTTGAATAATCCAACTCGTATATTATAATGCTAAAGAAAAAAAAAACGAGGAAACGTTGTTTAAGAGATAATTTTAAAAAATCCTTCATTACCAGGTTGAGCGTGCGCATAACATTTGCTGTTGAAGGAAAATCTGAAAACTGTTAGCAGGGTTAAACCTATTTTAGACCTCTTCAACGTACATTTTGCGTGCACATTACTATTTGTACCTGCTCGTACGAGTGAGGAAACGTTGATAGGGCCTGACTAAACTAAGAACTATTGCTGGAGAAACATTGTTCCGAAAATAAATGTGTTCCCCGCGTTTTCAAACGCATTCCTACCTCAGAGCGCAAACTTTGCTTCAGCTTCAGATTTTTCCTAGTTTATCTACAGCGGAAACAATGAAGAGAAACACTATTTCCTTAACGACGTTCCTGTAGTCATGCCATGTAGACCCCATTAGGAAAACATTTATGCGAAAGATGACAGGATAACGATATGGCAACATCACAAATTCATCTGCTTCAGTTACCTTTGGCCATTGCCTGCCCTGCATTTGTGGGAGGCAAAAGATTTTGCAATTGATGTTTTTGTTGGCAGATATTTTGTTCCTGATCATAGATTCTTTCCTGTACTCTTTCAATCTTCGCCTTTAGCTCCTTAGCTTCCTCTCTGATAACTGTGGAATTTGGCAAATTCTTGGAAAATTTTTCTGAAATCACAACAAAACCCAATTCGTACGACTACTTCTATGAACCCAGGATATTTATCGTGACTTAATCGATCATAAGTCGGGAAAGTATGATCGTCCGGGTGAGTGTATTCCTGAGAAGGACTGTTTGTGATGACAAGGCCTGACGTATCGATAACCTGAGCAGAAGTGAAGCATCAGCCAATGCCACCACAAACAGTCTTTTTCAGGACTACGCTCACCCGGACGATCATACTTCACCGATGGACATCATTGGCGTACTCACACTGTTTTGGGGAAAATGATGCTAGAAATATCGTAACGTTTTTCAGATTAATCACATTTATGTTCGTGATTTCGTACGTCCTCAGCAACTCCTTTTCGTCCTTGATAAGCTAAGGAACATGCTCAATTTTTAATTAAAGTCGTTGAAAGTTCAAACCCCTCTTGTTACTTACCCTTCATCTCGCATTGAATCTCTTGTGTTCTCAAACAGTTTCAACTATCGTTTTCGTTTTGCTTAGGATTAAACGAAAACGAGAGCTTTTGATAGTTAACACGAGTTTATACTCTCCTCTTGTTTTGCCGTAAGCCCTCATGCGCCATCAAAGAGTTGGTACAGTACTCTCATCGACTCTCTCCGTCTCGTTTTAACTCTCTTCAATGTTCGTCAACTGTCGTCAAATCTCATCGACTATCATCGAATTTCGTCAACTTTCGTTAACTCTCTAAAACTTGAACCAACTTTGGTCAATTTTTCTTCAAATTTTGTCCACTCTTTCCACAATATATCGACAGTTGCTTTCCCCTGAATCGTTTCTTTCAAACATAGATTCGAATTATAGTTTCCGCGGTCACTTTAAGCTCGATCACGTGAATAACCAAACAAAAAGGAACGCCCACTCAAACCAGGCGGAAAACTAGTTTTTTTAGGCAATGACATTTACAAAATGATCTTAGCTTTTTTCACATAGCTGATAAATGAGCTCCTCGACGAGTTTTGGGGACTTAGTTAGCCAACACCCCCTTTCTAAATCAGATTTCACGCGTTTCATTGTCACGTTAACCTTTGTGCCAGCTGAGATCCTACGTAGAATACGCTATTAGTATCGCGGATTCTTACCTTTAAAGCTGGAGTTATGGGCAAAACTGGGGGGGTGCTGGCAACGTTTGATCTCGTTAACAACATCATTTTTGAACTCTAGTAACTGCTGTCGAAGGTCAGAAATCTGGGATTGGAGGAAATCGTTACTCTCTTTCCACTGCCTTTCTCGTTCTGGAAGCAAAACAACACCTTAGCTCGTTAATGGATTTTTTTACCTCTCAACAGAAACGTTTCCTTTCGTGGTAGATGGTGTACAGGATACATGGCTTTATTAGAACAACAACAACAACAACAAGCTTTATTTGCATGACTATAACAAAGTATTCCAGTATTGCAAAAGCCACTTAAAATTTAATTATTAATTTCTTACTTAATTAAAATAACTATTTTAAATCAACCATTTCTTATTTTTAACCATTCAGAGAGGTAGCCATTGTAACTAGTTTGTCTCTGTGTTCAAAGCATGACGAGATGAATGAAATTAATTGAATATTTATGAAATAATCAATAGAAATCATTAGATGTGACAATAAGGTCTCATGTGATAAAAGCCGTAGAAATGGGATTTTAGGTTCTATTTTAGAAAAGAACCTGTCTCTTATCGAAGAACGGCTCGGGCAATCTAGTAAAAAATTGAGTTTCATCTTCAATGTTGTTACAGTTGCAGAGACTACATAACCTCTCATCACAAGGTATTTTGTCGTATCTACCTTTCAATCCGAAGTGTATGACGGCTAATTCTCAGTTTTACCAATGATTTTCTAGATGGGTTCTTTCTTGTTAGATCTAGGTAGGCAGAAAGGATATAGTGGGAACTGCGAAATAAAGAAAACAGACGCGAAGAAAAAATTCTTCAAGGCTTCCATAGTCCACGCTCCTTTCGCCCTTAAATTTCACGCGTTTCGATTCTGGGTTAGTTTTTGCGCCATCTGAGAGTCTCGAACAGACAATGAGTAACATGGATTTCCTACCTTTGAAGCTATCGAGCTCAGCAAAACCGGTGGGGAGCTGGTGACGTTTGACCTCGTCGAAAACATCATTTCTGAAGTCTGCTAATTCCTGTCGAAGTTGAGAAATCTGATATTTGAGAGAATGGCTGCCGTCTTTCCACTGCGTTTCTCGTTCTGTAAATAAAATTAAAACAAGGTGACAGAAGCTGACAAGCTGATCAAACTTTCATCAACTATCTTCTGTGTTTCTCATGTTGAAACGTGTTCACACTGATAACTGGATTCAAGTTTGAACGAAGTCATCTCAAAGACGCAGCTAATCCTGGGTTAGGTTAATTCCTCAAGCTGAGCGATAAAGCCATCGGTTGAAAGTCAAGGCTGAAAAAGCTAAGGTTTTGTAGCCTCGATTTCCCCACAACAACACTCTGTGAAGATCAATTATCCACACACCATTTGAAAACACTCTCTGATAATCAGCCATCGGTTGAAATCAAGGCTGAAAAAGCTAAGGTTTTGTAGCCTCGATTTCCCCACAAAAACACTCTGTGAATATTTCTAGGTCTTTGGAGAGTTAGCAAAAATGGCTCATATTGTTATCAAAGTTCATTTCTGAAGTACTGACCTTTAGCTGCCTCGAGCTCATTTTTCAAATGATCAAGTTCTAACTTCTTCTTTATGAGGTTTCCATTGGCCACAAAAGCTGTTTTCTTTGCTTTCTTTAACTCCTCCTGTGTTTTGTCCGGTTCAGTGTTTAGATTGCTGTTTGTCTTATGGCTACTGGCTTCAAGCTCCGCGAGCCTGTCTTTAAGTGAAGCAATTTCCTTGTTCTTCGCTGAAAAAAGTTTTACATGTAATTATCAGTACGTTTTAATAATCAGTATCGTTGCTTATCTTTCTATAAATAATTTGCCAGCTTTATTGATAATCTAGTTAAACTTACCAGCACACTCAGCCTCGAGGGCGGTGATTTTCTTCCCCATCTCTTTTAATTCCCTTTTGTACTGGAAAAAAAGGAGAAATTAAAAAAAAAATTGGCAACATCGATGCAGCGGTGCAAAACTCACTTCGTACTAGTCGCCAATGTTGCACGCTCCCGAATACGGGGAAACAGCGAAATTCACAATTTTTTGGTGTCGGAAGAAAGTTTAATCTAGTTCGATGGAACGCTTAGAACGAATTTGCGTCATAAATGCAAAAATATGTTTGCGCGCGCTTTCGGTGTGCGGCCAATAAATGAAAAAATTTCCTCACAAAAAAATACAAAAATTTTGGCACTGATCAAATAAGCTGTTCCTTTAATTCGCAAAAGAGATCAACCTGTATCTAAAATAAGACAATAAGCAAAAAATTCAGGCAAAAAAAAATCGGTAAATTAGCCAGGTCCGCGGATTTGGAACAGGCGAACTTTTAAAGAGCGTTTTCTTTTTCTTGATATATGATATAATCGTCTTCCTTAGTTTTGAAACAGGCGTTAATATCAGGGTTGACATAGAGAAAAAAACAAATGGAAAGGACACACGTACTTGTTGCGGCGTGGCCTGCGTCTCGATACATGAAGTCTCCAGTGGCTCATAGACGCTGGTCGGAAGATCATTAATCCACACGCCATTTGAAAACACTCTCTGATAATCAGAAGTCCCTGAACGATCGCGTTCATCTCCTGAAACTGTATTGTACACGTAATCAATAGTGGATGATAACCAAGACTGGTTCATTTTTTTCTCTGTGTTTCAGCAAAAGCGCTCAGCACAGTATTGGAAAAAAAATCACAATGTGATTAGTTGTTATGACAACGTGCGTTTCATTTACTTATGACGTAGGAAAGAAAAAGAAGAGTGGAAGCCTGGGCCCAATTGATTAATCCAGTTAAGAAGCTAACTCAGGATTTCGAAATTGCCATTGAAAATTTTTAATTTTCCAAATCTTATTTTCAAGCCAGAGGTAGAGTAATTCAGTGAAAATGGAGGGCGACAAATTCTGGAGAAGTTTTCAGCGAGTAGCTACTTATTTGTATGGAAAGCTAATCGGTGGCATTTAGTTACATATTTCAAGGTACTGTTAATAATTTTTCCCTACATTTCCAGGTTTTCAGTTGAGTGTAGAAAGTAATTTGCGATTTGCTTTGGTTTTGCTTTACTTCACTCTTTGTTTGGTTAAAAAATCTCACGCGAGTTTCTTGACCAATCAGAAGTAAAACTCAAACCAATCGCGACTTGCTCGCACGCGCTTTCCAGCGCTTGGCGCGGTTACATGTATTTGGTTCGAATTCTGATTGGTTCATTGGGTAATTGGGTAGTAAAACGTCATTGCCATACTCATTGTCATACTCGGATACGCACCGCCCTCCATACTCGGATACGCACCCGGTTACTATCAGCATGTTCTTGGATAACTTTGCTGATTATTTGGAACCTATTATCTTATGCCCTGAACCTCTACTGATTGCTGGGGATTTCAACATTCATGTGGATATTCATGATCATAATGACAGTGTCAAATTTATGGATCTTCTCGTTTCCATGGGACTTGTTCAACATGTTAACACTCCCACTCATCAACGAGGCCACCTATTGGATCTGACTATAACGCGTGAAGCTGATTCCTTAGTACACAAGCCACCAATCTCTGATTGTTTCCTTTCTGACCATTGTATAGTTTTGTGTAATCTGTCATTGCTGAAGCTCTCTTTAACAGTAAGAGAGATTTCATATCGGAAATTAAAAGCCATCCGCCTTGAAGCATTCAAAGATGACCTCGAGCTTTCTGATCTCTGTCGGAATACTCCACAAACTCTTGATGACCTTGTTGCATGCTACAACTCAACTTTGACTAGCATTCTTGATAAACATGCTCCTCTTATCACGAAAACGGTAACTGTGCGTGAACAAGTACCATGGTTTAATGATGACATCAAGAATGAAAAGTAAGAGCGTCGAAGGCACGAGCGCAAGTGGAGGATGAGTGGGTTGGAGTCGGATCGGCGTGTATTTACATTGATGCAGAATCGTACCACCAAGCTAACTGAGAATGCCAGGCGTGTCTATTATGCAGACTTTATTAGCGACAATAACACCGATCAAAGAAGGCTTTTTAAACCTGCAAATATGTTGTTGGGGCGTTCTGGAAACGCTGTCTACCCTCCTCATTCTGACTCCTTTACTCTCGCTAACGACTTCGGCAGGTTCTTTATTGAGAAGATAACTGATATCCGTACAAAACTGGATAGCTATGATTCAGCTGCTAGCCTTCGGGATGACGACGAGCCTAGTGTCGCGGGACCCCTTTTCACAACTTTCAAGCCTGTGACACCTGACTATGTAAGGAAACTTATAGTCAACTCTCCAAATAAGTCATGTGCTAGTGATCCTGTACCTACAACGATCGTGAAAGACTGTGTGGATGTACTTCTTCCGGTTGTAACTACGATGATTAATTTATCTCTCAAGGATGGCTTTTTTCCGGACAAGTGGAAGGAGGCATTGGTTAAACCTATCCTGAAGAAACCCAACGCTGATTTTGAATTTAAGAACTTTCGTCCCGTGAGTAATCTGAGCTTTCTATCAAAGTTAACAGAGAAAGCTGTCTCCCACCAAATGGTGCATCATATGACAACTCATGACCTCATGCCAGTGTTCCAGTCTGCGTATCGCGAAGGGCATAGCACTGAGACCGCTCTCATTAAGATTCGTAATGACATTCTTATGAACATGAATAACCAGGAAGTGACTCTGTTGGTGCTGTTAGACCTGAGCGCTGCGTTTGACGCGATTGACCAGACTCTGCTGATTCGGCG
This sequence comes from Siderastrea radians, assembly GCA_964017195.1. Lineage (NCBI taxonomy): Eukaryota > Metazoa > Cnidaria > Anthozoa > Scleractinia > Rhizangiidae > Siderastrea > Siderastrea radians. The sequence goes on along the minus strand of OZ024891.1, from coordinate 32,484,449 downwards.
TCTCCAGTCCAGATTTGGATTCACAGGGACAGCATTAGCGTGGCTCAGATCATATCTATCTAATCGATTCCAATACGTGGTCATTGATGACACATGTTCAAATAGGTTCGACTTGAGCTTTGGTGTTCCTCAAGGCTCTTGCCTTGGTCCACTTTTGTTTTCTCTCTATACCAGTCAACTGTTTGACATTGTTAGTCATCACTTACCGCAGGTACATTGCTATGCTGATGATACTCAACTCTACCTGGCGTTCAAACCCGATAACAATGCTACTCAGCTTGCTGCGGTACGTCCCATGGAGGCCTGTGTTGAAGACTTGAGACGATGGATGGTCAAAGATAAGCTCATGTTAAATGATGACAAGACCGAGTTCGTGCTAATCGGTACAAAGCAGCAATTGGCTTGACACTCTGTCGGCTGGCATTTCAGAGGTTTCAAACTCCAGCCTCGTTCGGAACCTTGGTTCGTGGTTTGACTGTAATTTCACAATGGCTACACACGTGAACAAGATTTGCAAAGCAGCATTTTACCAACTTTACAATATTGCTAGAATCAGGAAATATCTAAATCGGCAATCGACTGAAGCCCTTGTTCACGCGCTTGTGACCAGCCGCGTAGATTACTGTAATGGATTGCTTTATGCTAACCCTTATTTGTGGAAGCTTCAGCGAGTGCAGAATGCTGCAGCTAGACTGGTTTTTCGAGCACCTAAGTTCTGTCACACATCGCCATTCCTATTTGAACTACACTGGTTACCTATTAAGTCTCGTATTGATTTTAAGGTTATTTTAATTACTTTTAAGGCGATCCATGGATTTGCCCCTAAATACATTTCTGATTTTATATCTATCAAGTCAAAATCGAACTATAGACTGAGATCAAACGATGAACTGCTTTTGTCACCACCTGTTGTAAAGACTCTATCTACCCTCGGTGACAGGGCTTTTGCGGCGCTGCGCCTAAATTATGGAACCAGCTACCGTCATAACTAAGGAGAATCACTTTCATCGATCATTTTAAGCGAGCTCTGAAGACATATCTTTTTAAACAAGGTTTTTATTAGTGTACAGATATATATATTTTTAATTTTTGATCTATATTTTACTTTATTTTTAATCTAATTTTTATCTAATTTTTTAATTTATAGTTCTAACGCGCATTTGAAAACCTATGTTGAATTTGCGCGCTATAAATGCATATTATTATTATTATTATTATTATTATTATTATTATTATTATTAATTTGTGTTTGTTGTGATTGGGTAGGGTAATTACTTTGGTTTTAGTTTTACGACACTCATTTGAAAAGCGCTCTAGGTAACGTTTGCATGAAGACGAAATTGAAAACCAGTGAAAATAAGTGACTGGATTTCCAGGATTTCTACATGGGCCGTTCGGTCAGCGAAGATTGCAAACTGGGGTTAACAATTGCAATTTGGACTTACATCATGACACTATCGGAAAAACAGTTTCCCAACATGTTGGCAGTTATTCGGCCGAAACGTTTTAGAATCGATTGTTGTGCGACGTTTGCACACACAAACACTGCGTGTATTTTTCAACACTAATTTTGGAAAAATTTTGAAGAAATTTTGTGAAAAAATCCAAACGGTAGAAACAGGACCACTAGAAAGACTGGCTTACTAGTCTTACTAAAACAATATAGAACACTATTGAAGAAAGTGATCAAAAACTTTGAATTTTCTTTTCAGCGTTGCTAGAATGTATACGCTGCGAAGGCTTGCGCGCGCTTTAACAGCTCGACAGGCAAATGTGACCACATGTTTTCTGAGACGCTTTCCATTTAGGCAAGATCTGAGGTTCAGCCAGTTGAAATGCAAATAGCGCACGTGCATTCACTGGAAAAGTTTCCGGAAGTAATGGACGACCTTCGGAGTCCCTCCACTTTTTCCGTTCCAGCAGGATGAAACAAGAATTTCGGTTCCATTTGAACAAAGTTTCATTTGGGCTGATCGCGCTTTTTGTTACTCCGGCTACAGCCCTCACCTTGCTAATGTGTCCCCACAAGATGACCTAATCCCAGAAATCTCAAAAATGTTTCAGATTTTTCATCCTGTCACACTTAATCATAGTTAATAAAAGAATCTGGTTATGAAGCTCAGCAAAGTCTTTTGTCTTATGTTTTTGTTACCGTTTTTAGCCTTGACCCTGCACAAACAACAATAGGTTTGAATTTTGCATGAGCAACGAACCAATAAAAATGTCACCTTTAAGTTATTCAGCCATAGTGTGCGAACGCAAAACAAAAGATTGTGCAGGGTCGTAGAACTTTCAACATAAATTGCAGCACCTTTGTTTTGGCCTTTGAAACATGTAAGGTTTCATAACCAGTCCCTCGAGTAACTATGACTTAATTTATAATCTTTTTAAATGAATATTAATATATGAAATGATCGTATATTTGAACTGCGGATAAAGATAGAATTATATGAATATCATCGCAGGGAAGGTGTTTCACCTTAAGAAGTTGAAAAGAAGAAACTTGAAAACATTCAGGCTTGGACGGGAATCGAACCTATGACCTCTGCGATACCGGTGCAGCGCTATATTCATTTCTTCATCTACGGGATAAATACGAACTCTCAATTGACCAGCTCCCAGTTGGCTTGATATCTCAGTTGGTTAGAGCGCTGCACCGGTATCACAGAGGTCATGGGTTCGATTCCTGTTCAAGCCTGAATTTTTTCAGGTTTCTTCTTTTCAACTGCTTCAGTTGAAACACCTTCACTACGATGATATTCATATAATTCAATCTTTTTAAAAGATACTTAATCTTTCACACTTCTAAAGTAAGAGCTGTAACCTACGGAAAACACTCCCTCGGGTACTTTGGACCATAACCGTTCGTAGAAACTATTGAGTAAGGTTAATATATAGATTTAGCCAAATCTAAAAGCGGAGCTCCACATTGTTTTTGGTGGTACTTATTAATTTTTTTTATTCAAGTTGTTAAATAAAAAAAAATTAAAAAAAGAAAAGGGAGAAGAAATAATTTATGTTCCCACGGAGTATCGAACCTGGCTGCCCCGGCGTCGCAGACCGGCATTTTTCCACTCGGCCACGAGTTCTGCTATGATTTGTAGGAATTGATGTTACTGCTTATTTCTTTTCCCGTGACAAGATGCCCATAGACGTGAAAATGCTGGTGTTTTTCCTGGGAAAATGTGTTCGGACCGCCACAAAAACTATGGTTGTGGACAGAAAAAACCAGAAGGCACTAGCTCTGCTATGTGTGACGCCGGGACCTATGCGAAATGGTGCGAATTCAAGCGTTGTGCCGACGGAGTTCGCAGCAGAACCGAAGTCCTCGAAGGCAAATTCGTAACTTAAACTTATCGCCTTCCACCAAAAAGACAACTGAGTATTCTTTTGAACTTTTTCTTTCCACTAATAAAATTGTTTTTGACTTTTGTGGCCTTTTGTTGTCTTTGCTAAAACACGGGTCACCATGCGATTTCGCGGGATAAACGCGGAATACAGCACAGGGTTATCAGAAGTGTATGCCACCTCATATCGGTGACCCTGCGGTGCGGACGGACGGACGTTTCACTACCGAAATTTCTTGGCTTGATAGGTTACCAAATTTGCTTAATAATGGTGCTCTGCTGGCGCGCTTCGCGCAAAGGCTCCGCTTAAAATTGCAACAATCAGAGCCGTCATAAGGGTCAGGGAAAAATATCTGACAACGTGTATGTATGATACTTCACGTGCAACAAATCGCCTTCAATGGTAAAAGTCCTTTTATATAAATAATGCGATAATATTTTTAACTTGTGATTGTATATTGAATGGTATATATTGTATAGACACTAAAAAAAGTGATCGCTTTTCCTGTACCTTTACATATAATACGCGCGGATATGTTTCAGGTTTTGGAATTCGAGGGAAAAATTGTGAACAATGAGTAAAATGTAACTTCTTATTGTTGTATCATTTTTACTCATTGTTGTTTTTTTTTAACGTGTTTTTGTACAACCTGTGATAATCTCTACGGTAAAACATTTCTCGAGACACAAAAACTATATGATAATAAACGTTTTAAACTATTCACTTTTAATTGAAAACGATAAAAAATGTGTAAAAAATCTACAGCTTCCCAGAACTGGGTTAAAAAAGCTGTAAAATACAAAACTATCTCTAGAAAACTTTTTTGGGAGATATGCGATTGCGTCAATAATCGTCAATACCTGACCTCGTTTCAGAGCAACAGCTATTCAACATAACTACAATTACACGTCATGATCACGGGTGGAAATACGCAACGTCTTGGCTATAGATATCAGTATTAGTATTGAGGAATGCCTTCACTTAAATTTCCCAAACACTTGCAACAAATATCAACTAAATATGTGCGTACGTGCACGTAAAAATAACCCCGTTTCCGCCAGATTATTATTGTCAGAGCCAGTATTGTAACACGAGGCAAAACAGGTGAAGTGACTGATATTGCTAAATAGATCAGGGCTAAAGATTTCTGAAGTTGCTGTAGCACTGAAGGAGTCCTGTGCTTCCAGAAGAAAAAAAAAACTATTTTGTGTTGGCATTTAATCGGTTTCAAACTTAATTTATTCAAGCAAACCCTGTATTTGGCTCTCTTAAGGTTTTTTTGCTATGGCCACATGTTTTATGTTGAGCACGAACACAATATAATTATGGCCGAAACTACCATCACCATGAGTTCAGAAACCATGCTTAAAAAATCTGCAAGAACTCTATCTCTTTAAATATACTTGTAAATAAAATAGCAACCATTTTGAGGGTTCGCGAAACATTTTGGTCCCAAGTTAACAAAAACTTGGATAAACAGCTAGATATTTTTGTTTTGATATACCCTTACAAAAATACACCGGCCCAACCGACCATGAGACCGGAAATAAAAACACTTAAACATGACATTTGCATCAAAGAGAAAAAAAGCTATTTTCGGAAGAATGCAATACCACCTTAGTTTTACAGGATAACTCATACTTCATTTACTTCTGTCATTCGCGTTAACAATATCACTTTAGGTTTACAAGACAACCCATAACTTCATTAACATCAGTCTTGCGTGCTAACCACACTCGAGAGGCAAGAATAATCAAAGGACAGTGCGAATGAACCAGTCATGAAGTTCAAAACCTCGAAGAAAGTTGACGAATTAGTCTCCCTATTCTCTGATCTGCGAGAAAAGTCAATAAAATCCGGCGAGAAAGTCGAGAATATCCGATGGGAGTTCTTACGAGAGGTCTACAGCGTGCCGCAGCAAGAAAAAACCATCCGATCAAGCTTCAGCTGGAACAAGATTTTTTGGTTTTTATTCTTGCCGACGCTGGTGGTTCTCTTGGGTGTTTCTTTGTGGGATGTAGACAGCTCCAAGCAGTGTCTTGTTGGTTCCGAAACGGCAGTGTTCCTAAATGAGGTATGGCGAAAACCCAGCCAGTGCTCTCTGATGTGCGAGGGTGTGAATGAAATACCCCGAGTTTCAAATCTCTCCAAAGAAGAATTCATTACCAAGTATGCCTACAATGGCCGCCCTGTGGTCATCACCGACGCTGCACAGAATTGGTCTGCTGTGAACAAGTTCAGTTTTCGGTTTTTCAAGCGACTTTACGCCAAGAACATGGAAGCCGCTGAAGAAAATGTGGAAGAAGGTTGCATATTTTTCGCTTACAACTCTGGTTTCAATTCTCTGTCAGAGGCCTTGAGAATGCCAAGGAAGAGAGCTGAGTGGAGAGGAAAACCGTGGTACATTGGCTGGTAAGACCTTTACTGTAAGACTTTTCCCGTAATAATACCAAAGTGAAAATTCAAAAGAAAGGAATGTTGTTTTAAATAGTGAAGAAGAAAGACTGACCATCACGGGAAGATCAAACTGCTCGAGAGATTTTATTTGAATAGTCTTACTGCAGGGTCTATTCCACCTTGTTGAAACCACTTTGTCCACCATAAACACCAACACAGGAAAGTACTGACCAATAGCTTTCACTTGAACGGTCACACTTTAGGATTTCATGCACGGCCTCAAAAGTTTAGAACCCGACTTTGTTCAGCATAATTAACACTACCGTAAGAGCGTATTGCTTGAGAGCTTTCATCTGAATGGCCACAAAAAATCCGCTCCATGGCAAAGTTATGCTCAGTAGCCAAAGAATGGTCGTCTGCAGACTGGGAAGAAAATTTGAGACACTTTGTTAGGAGTTTAAACTAGGAATGAAAGAACTAAGAACTACCGAACATGTTCTCAAACTTATTTGCACCAAGTCTATTTATGGCTCGATTTATTTTTTTCAAATTATTATTCAAAGTATTTATATTTCTGTCAATTTATATAACATTTTCAAATGTCCACATAATTAAATTTTCATGGGCACAAGCTTGAAAGAGGGCTAGTTAGGCATGTTCATCTTTAAGATGAACAGTGGATTGAGTACTGTGAAATAAATTCTCGATAAAACAAGGGAAGCACTGTTTCTTGCAACTCTAATGTGTCGAATATCAGTAGTAGTGATCGTGGTCTCAGTAAGTACAGTACTTATAGATATCGCCCTGCAACTCTAAAACAAATCTAAACTGATGATTCTACAGATTCTAAAACAAGGCATATTCTTTGAAATGTTAATCTTCGCGGACGTTTTTGGAGCGATGCTGTGTATCAGTGTTTTCGAAATAAACTCACTGATATTTGTGACACTACTGCATCGATGGTCCAATATTCTTCCTGAAATGTCACGAAAACCAATATTTTTACAAGGAGTATGATATTTGCATCGAAGCAGGATCTGATGAATTTCATATAAATAGCAAATAGGAGACTAACGAACCCAAGGTTTCATTGGTTAAAATGAGGTTAGAAGGACCTAAGGAACTTCTCTCTCATATTTTTGCTTGCTGCATTTTCAGACCGAAATAAGGGGCAGCAAACGAAAACGTGAAATAGAAGTCGCGTAGACTTTTCAAACTCTTTTAAATCATCTTTAAATTAATCGGCATCTATCTCTGTTTGATTTATTTTAAGTTGATAACTGAACAGCGAGGAGAGAACTAGGACGCAAGAACTTCTCTTCTTTCTAGGCATTTTTGACTGCCATGTTGGTAGACCATAGCGCGTTATTGCTCTAATTACAAACTTGTGACTACTGGAAAACTCGATACATTTTGTGCAGATTGTTTCGGTTTCTTCTTAGCGGTTTTGTTGTTCATACATACTCCTGGATAGCTGGATCTTCGCAAAAAATGTTCCGTTTAAAACTAGTAAAGGTATTATTGGCCGCGCCGTCTAGGCAAAATGCAGCCAATTTGCACAAAACTTTGCCTGAAACTTGAAAACTAGACTTTTCTTTCGTTCTGTGGCAAGTGTAATGATTTTTGGTTTCGGACATGCGCACAGAGCAAAATTAAGAACAAATGTGATTTTTACTTCTTCCCGATTCGTTTTTCTTGTCCTCCTTTTTTTGTGCTGGACTTTTTCTGTTTTCTTGAATAAGAAACGCTTCCTCAAACATGGTGAAGAACGTCAAATTTTCTTTCGAATTTGCCAGTCTAATTTAGCGGTTTTTAAATCTCTGATCCATTTCAGGGGGGTACGCTTTGGAAGACTTCTTCGTCTTGCATATGTAGATTATCTAAGTCATCACTCGATGTAAAAAGTGATGACTTCACAAGTGGAACAAGTACCGTCGCCCAACACGGGTGGTTCAGTGCATTTGAGGTGTCGATGTGTGAAGAGCATTTTTGTCGTATTGGACTAGTATCCCAAAATGGTTGTAGTGACCAAATATATAGATAAGATTTAAAGTGGTTGTCGTAGAACAATCATATCTGACCAGTCACAATTTATAACGCAATGAACCACTTAGAACGTGAAATAAAAATATGCAACCTGTTCTCAGAGAGGAAATCCGGACACGAGTAAGTGCTGGAAATTGAACCCAAGCTAACCCACAAAGGTACATCTGATTACAAGCGACAGCAGCCCGTATCGGTTTGTGCTCCTGATTTCGATGGCTAGTAAATCTTTGTGTTTTTGCTGTTTATTTCAGGAGCAACTGCCATCCCGTTATCCGTGATCAATTGCGTAAATACTACAGCAAACCTGCCTTTATACCAGATGACTCAGAGACAGGTGATCAGGACTGGATATTCATGGGAGGGCCTGGGCCCGGTGCGCCTATACACGTGAGTAATGTCACAGAAAACTACTGATTGGTTAGCAACCTCACGCATGCGTACGCCAAATTATCCATGGAGTGGCAGCCACGAACCTTAAGCCATAGAGGGCTAAAACAAGCTTAAAATAGCAGCGAATAAAGTTTTTATGGTAACAGCTTAAAGGGAGAAGTTTTAAAAATTTAAAATTTTGCCCGCGAATTGCTTTGGTGTACAAGATGTGTGGAGCGAACAAAAGAAAAATTTGAACAAATGGTCAAACGTACACGTACGGTATATGTTTATGTTAACCTTTACAACCAGTGAAATGACAGCTCATTTCATAAATTATCTTTTATGCGCCAAAAATTAGGTAGATTATTTTTTTGAAATAGTCTTAATTCCCACCTGTTTCATACAAATTTGTAAAAGCTTTCGCTTGCAATATTGTAAACATTCATGTAAGTAGCTCGAATTTGTCCATCTAGGTTGAAACATTCTATTTGTAAAATAAAATGCAAAACCAGTCGTTGCCGAAAATGGGAGAAACTTAAGTCCCTTTTAAAGTGCAATGCAGAGTTCTTTGAAAATGGTGTTATTTTAAAGGGTACGTCCATCTATTAAAAAAGTGGCGGCGTTGGATGATTAACATCGTTTCCATTATAACGCACTGGGGGAAAAGTGCCTTGCTTTCAATGTTAACAGGGGAAAACGCGTCGTTTTAGAAAGAGCGAAAACGGAAACGTTCAAAAACGTTGCCACTAATTCAGATCGTTCAAGTGTGGACAATAGACACGAAAGTACAAAAAGACGTCCGCTTTCAAACGAAAAGGCACCAGAGTGGACAGGTGAAAATGATACATGAACGCTGGTGTTGAAAAAAGCATTTTGCTGCATTTTCCGGGAAATGAGAACGGAGAATTTTGGAACCCATTAGTGCGGAGGGGCGTAAGGGTTTCATTGCATTTTAAGACGGCCACGTTTTTATTCTATTTATGCAGCGCCTCCACATGATTCGTGATTGCACATAAACTCATTGTTTTGTATTCCACTGCAGCTTGACATGGTCATACGTCCATCGTGGCAGGCGCAGCTGTCAGGGAAGAAAGTGTGGACTCTCGTTCCGCCTCCTGAGTGTGAACATGTCTGCAGCACACTGAATGTCACAGTACACAAGGGAGACATCAGTAAGTTAGGATTGTGTATATTGCGGGCATTGGGTGAGGTAAGAGGGGTGGGGGAGGGGTCGAACACAGCTGTTAGATAAGGTATGGACTCTCACTTCTTCCTTAACGGACACTATATGTCACGGTGCAAAAGGGAAACATCAGTAAGTTAGGATTGTCTCTTCCCCTGGGATAAGGCGGAGAAAGGGGGCAGAGAAGGGGAGAAGGGTAGGGGGGATAGGAGCAGTGTCAGGAGAGAAGAAAACAACGTGATTGACAATGCAGAATTGACACAACAGAAATTTGAGGGGTGGGGTGGCCTATCTGTCAGAACAGTGTTCCGTCGTCTCTTGAAACACTGTGAGAGACCGTGCGTGAGGGAGATATCAGTAGAGTAGGATTTCATGCCCCGTGCATGGCCAGAGAGGTAAAAGAGAGGGCAAGAAAGCGGAAAGGGGGGCGGGGAGGACAGACGCAACTATTGGGTTAGAAGATATGGACTCCCTTGCTAAGTGTAAGCAGGTCTACCATACGCAATTGACGGTGTAGAAGGGAAACATTATTATTTAGGATTGTCTGCCCAGCGACTGCGGAGAGTACAGAAGGGAAACGGGAGAAGTCACGTAAAGGGATGATGATGTACATCGTGTTCTCTTAAGCATGTTTATGATTCTTCTTTATCTTCTTTTTCACTTTCTAGCGTGCCGGTGCACAGACTTGGTTTCTTATATTCTCGTCTGTCTTCGCCACTCACTGACCTCTCACAATCAATTTGGGGATAACTTTTGAGTCTTTGTACGTAGTCCAAAGCTACCGCCATTTTTCACGTGTGACAAAATAAGACGATAAATTTGCCTGTTTTCAGTTTTGGATGCTTTGGGAGGGCCGGGGAAGGGTTAAAATTATTGCGCGTTGTTTCAAAATGCTCAGCTGTGTTCTACATTTTTATCTTTCCTCTTTTCCAGTTGTATTGGACACCAACCAATGGTTCCACTCCACAAAGATTGTTCCCACTGGAGAGCTAAGCATCACCATTGGAGCCGAATACGACTGATTTAACTTGACTCGTACAATAAATAAAACGGCCTACAGAACAGAAAAACTGCACTTTGTGAAACAGAAAACTTCTGGATACGAACAATCGCGCTGTTTGATTAGCTTGCTCCTATTTCAGTGGTTATCAGCTGTTTTTATACATATCCCCTGAATATGAGCAAGCACGTTCTCTGATTGATTCCCTTGTAATAGTCTTGCCATCTTAACCCCCCGACTGAGGGGCTGTTTACATGGAGGGAGGAAGATCTTAGCACCAGGAAGATCCTAGAAGGCGAAACAACGTTTCGTTTGGCATCACTATTGGATCCAAATACGACTGATTTAATTCGACGGCACGCACTAGATAAAGTACCTACAGAACAGAAAAACTGCACTTTGTGAAACAGACAACTTCTGGATACGAACAATCGCGCTGTTTCATCAGCGCGATGTACCATTTGCGCGATAGTTTTGCTGTGTTATACGGTTGTATAGGAAATTACAGTTAAATGTTACAGTGTATCCTAGTTACTAAAATAAATGAAACAAGAAAAATAAAAACTAAAAATATGGAAGCGAAGTTATTGACGAAATGTTGACATATCTCAAACAACGCTATTTTTATCGGTGTCACTGTGAAAATTTGCGCTTTTCTTAGCAGTTTTCCTTGTTATTGATTCATTTCGTGGTCATTCTCATTTTTAGCACGGACACACATTTTTAACGGATTGTATACCCAGACGACCTCAGAAGTGACAATTCAAACAGAATCTTATCGCCCCTCTCCCTCGTGATTATTTAGTCATCCAAATGTTCATGACTTTGATGCTTTAGTCAAAAGATTTTGATCTGTTGTTTACATAGTCAGCGCACTGTACTATATTCTATGTAAGATACACAGAATTTAGTAAAGACCCGCGATAAGAACCAAACTTTTTCCCAAGTCACTCTGGGAAGGTTCTTGTATACTCACGTCCAGTGAGGAATCGCCCTGAAATACTCCTACCCAAAGTCCTTCGCTTCTCACTTCCAGTTCCGGTGGTGGGCCTGCGCGCGAAGCTCTCCCTCGCTGCTCACGCTCCGCGCTCAGTTTTTTTTTCGCACTTCCGAAAAAACCCCTCTAACTTCGACTTGTGGGCAAGTCTATCCTACCCTATGTAGAACTGCAACTCGCTTGCTAAGCGAAGAGTTACCAAGACTGGGTAGTTTTTGAAATCTTTATTCCATGGCTACTTACATCTTACGACTGATCTTAGAGACTACAACTTTTAGTGTCACTCACTCGACTCGACTTGGTGCGATTCGGTGACGTCGATGACGTCACGAAATTTCGTGCCAAGTCGAGTGAGCGAGAAGAGAACGCCTGGGCACTAGGCTGCTGTCATTGTACTGAAGACATGTTTAGGTTTCTTAGTCGTGGGAATCGAAAGGCTCTAATTAGACAAGACAAAACAGTTAACTAAGCAAACCAAACCATACCACACCGGGACAAAAGAAACGCAATTGAAACTAACCAATGGAGAGCAGTTTAGTCGACTAAGCTACTCAAAAACTAGCCTTGATTTCACACTAAGGTCAAGGAGAACTTCCAAGCATTTTTTCTAACAACAACAACAACAACAATAATAATAATAATAATAATAATAATAATAATAATAATAATAATAATAATAGTAATAATTTTCCGTGGGAAAATTACTCGAACACAAAATTAATCGTTCAAATAGATTGCACACCCGTATACATGTGCGGGCTAACCTAGACCTAAATCGGCAGTTCAGTAAAATTTATATATGTATGTATGTATTGGGCTGTTAAGTGCAGCAGGGTTATTCTTGGAATAACCTGAAAAAGAGATTTTTTCCGGTAAAAGTCGCTGGTCACTAAAGTAATTATTAAAATATGGACAGGTGTCATTTATGCTAGTTAAATATTCCGGTAGCACTAACTCTTTTCTTTTGTTCTTGTTAATGTAAGCCACATTTCGAACTAACATTAGAAAGCTCTTTAATGGTTTTTTTCTTTATATTCGACTCAGTTTAATGTGATTGGAAGAAAACGTTTTACCTGCATGAGCGGTAAAAGGTTCGATCACTTGAAAGGAGGAAAAGTGAAACGCTCCATTTCATGTATTGTTTGCGACGCCACATTTACCAACTAATTTAAAAGCCGCTCTTAAAGATGTTTCCTAATTAGCTTGGTTCGAACACTAAACTGAGCAGTGTCAGACAAAAGGACGTTGAAACCATGATGATGAAAGGCCCGTCTTACTTCCGCGCGGAACCGGGAGATGAGGAGAGCGGTGGCTGTGTTGGAAATCAAGTTGAAAAGTGCAAAAAGAAGCTCTGATGGCATGGAAGGCGTCTCTGCCCAACCCTCCTCCCCCCCCCCCCCCCCGCCGTCCACAAAGCAAAAAAAGAAAAAAGAAAAGAAAAGATCGAACGCGTATAATATCTCAAGAACGCCGAATTGTGACATTTCAACACTGTGACCCCATTGCGTGATCTTGCTAAAAAGTTATTAGGGCCCTGGGAACAAGGAAACTGTGTGAGAACAAAAGAGGGTCAAGCTGTGATGTTCGTAAATATTTATGAAGTTGTGGCGAGAGGTGAACAAGAACACTGCATTTGTAAATACAGACTAAACAGACTCACTCCAAGAAGTTACTCGCTAGTTTGCTTTGTCATTAATGGCTTCTTCAAAGGGCGTCGATGAACTTGCAGATCTGTTTTCTGACCTTCGAGAAAAATCGCTGAAAAGCGGCGAGACTTTTGAGAACATTCGCACAGAGTTTCTTCGTGAAGTTAAAGTCCGTTCGCCTTCAAAGACCAGATCGAAACGCTTCTGGATATTCGTTATCTTACCTGTTGTTTTAGCTGTAGCTTTTTACCACTTTGACGTCATTGAGCGGTTGAAAATCAGAGAAGAACCTTGCCTTTTGAATGTGAACGAGATTTTTATCGAACTGACTCGAAAGCCAACAAATTGTTCTCTTGTATGCGAAGGATTAACGGAGATACCTCGGGTATCTGAACTGTCTAAGGAAGAGTTTGTGTCAAAATATGCCTACACTGGTAGACCAGTCGTTGTTGTTGATGCTGCAAAGAACTGGTCGGCCGTAGGTCGTTTTAATTTCACGTTTTTCAAGGAACTCTTTGAGAAGAACAAAGATGCTTATCGCGTCAACGAAGATGAGTGCCAGTTCTTTCCATACAGAACGGAGTTTATTTCTCTCAAGCAGGCGCTGAATATGTCAAAAGATAGATCGGAATGGAAAGGGAAACCGTGGTATTTTGGTTGGTAAGTTAAAAGTTAAGTCTAAAATTTACGATTACGTATTTGAAAAGAAAAAATGAGGAAAAAGGAAAAAAATAAAAATTTATTTGAGCTCAAGTTTGTAGGCTGTGAAAAGTCTTCAAACAATTAAGCAGCAGCTGACCACGTCTTGTAAAATCTTAATTAGTTGGGACATTTCAACACCTCGAGGTCAGTGTCGTTTTTTCTTGTATTTATTCGAGGTTAACAATATCAATTACGAATGAAACCGAAATTTGAAATTCAAACTTTCAGTTGTGTTTGATTTCCTATTGAGTGTTGGTGCACAGCTGTCCAAGATTAATTATTGACTGTGAATTGAAATGAACGTACTGAAAACTACAAAATTGAATGGATTGAGAACAAAGCTTTTTAAATTTTAGTTGAAGACCATCAGACTTCCAATATCGGGATCAGTGTCTAATAAATTTCTTCTAAAAAATCAATCAAAATGTCATTTCAAAAGGAGATTAAATTTCTTACCACATGCATGGATGCCAGTTTTACAAGTGTGTGGAAAATGACAAATAAATTAAAACTGATATATATATATATATATATATATATATATATAATTATATATATATATATATATATATATATTGTGTAGTGCAGGCACCTTTAGCCATCTGTTGTTAGAGCTGGCTAACTGAATTTCGACTGTCTTGATGTGTTGTGGAAAACTGAGATATTGAAAATTGGGGTCACCTATTCAAGTAGGGGTCTGCTGCCCTGGCACTTCCCACCCCTCCAAAGTAGGTATTAGCTGTTGAAAGGTACAGAAAATAAGGTGTGGTGAATGGTGTTACCAAAAATTAGTAAGGGTCTTACAAAATTTTGGCTGAATTGCAATTGAAAGCATCTCGCAGTCTTGTTTTTTGAGCAATTCTATGCGTCTACATTGTGTAAGAGTGTTGAATTTTCAGCAAAACAGTCGTGCAGTCTTGAATCTTTCCGATCTAGCCATCTCAGGATCTCGATTTCAGGCGCAGGGGTTTCAATAAAATTTGAAGTAGGCAGCTGGTTTATAATATGAGTAGTGTGACCGACTGGATCAACAAGGGGTATGAAAGAATCTTTCTTTAATTACTTCAATTTAGAAAAAAAACGGTGGCCAATTTTCTCTGAATGAAATAGCCAATGCTTTTCGTCGTCCGTCAGTGATTATTGAAAGCACTGCAGGTGAGCACACCTATAGAGTCTTGACTTTTTAGAAGGCTTAATAAAATGAATCTCGAGGTTCTCTTTAGTTGCCCGAAACTGATCTGAAAGTCTCAGGTTGGAATTTATATGTCTTAAAAAGCTTTGGGCTCGCATTTAGAATACTCTGAAGCTCGGTTTTGCAATTTAAAAATTGAAAGGGTCTCAGGCTCGCACAAGAAAATGATCATATTGCGAACTCATAAAGTCTCAAATTTACCATTTGCCATCCCTGATATAGGGTATCTACAGACAAAAGATGTGTTGGTACCCATCGGTGTTGTTTCACAAAACATCCATACCCTCCATAAATTCCAGTTTAGATTCATATGTTTTTTTAATTTTGGCTTTTGAGACCCCCACCTCCTCAGGCCCCAACCTGGAGGGCCAAGAGGCTTTTGTTTGTCTGATATCCCTCCTTCTAGATCTAGACTAATCCCCGGGATTAATCCAGCATGGTTTAACCTACCAGTGGAATAATCCTCAGTTGGCATGGTGTTAGGGAACTCAGAGACATTCAAGCTAATCCACCAAATCCAGTTCATAGCCGCCTTACACAGCGGAGTTTAGCTTCATAGTTATACTTTCCTTGAAAAAAAAAATTGTCTTTTGGAAACCCCTTCCCTTGGAATTTTTAATGACCTTTGTTGGGATGGGTAGTTCTATTTTCTGGTACTGAACATTCTAGTCACATTTTTTCAGGAGCAACTGCGACCCTGTGATCAGACAAGAACTACGCACTCATTACCAAATACCATATTTTTTGCCGAACCAGTCAGAGACTAGTGAACAGGACTGGATCTTTATGGGTGGACCTGGACCCGGGGCTCAGATACATGTAAGCTGTGATGATCTGAAAGTGTGCTGGCAGCTGGTGATTTTACTGTCTATATACAGTTGACTATTTACTGCTTTCTTTACACTGGATTAACATTAATCCAGGGCCCTTCTGGCAAAAAAAGGGATCTAGCCCTAATGCTAATCTGCCTATGTGCTACTTAACAGTAAAATGTTTTGAGAGGGCAGCCGGACAATCGTCATTCAGAAATTAAAATGAGTCGGTTAGTGGGTTTATGTTTTGACATGAAGGCTGGCGGCCTGAAACCTGATCTTAATGTTGTCTTGTAATATAATAGAAACTAAAGCGATGCCTTGCTCAACATTGTCTGTTGCCACCAAGATATGTACATGATTCAGTCATGTTTTGAGTAACCTTGTAATCCTGAAGTCTTGGTGGTGGAAGCTGTGCTGGAGTTTTATATGTACTTATTAGCAAGGCTTTCTGACCATGGTGTTTTCTTGAGCAAGCAGAAGGAAGTAATGGTTTGTTTGTTCAACATGGACATCTTTTTTCTGTAGATTGATAGTGTGGACCGTCCATCATGGCAGGCGCAGTTGTCTGGTCAAAAGATGTGGACTCTCATTCCTCCCCCAGAGTGTGAGCATGCCTGTCAGTCCATGACAACAGTAATCAACAAGGGAGAAGTCTGTAAGTCTACTTTAGCTGCTGCTAAATTGAATACCTAAATTTACTTTTTAATTGTCAGTACCCCCACCAAAAATTGCATAAGTATTCTCCACAAATTGTTACTCTCTCATCTTGGGCTCTCATTTGTAAACTTAATTTGAAGAGGGGAGAGAATTGCTTAATTCATAAATGCAGTCTAACTGGAAAAGAATCATCACCTGAAAGTTGGTTGTACTGTGGGAGGGTATTTTTGTCTGATTTGAATGGTAACTAATTCTTTTGAGAAATACTATACATTGGGAAAGTAGATCTCCATTTAAAAAGGCAAGAAAAGTCCACTTCCAATATATTAATCTTGTTATATCCTAATGCCTTCAAAATGGCTGCTAAGTTTTTACCCCCCTCTCCCCAAGAAACAGATCATTCTGATTAAATGTCTTTTATGTAATTACGATTTTGTCATAATAAAAAGCCCAGTTATCATTGTCACTTTGTTAACTTGCAGTTATTGTCGACACAAACCAGTGGTATCACTCGACCAAGGTTTTACCAGGAGACTTGAGTATCACAATTGGAGCAGAATACGACTAGAAATATTGCTGTAAAATGCCCTCCAAATCCAGACATTTAATATAATTTTCACAACATCAAGAAAAATATTTTAGTAGCAGAAGTGCATAGCATACAAAGATAACATTAACGGAAGTGTAACATTCTTTTTTGTGAGTGGTGCAACATCCCAAGGGGATTTAAGAGTGACAGGGTGATTTTTGTACCTTTCAGGTGTTAAAATCTATGAATTGGTACTAGTTAGGGTGTCTAACTCAAATATGAAACTGGTTGTAGTTTTTTGGTGTAGCAGATGTTGTGATCACCAAATGATGTAAAACAAAAGATTCAAGAGACAATAAACAATACCCAGACCCTAACACAATTACGCCAACCAACAATGGTTAGTACAACGCCAGGAAACACTCAAACTGGTTGTGTCATCTTCACTGGAACAAGGTTGTGACAATATTTTCTTTTCTTTACATAGTGAGCACCATCAGATAAATGTCAAATCTGTTAGATTACAACTTTTGGTGTCTCAGTTTTTTCCATTCTACCAAGGGAACTGTCCAACAGGAGCACACCAGTGGGGGGGGGGGGGGGGGGAGGAGACAGGGACGTCAGAAGTTCCTACCTCCACGTAGACTTCTCCTAATTTTTCTTTGCTTTATAGGGAAAGAGAACGTCACTCTGCATAATGGCATCAATAATCATGTTACTTCGTAAAATTGTATTTCTGTGACCATAGTTTCCCCAGTTTTATGATAAATGCCAGATAGAAAGTTATTCCACACTTATTACCAAATTATTTTGTAACTTGTTGTAAAGTAATGTGAAACAGGTGTATATATCATTGATAATTGAAGGGCTGAGAGCATAACCGTCTTATGTCGAACTTTAGGTGGTATTATCGTTTTCCTCCAAACAACTTCAATTTCTGCATGGGGCCTTCAGTTCATTCAAAGAACACTGCCTATAAAGTGTTTTGAAAGTCCCACGCACAAATTGAAGCAGTTTAGAGCACAAAATTAAAACCAGCTAAGATTCGACATAGGACGGTTATGCTCTGAGCCCTTCAATTACTGTAACAAATAAATAAAAGTAGCAAAGTTTATATTTTTTGGAGTTTAAAATACTATTGTGTTAGTAATGAAGTAACGGAAAGCTGTGTCAATGTTATTTATTATTTCACTTTATTAGAGGAAGGCACTCCAACATACTCAGTGTACTGAAGTTATATGTTATAGTAAGCTAAATTGGTGCAATAAAGTTAAAAGCAACAAGGATTCAAAATAGATGTCTTGAGTTGTACAGGGTTCATACCCTTTTTCAGATACAATTTCCCAGGACTTTTCCATGACTTTTTCAGATCTCAGTTAGATTTTTCCAGGACTCCCAAATGCACAATAATTAAAGCAATAATCCCTTACAAAATAGAAATCCAAAAATAATACTGCAGAAAATTGTTTTAAAAGAAAACTTTACTACAAGAGTTTAAAGATTTCCAGGACCTGCATTAATTTTCCAGGACTGAAAATGCCAGAATCAAATTCCAGGACTTTCAAGGATTTCCAGGACCTGTATGAACCCTGGTTGTATTACATTTCATGGTCTTAATTTTTTTTCCTACAAAAGAGACGTGGACAACTGCCATATATTTCTACTGTTTAGACCTGTGAGCAAGTTGACACTGTACTTGTCTGGGCTTGAAGGTGTAGTAAAAAGGACCAGTTTACTGGTAGGTTGTTTCTTTTAGTATAAATCATGTTTTCGTAATGGTTTGGCTGATCAGCGTTTTTAACCGGCACAGTAAACTAAGATGTGCATCTTCTTCTGTGTTTACAAACCCAAAGCGTTGCAAAAGTGTCCTCTTGAAATGCCAAAAAAATGAAAAATAAAAATGAAAAAATACTTGCCAAAGCAGTTTAGGTTAATAGTCTCCAGATACTGACTTGTGTAGGAGGGTGCAATGACTCGCAGGAGAGTTGTAATAGTGTAGTTCCAGAAAAAATCCATACCCACCCCATGGAAGGTCATCAGAAATTCCTAGGAGGAGGAGTGGTCTTAAAAGTCAAACTTTTAGAAGCAAAGTATGAAGCTAAACTGGAATTTCTTGGGGGGAGGGGGTGTACCTTCTATAGGGACAACACATAGTGTGATACATCTTCAGTTGGCTGTTGGCCTTGGTGACTTCCAAAGTTTCTAATATGATATTGATAGCAGTGACACCACTACACTTCAGCAGTCATGGAGATGTGAGGCTGGCATAGGAAAACGTAACCATTGTCAGTTTTAAGTTCATTGGCATTTAGCAACATGCTGAGACATTAGAAATAAAGTTGTTTATTGTCTTGTTCAGTGCAACACCCAGGAAGATACTAAAACACTACTGTTTGAACCTCTGATTTCAGATCATTAGAACCTGATTTGGCCAAGACAAGGGTTAATCAATTTTAAGATGGAAACACCAAATGTCAATGATCATTATCACAAGAACATCACTATCATTACTAGATATTTGTTGTTTGTTACTACCACTTATAATATTTTATTGTTCTCTGCTTGTGTCGGCCTGGATTTTTAGCAGTGATGACCCTTAAAAGACCCTCACCCAATTCCGTCCTAGGCTTTATGCAAACAAGGGAAAAGAGAATGTCTACAAACTAGACTACAGCTATATGAATTGTTGTCTAGAGTGCGTACAGAGAAATCCAAAATATATACTAAAAATTCCACCACAGCATTAGATAACAGCAACCCAGATGGAATAATGTTCTAAATAATTATTATGATCCAGTTTTTGCTATTTAAAGGTTTGCAGTCTCTTTAAGAACTACTAGTGAAATTAAATTAAGTTAAACTCCCCTTTAGAACAAGTTCAGATAGATATTTAGTTACCAAGGGATCCAATATAAAGGCTTTACCTCAGTGTAAGAATCTGTGAAACTCATGGATGACGTAAAATAAAGGAAACAAAACATTTTGAACAATAGCATGCCAGTAACCTTAGAAAAGGCGCTACCAAGTTTAACCAATGCCCATTTCTTTACCTATTGTACAAAACAACACTTAATTTCTTGTCATTTCAGAAGAAATTACTGAATCCCTTTTCACCATTTCTGTTCTGATAGCACAAAATGATCACCGAAACAGCAAATTCAGGGAGTAAGGCAACTGCAGCCAGATGTCTTCTGAGTTTTGCTTAATCCTATCCAAGAGACTAGACCCTAAACTTTAAAACATTTTGGTGAAAAAACCGGACTCTATCCCAAGTCCTGCACCTGTGGCTTTTCTCTTTTTCTTTAAAAAAATGTTTTGCATTAACCCTTTCAGACCCAGTAGAGACCAGAAACTTATTTCTCCTTACAATCACTACTTGCTCAAACATACAGATCACGAGAATCAAGAAAATGATCACCAAAGATAAAATGTCTTGATGTTTAAGCAAATTCTCCCAACTAACAATATGCACTTGCTGATATTGGGACTCAAAGGGTTAGGCTAACATTTAACTCTTTCACTCAAGGAATCAAACTTCCATTGGTGTAGGGCCATTCTAAGTTCTGAGCCCTTGGTTAAAATGCTTAAAGTGTGACCATTCAAATAAAAGCTACCCAGATATATTTTCTGTAATTCTGTTCATAATTATTATGGTGTCAAAAGTGCAGTCTGTAATTTTTGAGTCTGTGGAGGACATCCTAAAGTGTGACCATTGAAATGAAAGCCATTATTATGTTGTAGATGGTGGTTCTACCTTTTGTAAATGTTTCTGTTTGCTAAATAATGCTGTACAAGCTGGTTGCAAATTTTACGTTTGTCCATGAAAACTGAAAGTGTCACCATTCAGTTGAAAGCAAATTTGTCAGCACTTTTATGTGGTGCTGTTCTTAATGCTCTACAAAGTGGTTCTAACTTTTTTAAGTCTGTGGATGAAACCCTGAAGTATGACCATTCAAATGAAAGCTACTGAGTAGTAATTTAACATGACACTGTTTATAATGCTGTACAAGGTGGTTCCAAGTTTTGTTGTCACCTAGAAATTTTCAAAGTGT
Organism: Siderastrea radians; assembly: GCA_964017195.1. Classification (NCBI taxonomy): domain Eukaryota; kingdom Metazoa; phylum Cnidaria; class Anthozoa; order Scleractinia; family Rhizangiidae; genus Siderastrea; species Siderastrea radians. The sequence continues at coordinate 32,463,513 of OZ024891.1, read as the reverse complement.
GACCAATTAATAAATGAAGGCTACTGGCCAGCTCTTTCTTGTGATGCTGTCTGAAACCCTACATTTTCCAAGAGAAGTTCAATTTTTTATTGAAAGCTCTAGGTAGTGAAACGGTTACAATTAAAATCCATCAAATAAAACCACTGGGAGACAAATAAATTAAGCTCCAAGGTTCAATGCCCTCTACCTCTGACTTGATACTTAACTATCTTGTATTGTACTTATCAATCAAAGTTGTGGAAACATAAATTAGACAACCCTTTCATGAACTGATTTGAGGTAGGAGGAAAATAATGTCAATATGGTCCAAGCTTCAAATCAAATCAATAATGCCCTCTATCTCTGACTTGATACAAAACCATCTCAAAAGCTTATTTATCAAAATAATCATTTATGGGAGCATGAATTAGACAACCCTTAAATGAAATGATTTGAGTCAGCCAGGACAAAATCATTTTCTTCCTTTCATAAATTTATAACGACTCAAGATTACATATACTTGACTGAAGCTACATGTATGCTAGCAGCAAGTAAAATCTTTTTGTAAACTTGACTGAGTCTGCAATGCTTTTGTCTCAACCCAAAAATAGCACAGCTGATCAAGAGCAAGACTGAAAAATGTATGCCTGGAGAATGTGTCCGTTGTAGGTCTTGATCGCTATCATCTGAATTCGTAGATGGGTTGACTGTGATCTGGGACATGTACAAGATTTAACGATTGAAACCTACAAGAGAATAACATAAGGTTTATCACTTCTGGTTCTGTCACTTAAAACAATTCTTTGCAATTTGCAATGTGATGTCTTGTGAGTGAATAGTTCTACAGGAAATTGGTGGCAGTTGAAAGAATAAAAACCCCATTTTGTTGCTGTCTAGAAATGAAAACTGTTGCAGCAAAATCCTGGGAAATTTACACAACCTTGTAAGAACAGGGAAATTTTCAGGACCTTATGTGTAGAGACATACACAAAGAAGGTAGAGTTAAATAAATCTTTTCTGCATACAGGAGAATTCTGCTAACTTAAATGTCCAAGGGGAATGAAAAATAGTTTGAGTTTTATAATAGTGGGGGATTGAGATAGCGGGTTTAGAATGGAGTTCAAAATATTCTGTTGATAATTAATGAGCCATAGAGGTTTTGTTATTCATTCATAACCAAGAACCAATTTGAGGAATGGAATGGAAAATAGAATGGGATAATTACCGGAGTGATCTCGAACAAACTAAAATGTACTGGAGCCAAAGAAATTCCAACAGTTTCATTTGTAATAATTGAAAATGATACAACTGTTTGACATACATTGTAAAATTGAGAACCCTGACGTACATACATTTTGTATCGACCCTAAAAAAGCCCAGCCAAAATCTTTCAGCCACTAAGTCAACTAGAGAATCTCTAACCCAAAAAAGGCCCAAATCATTAATCTCAAACACAAAAAAGGCCTTCTCAACTCCTTGCTCCTTGTCACTAATAGCCAAAGTACCCCCCCCCCCCCGGGATTCCAGCCTCGTTCCACTTCATTCCTCTAAATTTCCTCTAAATTCCAGGTTAGTCCATAGCATATTCCTGCATTAAGTAACACCCAACTGATGTTTTAAAAATAGTTAGAGTTAACAGCCCGGGTAAATTTCAGCCAAATTCAAACCAAATTATTAGTTTGAGTTACTTTTACGATGCCATTACGTGAACCAACCAGTATATATCTCCAATTAGTACATGTATACCAAACCAGTGGATAGTGTTTTTCGCATTCTGATTGGCTACTCAAACTCAGGATAGCACCTGCTATTCACATCCTGGCATTTTTCTGGATTTAACACGTGAGATTTCCCTCATTTCTCAAAAAAAAAAAGCAACTACCGTATTTGGTGTTGGCTATCCACTGGTCTGGTATACTAAAACAATTGAAGGGCCCGGTGGAAAAAGGGCGTAAGTGACGATTTGAGGTTAAAATCGAAATTGCTCCTATTTAGCTGAACGTTGGCACACAGGCTGGTTTTCATGTGAGGAACGCCGTTGCGCACTTATTTCTTGACCTGAGATCTAAAATTTGAAGAATTAGCGTATTACTTTTGCTTAAAACTGACACAAAGAAAACAACAGGACCGCAGATTCTAGGTTGAATTCCTTTGTTTTAGTTCAGGCAGAGAACAAAAGAAATCTTTCACGCATCACTTGAGCGAGTTCAGTTCAACAACACTTTTCACGCAAAAGTAATACGCTAATTCTTCAAATTTTAGATCTCAGGTCAAGAAATAAGTGCGCAACAGCGTTCCTCACATGAAAACCAGCCTGTGTGCCAATGTTCAGCTAAATAGGAGCAATTTCAATTTTAACCACAAATCGTCACTTACGCCCTTTTTCCACCGGGCCCTTCAATTATTCATGTCAGTGTCAGTCAAGAGTGGTGGATATTTACCTTACCACTTCAAGGCTTGGAAAATGGTTAATACCCACCACCATTCGCCTCCACTTCAATGAATAATTATTAAATAACAACAACAGTTGACCTAATAAATAAAATAACAACTTACCATTCTGAGCTTCGATGATAATAGTAACCTTCAATGGTGGCAGCAGATTTCTGAAGACATACATAATAAAAACCAGCAAATGATGCCCCAGTTATATCCGTGATAGTGTGATCTGGAACTAAGAAGTGTTCCTGTGAACAGAAGAGAGAACAAAGATGAGAACATGGATCCTGCTCACCAGGCCATGGTTGTTCAAAGGTCAGATCACCTTATCCACTGGTTTCACATAGTGGATAGTGGATCAAACTGGATCAAAGGCACTCCAACCAATGCAGTTTACTTGATGAATAGTGACTTATCCAGATGGGATAAAGGTATTATTTTGCTCTTTAAACAACTGGGTGAAGTACCATGTAAGTGGACGCACAGTGGTGTAGTGGTTAGCGTGTTGGACTTCAGATCTGAAGGTCGGTGGTTTGTGGCCCAGTCCCTGCCATAATGTTGTTTTCTTAGACAGGAAACTTAACCCCACATTGTGTCTCTCTACCCAGGTGCGTAAAATGGGTAGTGGCGACGTACTGCTGGGGATAACCCTGCGATGGACTAGCATCCCATCCAGGGGGGAGTCGCAATACTCTCAGTTGGTTCATACTACAGAAACTGGGTTAAGCTCAGGCCATGTGGGCCTCCTTGGCTCACATGCGACTTTACCTTTTACCTTTATCAAGTACCAACTAAAGAATACGAGGACTGACATTAGAGAAAAAAGTAAACAAACAAACAAACAAACTTACCTTCCATCTCATGAAAACAAAGTCTAGGTTGTCCAATTGGCTGTATTCAAAATTATCTGAGTTGAATGTTTTTGCAAATTGATAAAATGCCAGGAATTTCCCCTGAAAAGAAGTACATGTACATAACCAACATGAGTTAATCTCCTCTATATTATTCAAATTAACTAAAAGTGGATTACACGAATAGAAGCACAGAGGAAAATAAAATTCCAAGACACCTAATCACTAGCACACAGCAGAAGATGGGGGTAGCTACAGTGTACTGTAGATTTAAGACAAGCTTTTAAATGGTCTGAAGTTGACTTCTGGACATTTAGTGTCATTATTTCCATGGTTTGAAAATCAAACATAATTATGGTAATAATGATTTGATCACCAATTTGGTGAGCATCTGATTAGTAAAGAAGAAGTAATGCAATGAATGAATTTTAATTTGCAGTCACACCTACATGTAGAAAAGAACAAATTCATCTCATACATGTACCATCCAAGCAACACAATTATGAATTGAAATTCATCCATTCAAGTTTAAGCTTGATTTCTGTGCTCTCTTCAAGAGTTCCTTTCACTTTATACCACCCAAACCTCCTTCCATTTAAAAACAGCTGTAGGTATATGGCACAGGGCCATGGTTTATAAAGCCAAAAACAAATTCCGTCAAGATTTGTGTAGCATAAATATTATTTATTTGCCCAGTACAGAATGCTACAAGCAACTGCAAAATTGTTGAAACATATGCTATATTTCCGGTCATTTCTGAAATTCACTTAGTCATTATGCATTCATGCTCCTCCCCCCTTATCAACGTTGATATGGATTTAGTGATGACATTCAATTGAAAGTAACAAGCACCAGCATTGAAAGGGGAAAGAGGGTCAGAAATGTATTCAAGTTTATCATTTGTTTTCAAGAGTACGTTTTTTCGTGGAAATCCAGTTTTTTAGGAGAATGTCTCAACAATTTGGCAACTGATTGTAGTCTATCGCAAAACCATCACCGCAGTTCCAAAAACTATCATTACAACTGGAAGGATTCATAAACTGCATAATTGCTAAAGACAGAAAGAAAGTATTACCCAGTGTTTTCTATCAACTTCTTCATCAGCATCCTAGTGACAAGAAACAAAAAACAAAAAATCTATTAAATCAGAAAGGAAGACTTGTTTGTTGTGTTTTAATTTTCTGGTGTATTGAGATCAATGGTATTGTACAGCTTTGTGACATTCATATGTTACTAGTTATATGAGATCAAGAAGTGAAGAAATTTGAAGTCAGACAAAAGATGACTTGTTGATGACTTGTCATTTAAGGGCCTTTTCCTCTTGTATGCTTTTTAAAACCTGAAAAGTTAATTGTTATTAATAGCAAATCATACTTTCTAAGTTAGATTTCAAATGTTTTTGTTTTTGTTCACGCTAAATGTTGATAACATCTGGTCTGACGAAACAAAATGAATACATTGATACATGTACTCATCAAAACATTTCACGAGAAAATGCAGAAGTCAACTGTAACAACAAAGTCCATTGCAAATCCAGAAAAATATTCCTATCATAATAGTCCTGTGGAGAACTGATTGCAGTTTGAGGCTGACAAGACCATGCAAAGCCCATTGTTTGACTTGCTGTGACGAATGTTTTTCAGTTAATTTTGCAGACAAAACAATTAACAAACAATTAAACGTTTGCATGTAAACAAACGAAACTCTGAATAGACCAGCAGAGGAATTTGTTTGGGACATAGTTGACTATGAAATGGATATATATAAGTGTAATACCAATATTTCTCCCCAAGACAGTGATACAAAAGCATTACAGCCAACGTGTGATGGCCTACATGATTCACGAACTAGAGCAAGGCCACAAGGCTTCGGATGTAAAAGCATGGCCAAAAGATGTATTCCATGGGCCTTCAAAAGGACACCTGCCTGCCTCATCAGAAAAGCTTGATTTTTCCTGTCCTGTGTACCACAAACACCAAAAGGGCAAGCACTTCCCTTCATTAAAAGCAATTCATCAAGGTTCCAAAAACCTTGAGGCCACCAAAATAAGAGTTGCTGGAGTCAAAAAAGAAGTGCACATTGTGTGTAACACAACAAAAGAGTGTGTAAAGTTGACTTTTATCTTGGTTGAGGCAATGTTCTCCCCAATTTTCAGGGCAACAGGTAAATCAGTTTTCCAGACCGGTAAAGCAGCCCGTTTGAAAATCGTTTTCCACCCCGAAGTCGAAGTGCCATCATAAGAGCCAGAATGTTACCCGTGAAACTAGCCGCTCAAACAGGTTTCAAAAACCGTGCAGATAAACGTCGAGAAGAAAACTCTTAACTCTGAACAACTTATGAATGTACTAACGTACAGAGAAACGCCAAGAAGAGAAGTAAACACCTCACGAAAGGCACCAACGAAGATCTCCGGGGAGAAGATAATGCTATATCAGCACTTACGAACATACCAACTTACGGATAAAAGTCGAGAAGATAACACTAATACCGTACGAACGTGCTAACTTACAGAGAAATGTCAAGGAGATAAAACTAACAACACCTTCCGACAAACGGCGAAAAGATAACACTAATATTTTTGGAACTGATTTTAACGTACAGAGAAACGTCGAGAAGAAAAGGCTAACATCTGATGAACGTACTGACGTACGGAAACGCCCAGAAGACTAATACCTTAGGAACGTACTAAAATACGGGGAAACAATGAAAAGATAGGATTAACATCTTATAAACGTAGAAACGTACGGAGAAATGTCGAGAAATCCTTTCACAATTCAATCCTATAGTATATCTATATCAAATATTTTGGATATTTGTAATCCAGGCCTTAGCATGTGGTTCTAACCGGTAACAAGTGGTGCTACAAGCGGTAAATTTTACCGGTTACCGCCTGATAAGGAGAACACTGTTGAGGTGTACACTAGTCATCTAACTCAGTGAACTAAGATGACATTTATCACTTTTAGATTTAAACATACAATGTAGCAGTTCAACCTTACCCATTTCCTTGTCAAAAAGGGATGTCTTTCTCCAATTATCTCACCATCAAAAAATGTCGTTAAATGAGGATATTCCTAAAAAAGATATGAATAGAAATGTATATTAAATAAATATATATAATGTATGTATATATGAGAAATTGTAACCACCACTGAGTTTGACAAAATTGTGCATAAAGAAATTCATAATTATAGTAAAGATGTTGCATGCTCTATCAAAAATGATTTGTGCTGACAGATTTAAACTATATTTTATCGTGTTACATTCTTAGCAGCAAAAGCTGAAGTGATACTTCTGCTTCAACTAATGTTATCCTCACTGTCTTAGGTACAAGGAAATTTATGATTTAGAGTTCGAGTTGACTAGAGTTGGGATTCAAGTTACGAAAACAACTACTCATTTTGGTATTATAAAAGCAGTTTGGAAATTAAGGGTTACATGTAAGTACAATTTCAATGGTTAGCTTTCAGACAGGATGAGAGTCACTACGTTCATCAAACTTAATTTAACTAACTCAAATTAGTATAAATCTACTAGCGTTCTATCATAAATGCTGCAATCTGATTGGCTACCCTACTCGCTGTCTATTCCGTGATAGATAGTGAGTAGCGAAAAGGTAAGTGGCAGGCACAGTCTTATACTTCAAAATAACAGTGCAATGATGTAAAACTTTTTACTTTAGTGGAATATTAATCGAGATTTATACTATCGGCCTCATCAACTATCACGCGATAGAAATCTCGAGCTCATAATCTAATATTGTTAAGTAGAACTCACGGATTGCTTGATGCCGCTGTCTTACAACAAGAGAGAAGGTAATACGAACTCACTAAAAAGATGTAATACTGGCTAAACTATAGAATGTGGGGTCACTTTTGAAAAGTCACTACTGAAGTGGCTTGGCAGCTCGTCAGTCAAACAAAACTGGTATCCATAAACTGGTTTGGCAGCTTGTCTTAGTACAGTAGACTAGTGAACTGCCAAGCCACTAAAATATGCAACTTTCTTGTTCTTTGTTTAAAGGTAATGGCTTCACTCTTACACTTTAAATTAAGTTATTTTGTTTTTGTTTCTACCTATCACTTGAAAGTTGACAAGTTTTGGTACCCACAAGGTTTAATTTGTTCAAGCATATACGAAGTCTGACTTTTCATGTACCTTAGTCCTCAGAAATGGAAGACTGTTTATTTGCAGGAAATCTACAGACAAAGGGTGTATTCCTTTGGGCTGATCCAGATCAGGATCAGAGATCCAAGATCACTCGGATCATAGTGCATCAAAAGAACCGAAGGATCCTTGTCCAGGGTGGATTCATCGGTACCTTTGATGCACCATGATCCGACTGATCTTGGATCACTGATCCTGATCCGGATTATCCCAAAGGAAAGCACCCAAAAGCCTGTAACGAGGCAATTATAGTCTGTGGTTAATCACAGTGATGGCCAGACTTCAACCTACAGATTTCCTGGAAATATGTTCTTCCATTACCATTAACAGAGAATGTTATCACGCATTTACTTGATTCATGACAATCAAACTTCAACGGACACTCAGGATTACGGCCATGCCTATTTACATTTTTCTTGCTAGGTGAGAGCCACCTTTGATGTTTAACATCCATGTTGTTCCTTGGGTGCAAAAGACAACTGTTGAAAATAGCTTTGAATTCATAGACGGCCAGTTTCAGTAGTTCACTAGAACATAGTTTAGGATCAATGTTTTTGTTCCACTATCAATGGAATGCTTCACAAAACAAAAGTAACGAAAACATGTGGGTTTTATCTTCTATTATTGAGAATTGACCTTTAGTAAACATGTTTGGCAAGATTTCTGTATATTAGTAGAGAAAAGGACACTGTGAACCTTTCTAGTAGAGTATACGGCTTTTCAAGTCAAGGAAACACTGAATATATTTAGAAGAAACTTGAAGTTTTACACAACCGACGTCTGGACAGATCACCGAATCACCTGAGAGGACAATGGATCATGAAAAACGACACATGAAGTGTATTAAATATAGTCTTAAGAAACGACGAATTCGGTCAGTTGCTGAAATAAAAAAAGTCATAATTGAAAACGCCGCAAACGAGTGAAAACCCGTAAATCCCAGTTACAACTTCAAATCTTAAAAATGTCACGAAAATATCCCAAAACCGTAAGGATGAAAGATAACAACTGAAGATAAACTAACAAAACATGGAATATATAGAATTCAACTTACATCTGTCAGCCCTTTGATTTTCAGATATCCACATAGAAAACCTTTCTCTTCCTCTACGTGCTAAAATAAAGAGACATAAAGGAGAAAACAGGAGAATGACCGTTACACGATCTTATAAATTTTACGACCACAAAACACAACCGCCAAATACAAACCGGCGGGAAATCAAGAAATCCCTTTGAGTGTTAACTCGAATCACGCGAACTTACCTTCAAAACAACTTCGACATCGTACCGATTCCCTTTACTTTTTTGGTGTCCCTGGAATCTGCTGCCACTGTATAACAATGACTGGGCCAGTCCAGGTTGTTTTGTTCCCGGGGGAAGGGGATTCAGGGCAACTTTCCCCGGCATTTTGACATAAGTTTTCCTTACGTCTCGTCGTCTTTTGAACTTGCGAACGCTACTCCCTCGGGGCACTGTGGGATTATTGTTATCATTCTCTTGCGTAACTTAGCCTCCAGTCTTCTCTCTGTTGGTTGAAATGACAACGAGACCACAGGATACCCATTGTCAGAAAGGACCGCGACCAGGTAATGAGTTCATAGTTTGCGAATCGGCCACTTTTAATGACCTTTCCTGAATGGATTAATTTTTTCTACAAAACTGACTGAAAAGCTGGCACTCCGAGAAAGGGGCAGATTTAATGTCACGATTTTCAACCACAATAGTACAACTAACCTTGTTCACTGAGGGCCAGGGATAGATCATGTTCTTTTATTGTAACCCAGGGACCCCCCGGGCCTGAAGGAAATGTCACCCAACAAATCTGCCCCTTGGTCGTTATGATGAAGTGACGTCTGGCACCCGGATACTCGGCAAATAAGTACCAGAACCTTTTTATTTCTGTGTTGTATGAGTCGTTTGCTTTCAAAAGTTTCGTTTTACTTATTTACAATGGAAACCCGATATAACCGAACCATATTCTTTAGCTCAGTAGTAGTAAATTGTACGGGGAAGAGCTCGATATAATGGACCGTAATAACGAAACCCTTTAAAACGAACACGTTTTGCCAGTCCCTTGGCACTTAGTCTCCCTCGCATCTTCGTTGCATGACGACACTAAAATCGACTTCTTGGTACTTCGTTATATCGGGTTCCACTGTATTTTGCGATAGCGCGCCCTTTCTTTACTCTGTAAATGGTTATGATCGTCCGGGTGAGTGTAGTCCTGAGGACTGTTTGTGATGGCATTGATTGAAGTTTCGACAACCTGAGCGGAAGTCATCATCAGAGTCAAGTGAATTGTGAATCGTTAGTGGATGTTGTAAGTCTCTGGTCGTTGTTCTATCCGGGATAGTAGCAGCGAAACTTCGAGTCGCGAGAAACGACCTACACCAGCTATGCTTGAAGAAAAATAACAACTGGTCAAGAAAAGAACCTTTATCTTGAACCCCCGCTATCTTTTTCCTCCGCTTCCCCTTCCTTTCCTCACAGGTTTACCGCCCCAACTTCCCATGTGTTTCACTTGCTGTATATAGCTGTATGGCCAACGAAACAATGACAACAGAAATGATCGTTAGAGCCTGGCAATGAAAGAGCTGTTCTTAGTAATGTTCAATGCGAACTCATCCTCGGAGACCCAGGGGCGGATAGTCGGGGCGAGGGAAAGTCGAAAAGGGCGAGAAAAAAAGTCAGGAAAAAATGACAAAGAAAAGTATAGGAAGCAAAGGTGAATAAGAAATGTATGGTGTATTTTCCAGAATTATATTTTAGTGACTCACCACCCCAGTGACTTCCAAGCTTTTGGTAGTAACAGCACTTGTTTTGTGGGGGGGGGGGGGGGGGGGAGGAGGTAAGGGAATGAAAGAAAAACACCAGTGACACAGATTTTATGGTTCTATCCTTTTTTTTCATGAGTGAATTTTAAGAGTTTTAAAATGAATCGAAGAACCTATAGTATCCTGGTCGAGATAATAAACACAAAGTTGATTCACGAAGTAAGGGTCAATCTTTAAGAAGGACTTAAACTTTAAAATTCTTTAGTCAAAAACTCGCAATGTCAATTTTGCATCGCCATGAAAATCCGCCTTGAAACATTTACGATCGAGCAAATTACGATGAAGGTTAAAAGTTTTAAAGATAACATAACTAAAAGAATTTACAGCTAACTATAAATAGATGAGAGCTTTTTCAATTCACTTTTTTGCTGTTCTTTCTGTGCTAGTTGACCCTTGGCCACTAGCTCCTTCCTTGCCTTTGTCACGTGACAGTGCGGCGCCTCTGCCGGGCCCGCGGTGCTTGATTTTCCCGCCAACAAGTGGCGGCGGATTCGCCGTGGGATCTATCCGATGGATTGTACCCACAGCTTTCGTTCTTCCTTCTCTGAAGATCATACGCGTTTCCGGTTTGATAAATTCCGGTTGTTTTATGAATCGGAAGCGAACCATCGCTTTGTCACCTGTCCTCAAGTGCTCTTTATCCATGTGAATAATTGTCGCTGTTTGCCTCATACTCCCACAGTGCACTGAAAAAGAATATAGATTCGAGATTCCTCATCAGCTGGGAAAGCACGGGGCGGGAGGAGAGGGGGGGGGGGATGGTCCCTTTTCAGAGAATAGAACAGTAAAGAAGACGTTATCGCCTTTTTGGTTACATGCAAAGGCCGATTAAAATTGTTTTCAACATTTGTTGAAGGAAATGTTGAGAGGAAATACAGCCAAAAACGTAAGGGTCTGAGAAAGAAAAAGACGTGCTTGTCTGTTACACGTAAATGCCCGATTAAGTGGTTTCACCATTTGCTTTCACATTCGCTCAACATTTTTTAAATTTGGTGAAGGTAATATTAACACCGTTTGAACAGATTTTTTAATGTTGATGAAACGTCTTAAAATGTTATGTTAAACGAAAATTTAAACCAATTTCGTCTTGTTTTCAACAAGTTTACAAGATTTTTGGGCACATGTTAACTGTTGAATCCGATTTATTGAGCCCGTTCACTGAAGCATGCCTTAAGAAGCTGGAATAAAGGCCTGGACAAATAGCCCAAATAACAGCAAAAACTGTTGGGTTGAATGTTGCAGAATTTTTGGTGGAGAAGCGGCTGAGTTTCCGGACTCAGAGCCCCAAACGACTTCCTGTTTCTTTCCGTTAGTTCCCTGATAAGTTTCATAGTTCTACGAGAAAATCTCTTCTCATTCTTCGGGAGGATGCCTTGGATGAAAGCAGATTTTGGCGGCTTCTGTCTTCGCAGTTTCGTGGTCCAAGAGACTCCCGCTGATGCGCACGTTGCATTGTGGTTGACAGAGTCTTAACAATAAAGAGAAAGTGAAACTAAGAACCACGGTTGTATCCCCTTGACTGCTGTCCCCATTTTGATTACGTGAAAATTGATAACAATCGCGTCAGTAAATATTGCAGCGTATTAATACTAACCCATAGCCTGGTATTTTGTGCTGATTGTCGTCGGGTGGTGAAGTACCAACACTTCGGCGTCGAATTCCCAGCATGCTTGAGGCTTCACCCGTTTGTCCACCATTACCATTCCTTTCCTGATCTGAGATCTTTTGATCTGAAATACAAAATAGAGCAACGCAAGTGTACTTGCGTCAGTGCCACTAGACAAGGGTGATCATGGGCATATTAAGGACCTTGAGTGGTTGACACTTGATAGCACTGAATCTCTTACACAGTTTCCCTTTTCAGTTAAGCTAGAGTCAATCTATATTCCAAAGGTGTGATTGAAATTTAGTTTTCTTATTTTTTAGGCTCAAAAGAAAGACATCACTGATATAGAAATCACTCCTGCTGAATCTATCAGATAGGTGTGTTGTTAAACAAACCTTTTTCAAAGCAAATGATGCTGTCTGCCCCGCTCGAAGTTCTTTCACTGGCATTCTCTTACGGTGGATTGTCTTGACTGTGATTGGCTGAAACTGTCCGAGAGGATCTGGACCGAGTAGTAAGACGTCATTCAGTCGAATGGTTCCTCGAAGACACGTGCCTGATACCACTGTACCAACACCCTATAATATGGAACGTAAAGACTTAACATTGCGCTATCAGAAAATAATTTTGGAAGTGAAGTAAGTAAACTCCGTTCGGTTTTAACCCTTTAACTAACTGTGAAAAAAAGGAAATTTCTCTTTACATTATCACTACTTGTTCAAACAATCAATGACGAGAATAAAGTGATCATTAGGATAAGACGTCTTGACAATTAGACAAATTCTCCTTATTAGTTCCATAAGAAATGTACGGAGAACAGTAAAGAGAATATTTATTTTTATATCAGGGTTTAAAGGGTTAAAAGAGGGGGCATAGAGGGAATCCAGGTCGCGATTCAAGGAAAAGAAAACAGTCATTTTACGTACTGAAATTCCAGCTCACCATCGTTCACCACGTGTCGGTTAGTGACTTCAAAATTGCATTTTACAAGAAATTAAACAAAATTCTCTCTTCAACGATAATAAATGTGGAAAAGCGACGCCCCACAGCTACTTAGGAGGTCACGTTGTACAGGCAACGCACGCGGGGGGCGCGCACCAAAATACCCTAAACCGCTTCTTAAAAATAATGACCCCGTCAAAGTACCGTATTTTCTCCATTAAACGCCAGGCCCCGAATAAACGCCGGATCTAAAAGAGGAAGTCGGGGAATAAGCCCCTCAGACGTTTATTTGTGGTATAAAGGTGTAAGGCCGGCAAGATACAGGATGTCAAGTAAAACGAATAAAGACTCTTTCTTCAAAAAAACGCGGGCCCAAATAAACTGCTGATTCAAACAAACGCCGGCGTTAAATTGAGAAAATACGGTACAACACGAGCGGTGACGCTGTTCTTCCTCTCCCGTGGTAGCAGTTCTTTACGCGTGCCCAAGCGTTTCGGGTCTTACTCAACTATTCCTGCGAGAAGAGAGGGATGTCTCGTTGTCTGTTCGGAAATTTGTAATCTCCCCAAAGCAAGAGGTGTAAAAAAACCCGAAAATGATCCTTCCGAAAGTAACGACCTGTCTGCTAAGCTTCCACAAAATTACGTTGAGTGAAAGAAAGCGGCTTGGCCAAACATATCATAAATATTTTTAAAGTAAAATTTGTGGCTCCCCATGACGCTCCTTGAAATTGCTTGACTCGGAGGAAAAGAGGGTCAACACTTTGAAACCTTAACTTTGCGGTAGTTGGACCTGTAGCTAACGCTCAGGTTGAATCCATCAAAAGACAAACCAAAGAAACAAAGGAAATAGCTGTACCATGATGACAAAACCCACAAATCTAACAGCTGTCTGCGGATACTAGTTGTTCAGTCTGATTTTCTCTTTCGGTGCTTCTACTGCAGGCAAGATTGCACGTGGGGGAATTGAGTGGCATTCAGCCTCGTACCCAGGCGTTCTCTTTCCGCGGACTCGACTTGGCGCGCAATGTGGCGTCACCAAACGTGTGATTTCGCGCCAAGTCGAGGCTGAGTGTCAAGTCGCGCTAAGTCGAGGCAAGTTTTGGCTGAGTGGCATTTATTTGACCAGCAGAGAGTAATACTCACCGGTACTGAATAGGTGTCGTCGATCTGGAACTCCGATGGTTCATCCCTCTTGAAATGAGCACGAATAGAGAGTAAATTAAGAAACATCTTTAGCAGGTCCAGGTTTTCTCCTGTCACATTAGAGATCTGGAATATTGGGCACACCCTAAGAAAAAGGTAGCAAAACATTATTAATATACAATCGATACGCTGTTAGGTTTGTAGCTTATTCCAGGCTACAATTCCTGTGACGAGAGATCTCTACTTTTTTCACTAAGAAAGTCCAAGATTTCCCCCTTATTACATGGTTTCATTTTCAGAATGGGTAAATATCTAGTTGTAGGAGTTATGGGGAGGGGACAAGACAATTGGTCGTTTCTCTACAAATTTATTTTACTGGAACCGTTACTCATAGTGTAGAATAAGGATTAGAGTTGACCCGTAGTTTTGACCAGCTCTAGCTGTTCAAGTTATGAAACAGTCAATTCCAGCAGCGCCCTCCCCCCGGCATTAGTGGGAAATTTTTCCTCACTGTCCGTTCCGGGGGCCGGGCATTGGTGTAACCCGGGGCATTTCACGGTCTCATGATTTTCACGTCACAGCACTGTCACTTCCTCTCAGTGATAAGTTCATCGGACAAGGGCGATAAATCTGTGATTAACTTTGTCCAAGGAGGACAAAATGAGACGTTAGATCCACAGAACGAATGATCAGTGAAGCAATACAGAGAAATAAGACTTATTTGAGGCTTAGCTTGGCCTGATTTAGCTTTGATTAGAATGGAGATAAGCTCGAAAACTAAGAAATCAACTTATATTTTTAGCTGTACCGCGGGGCACTTAAACAGCTCGTTTGTCCCCGCCGTGGGGCATTTGCCGGTTTGTTTTCAAAAAACCCTAATGCCCGGGGGTCGGCCCGGGCGGGGGGGGGGGAGGGACACTGCTGGAAATGACTGATGCATTAGTCATAGTGTAGAAGAAGGATCAGAGTTAACCCGTAATTTTGGCCATGCCCTAGGCTAGGTTTTCAAGTTATAGTGAAAATACGTGGGGCGAAACAGCTCTATAGTGGAATAACTTTGTGGCCAAACGTCGCGGTACCTGATTCAACAGGCTTGCTACAAGTCGCTCGTTTTTTCTCGGGGACAAAAGAGACGCTTAGCTAGTAATTGCAAAAAGCCCTCTGTTTATGTGCATGTGTAACGCGGTGATCGATGTTCAGATGATTGCAAAACGCGCGCGCCGAATATTTGCGTGTGTTGCGCGTGATGTGACGATAGAAAACCATTTTGTTTCACGCACGTGGATCGCGCGCGCCCTCCACAGTCAGAACGACCGACTTGGAGCAAGTCTACTACATCAACAGTAAGCGGGGATAGGCAAAGAGTAGGAAATAGAAAGAAAAGAGCACGACCACATGGAGGACAACGACATTCGTGAGAAGAGGAAAAGAGGGAGAAACAGATGGACTGCGAGTAGTCTCTAACTTTGGCGATGGATTGTGGGGCGGGCGAAATACACACACGCGCGCGCTCGAAATATCGAGGAGACGCCCCTTCGCGTCGCGTCTCCTCGAAATTTCGCGTGTGTTTTTCGCCCGCCCGACAATCGCCATTGCCAAAATTAGAGACTACTCGCAGTCTAAAAAACAGAAAAAAATCTGCAAATATATTAGCCAGGTAAGAGGGAGAAACGAGAAAAAAAAAATCTGCAATATAGGACAGCACAATGCTCACTCGTTAGCAGATACTAACTTACCTCTCAGAAACAAAGTTCGTTGCCGACACCACCACATCATCAGGGTTTTGTACAATAACGGGAATTTTACGGCAGCCAGGAGATTTTAAAATCCTGCTCAGAAGTTTCATGGTGTCTTGAAGGACATTTGGTGGACACATGTCAATCTTGGTTACCACCACAAACACCGGGACATTGAGTGCAAGAGCCAGACCGAGATGTTCTGTTGGTTTAAAAGTTCTACATTTTACCTTCTTTACTACCAAATTAACCAACTGTGCATAATTTTGCAGTTGAATAAAAATCAAATTTCATTTTGCTGGCACTTAAGTTATGGACAGGTTCACGAAGAGTAAATTTTTAATTTTTTTTCAGTTAATTGAACATTTACATTTCACAACTGTTGTTTTCACAATTTTCATTTTTGTTTAAATTTGATCTCCAAGAATAAATAAGGCGTAACAAAATTTTACTATCCATCAAAACTAAAACTGCATAAAAATAGTACTTGTTGAATGGTTGTTACAACTATGAATTATTCATTCTAACACTTGATGTGAGTCCCACAAGTTTTTTCTCGTCGTCTGTAATTGTGTTTAGTTGGCCCTGTTCAAATTATTCGCGATGATTAACGAGATATAAATTCAGGCTGTGCTCTTAGAAGAATCACAGGCAGCCCCAAGGCTCCCAACTATGAAATCTAGGGCGCACAGCCCTTAAGTTCTATGGAAAAAAATAAGTTTTGCTAGTCGCCCGAAGCCTGAAATTACTCTTATTTTCTCACCTTTTGTCATGCCTATAATTCCTGCATTTGATCCAATCTAGAGGGAAGACATACAAACAATACATGTAACAATCATAAAGAAACATCTCAAATACAGCTCAAGTTATGTCAATGACAAATTTGCCACTGATAATTGACACGTATTCACTACCAACCATCAACATGGCGAAGTCTGGAACATGTCCTGTCATTCCAAAAATGGTTGTTTTCAGGTATCTTTCATGTCCCGCCAGATCAATAAATGTGATAACCTGAAGAGAGAAGAATTAATGAGCTGCAGTTATCAAAACACACCAAAGTTAACAAAAT
Source organism: Siderastrea radians (assembly GCA_964017195.1). NCBI lineage: Eukaryota > Metazoa > Cnidaria > Anthozoa > Scleractinia > Rhizangiidae > Siderastrea > Siderastrea radians. The sequence continues at coordinate 32,446,742 of OZ024891.1, read as the reverse complement.
AAAAGGGTTCCTGTGACTCCAAGGAATCCAGCAACAACTGAGTCAGTAATAACCAGATCAGTGGGGCGGGACAGGGGGGCGGGAGACCGGGAGAAAAGGGGGCGGGAGGTGTACGGGAGGCGGGAGAAGAGGGGGCGGGAAGCGGGATTCCCAAGGTAGCGGGAAGCGGGAGAAAAAGGGAAAAATTACGCAACATTGCGTAATATTTTGCAATCGAATAAATGCAAAGGGGCGGGAGCCAAAAAATACAGGGCGGGAACCGGGATTAAGGGGTACGGGAAGCGGGAGGTTTAAACCCCCCTGTCCCCCCCCACAGATCAAATGAAAAGAATTCAAAAGAGCTCAAACTGTTCGAGCTTGCAAGCGAGGCAACAGAAGCACACTATTATAAAGAAATAGCAAAGAAACCAAAGTTTGACCTTTTGTCAGTGCCTGTATTTTTTGGAATCAAGTGCCAAAGCAGCTACCAGATTCACAATCAGCAACATACATTGTACTTAACACTTTAACCCCTGATATGAAAATGCATATTCTCCTTACTGTTCTCTGTACATTTTGCCTAGAACTAGTAAGGGGAATTTGTCCAAATGTCAAGACATCTTATCCTTAGTGATCACTTTCTCTATTCTCATAACTTGAATGTCTGAGCAAGTATTGATAATTCATAGAGAAATTTCATTTTTGTCACTATTAGGGCTTGAAGGGTTAAACAACAGCTAACTGTTGTTTTATATTGTTTTCAGGGATGTCCATTTTCTGGATAGCCTGCACGCAGACACCTGCACACAGGCTATTTTCTGGAAGGTAACTTTACTTTCTAATTATTATATCTTTTCCGTCAATAACAGAGTTTCAACTACATTTTCACACACCTTTGAAGACTTTTGGCAAATTCTGGACCAGTCCAGCCCTCCACCTGTACAAAAAGAATTGCTAGATAAGAAATGTTGCAGACTATATAATGATACCAACACAACAGAATACGCACAAGGCTCTACAGGGTTATTTTTGAAGAACTTTAATCTGCAACAATACCTATTTTTGAGGAATGGAGCTATGATTTACATTTACCAGGGAACACTGTAATTCCTTATGAGCAAAAAGCAATCAAATGAATTGTCAAAACAATAAAGTTAAGTGACAAATCTCACCAAAAATCAATTTTTGGAGATGAAAAATGAAAAAGAAGTTTGCATTCACCAATGCTGATATATCAAGTCATCCTTTCTGGAAAACAATTCTTGGAAAGTCAGTGTAAACAAAATTTATTTTGAGACTTCAGATTTGGTCAAATAAGACCTAACCTGCGATCAGGCTCTAGCTTCGTTTTGCTCGGTGAAACATTCAGGCGGGACGGGCGAAACGAAAAACAGAGCCTGATACAATTCTTCTACGGAACGTCTACTGCCCACTTTTTTGATTGACATTCAACAAAACAGCCAATCAAAATTGCACGATCCTTGGTATGCAAATTTCTCATAACGGCAATTCGCAAAATGTCCCGCTAATGTCGGCAAAAATAAGAAAATCACAGGCTATGATATATCTTCTAGGCACTAACGCTCAAATTTATACGATTGCTAACTTGAAGGTTCCGGTATTGTACATGGTTGCTCTGTCTGAGCCAAAAATGAAAATCCAGAACACTATGAGCTGGTCATGTACCAAAATATGCTGCATACTTGAATCCTTTCTCATTTCAGGTGGTATCCGGGAATATTCTCTACGCATTTGTCACCGATTTTCTGCGTAAAAATCCTTGGGAAATTAAGAGAAATACCTTCAGTTTCATTCTTTAGAATAAAGATATAAATAAAATCTTTTATAAACAAACGAGTATTTGGTAATTAAATTTTGTTCAGAAGTGTTAAACATTTGAGATTAGCAGCGAATTTTATTCTGTAGACAGCAGTGAATTTTAAAATGAAGAACATTTATTATAAAACTAGTCAGATACTTTGATATCAATGTCAGAGATCAATAAAACAACATAAGTAACCCTGAATGAATAAACTGAAAATCTTTATTACTTTGGTAAAAACAAAAACAGCATCTCACTGATTGTGGCTCTCGCTAAACATCAGTTTACCGTTAAGTTTATCGAATTATCGGTTGACTTGTTGATCATTCTTGGCAAAAGATACTAGTCCATCTGCTGTTCGGTTTGTTTCATAAATCACAAAAACAACCACTACTCTGTTTATGTTTTCAATACCAGCTGAAAACCTTCAGATGAAAATTTTCGAGACACGATGCAATAAAACGAGATACATACTTCACTGTTGCTGTACTTGTCTGTTCCAAGTGAGAGACAGCTGCGTCAAACCGAATGCCATTCTCAGAAGAGAAAGAAATGATGACAATTCTCCTAGAATGACGAGAATATCTTAGAGTGCCACATTTACCTCGGTGGACTTGTTCCTTGGCAATGGCGGTCAGATCGAAATTGTAAGCGAGTCTCGTAGACAATTACTTCCGTTGACAGCTCTACTGTTAAAGGGCCAATCAGATTGCGAGCTTCATGTGGCCAAAATTTGGCCGCCGGCACAAGGTCCTGTGAGAGATTGTATCAGGCCCAATTTTGGGGAGCGACCAACGCAAGAGAGTATGAGAGCGATGCTAAAATTCGGCCTGATCGCAGGTTAAGTAAGTCCCAATTCCCAAGTGTCCATATTTTACTGTAGAGTTCTCAGTAACATTAAAACCCTTTAATGCCCAAGAGTGCCATATGGCACAAGATGCCATTACATGCTCAACATTTGGTCAATTTATGTGAAAATTGCACAACCAAAAAATCTTGGAAAGATCTGCACACTGAAGGCATAAAATTGAACCACCCTCCTATATGAGACTTGATTTACCACCCCTCCAACGTTTGGAACATTTACCCTTTGTAATTTAAGGTTCAAGTTGATATCTGACAACAAGCAGTGCACCGCGAACTGCAAATTTAGCCATAGTTTAGGGGTATACCCAATATGTATGAGGAATAGGAAAATTTTAAACGTTTTTCTTTTTTCATTTTGGACACTACTCGGTCTAATCTGAGACATCCTCCATCCCTGTTAGTGTGATTTACAGCACACCCTAGAAATTACTTTTAAATGGTATATCACATGGGGTCTACCAGTTCATCGTTGCCAATTTAGAAAAACTTGGCATTTACCTTAGGTGGGAAAGGGTTAAGGCACCAGTTTGCAATATGGGGTGGTTTAACTCACACGACCACTTTTTCACTTTCACTCATGCTGAGGAAGTATTTTGTGGTAAAACAAAAGAAGGAGCAGCATGACTTCAGATTATTTTGCATTTTGCTATTACGTTTAGAAGTGTAATATGTTGTTAGTTAACATGACGAGGCATTGTTGTGTGCAGACATCATGTCCAAAGACATTTTAAAGAGCCTTCATCATGGGGATTTCCATGTCATGTAGTAAGACCTTTTCTGATTTTCTCGTACATGAGAAGGGAGCATAAACCATTATCAATTTTTAGTGATTTTCCCAATACACAACGAATAAACAAGGAACATGAAAAATTGGGCCTTTTTGTTTTCAAGTTGCAGTCCATTTCCATCCTGGCCATCCTCAGCCAAAGGCACATATTTCTCACTTCAGAAAAGTAGGAGAATAATTTTCAACAGAGCTTAACAATTATTTTTGGGACCCCTTTGTGTGTAAATATGTGCTTTAAACTTTTTGAAGTAATACTGGTTCCCTTACTAGGTGACACAGACCCTTAAGACTCGGTTGGACATCTTAAAAATTTGGACAGACAGTGTCTGATCTCCGACTGTTATTTTCAGCAAGCTAATTCAACCAAAGTTTTTTACCATGAGTATCAGGCTTGTTAACAACATCTCCCCTGCTGTCAAACCCAAGGATATCATTTCCCACACTGCTAGTCCTTCCTGATTCCATCTCATGTTTGTGGCGGAACAGTCTTTGTCTCGCCATTCCTCTTCCATTGTCCAGTTCTCCGTGGGTGAGTACCCCCAGTAAGGTGCTTTTACCGGCATCCACATTACCAACTACTGCAACTCTGAATAAGAAACAATCAATTAATCTATTTGTTTATGTGTTTCTTTTCTGGAACCACACAGTTAAGACTTGTATGCACTTATGCACTCGTATGCACTTCAATACGACTTCCAGAAAGTTTTGTCATATATTGCATTTTGTAAGTGCAGATGTTGTTTTTAATTCCCACCAAATTTTACAAAGCCTGCTGTCCTAAAGTTGAAGATGGCCCTGGTGGAAATTCTACACATGATCTTAATAGGGAACTAGCCCAGGCTTCTGATAAGATCCTACTTAAAATCCTGTAGGATCCTATAGGATTCTAAAAAGGAACCTGAATAGGATCCTACAGGATTTTAAGTTGAAGATGGCCCTGGTAGAAATTCTACACATGACCTTAATGGCATCCTAGTGCAGGATCCTGATAAGCTCCTACTTAGGATCCTAAATAGGATCCTACAGGATTTTAATAGAATCCTATAAGATCTTGTGCAGCATCTGAAAAGATTTTACAGGATCCTGGGTAGGATCCTCAAAAACAGGAAAAGGATTATTGCCATTCAGGATCCTGGGTTGGATCTAGTGTGATCTGACAGGATCCTACAGGATCAGAGGACCTCCAGTTGTGCTACTTTCCAACCTGACTGCAGTTATTTTGGCAGGGTATGACACACAACAAGGGTGAATAAAGCTGCTCACCTTACTTCCATGAAATCATTTTCATCTGCCCGGTTACGCACAAGATACTCTGCAACATTCCCTTCCTCTGCAGGCTTCTCTCTCAGCAAAACAATGTCAGCATCACAGGCCTCTGCTAACAGCTTTAATGAGTCTACTGAGGCCTTGAGATCTTCAGTACTAAGACCACTGGCAGTACCATCTACAAAGAATGTGTTGAAGAATGTTAGTGTAAATGATAAATTATTGAAGGGCTCGGTGGAAAAAGGGCATAAGTGATGATTTGAGGTTAAAATCGAAATTGCTCCTATTTAGCTGAACATTGGCACACAGGCTGGTTTTCATGTGAGGAACGCTGTTGCGCACTTATTTCTTGACCTGGGATCTAAAATTTGAAGAATTAGCGTATTACTTTTGCTTAAAACTGACACAAAGAAAACAACAGGACTGTGGATTCTAGGTTGAATTCCTTTGTTTTAGTTCAGGCAGAGAACAAAAGAAATCTTTCACGCATCACTTGAGCAAGTTCAGTCCAACAAAACTTTTCAGGCAATAGTAATAAGCTAATTCTTCAAATTTTAGATCTCAGGTCAAGAAATAAGTGGGCAACAGCGTTCTTCACATGAAAACCAGCCTGTGTGCCAATGTTCAGCTAAATAGGAGCAATTTCGATTTTACTGACCTCAAATCATCACTTATGCCCTTTTTCCACCGGGCCCTTCAATTATAGAGCAGACGAACTCAGCAAACCAAAGAAGGAAAGAAAAACAAAGAGGTCTCCCCTACATAACATAAAAAAAATTTGTTAGATGGACAGCAAGGGTACATCATGAGTGACTGAGTATTACACTACATGTGACATTTGTTAAAGCCATAACAAAGCAGGCAGCCAATTTTGTATATGTGTTTGAGAAATTTGTTTGAAATTGGTTTGAAATGTATTGGGGACTATATTGGTTGCAAATGTGGAGCTATATTTGTTGACTTGATAATTTGCCAGGCAGGGTTTCATGGCAGTAGGGAAAACAAAGCCTTACCCAAATAAAACCATTGCTCAAAATAAAACAAGTGCCAAGTCAGTGAGCGATAATAATTTTTTAACAATGCAGATGTCACACACTGGTGTTGATTATCAAATATTACCGTACATACTATTAACATGTGAATTTGTGATTCATTGCCAGCATTCATTAAGAACTGTCCTCAAGTCTTGTCTTAAAATGTTGAAAGCCTCTCCCATCCACATTCTTTCAGTAGTACCATACTTCTAATGGTGTTTCCTTTCACTGTATTACTAGGTGCCTTTCATTAAATTTTGGCTATTTCTTATTTCCATTCCTAAGTTTTCTCACCTCCTACTCCAACTTCATAAATAGTCTCTCCATGCCCTTCATCTAGCCTCTCTTTGAGTTTATGAAGTAAATGATCAAACTGTTCATCATTTGGACTGATCAACGCTACCTAAATCAAGACAGCACATAAAATATTCACCTTTGACTAGTCTAGGAGCTATTTATTTCTCTCACAACAGACATTTATCTAAAATCATGATGTGCAGTTGGGCTCTGTTCTGTTTTAAATGGTATGACAAAGATACAGCAGCAATGCTTGTCAACCCTTAGCTGATCCCACTCTACCAATATTGATGTTATGCAGACTTCTAGCAAATTGGACTTTAGTTTGAGACTTGAAAAACAGGGTAAGAAAGTAAATTGTCAACCATGTGGTTCTTTTAGCAGTCTGTGGATACAATTTTCTCTAAGAATAGTCACATGATTGTTCCCCTAAATATTGTATGACAGTGTGATCAGTTTCCACCTAAATCAATAAAATTATAGTCCTTTTCTGTTACCCAGACTTTTGATTATTATACAAATAAGGGGTTAGTTTACAAACTGATGTCAGTGGGGAGGTGAAACACAAAAATTGAATTTACCAACTGAGTTGATAAGGTAAATAGAAAAATTCCTCTAGGAAAGAAATTTCTTTGGTAGAGAAATTTTTCTAAGGTGGCCAATCATTATTGACCTTATCAACTCAGTTCACAAATCCAAATTTTTGTGTCTCAATTTCATCCACACTACAGTTGACTCCCGGTAACTCGAACCCTCAGTAACTTGAACCTCCCGTTAGCTCGAAGTAAATGACTTTTCCCTTCAGGTCATTTTCTTTATAATTTTCCCCTCGATAACTCACAATCCCGATAACTTAAACCTTTTTTGATTTCCCTTGAAGGTTTGAGTTACCACAAGTCAACCGTATTTTCAAGAGTCCTAGAAAGTTTGGATAATCGAGGTTTTTATAGTACCATAGGTTGTGCATTCCTTACCCTTGGATCAATAGCTTGTTCTGAACCATTTAAAGTGCCATTTTCTTCCAAGTACAGCTCACCGTCACCATCTGGGGCAAATAGATTGTCTGCACCATCTGGTGATCCAGACTGTTTACTATTTAGTGAAGATCCTGAGAATTTTTCTTCTACATTTATTGTTTCTGCTAAAGCACTCATTCTTTAAGAGTGAGACCTGCAAAAATCCAGGAAAATTGCAGGTAAGAGATATTGGTAACAGGGAGGTATGAATGAGACCCAACTTTTATAATTATGCGAAGGTTCCAGAAAACATCCATACCCCCACCAGGGTCATTAGGGAACTTAAGCAAACACAACGGTGACGCCTGACGAGAATGTCACAAAACAAAAGGTTTAATTAGCAAAACAATGACTCTGCACGTGCGATACAGATTTTGGTACATTTCTTTGCCATCCTCTGCAAAACAACAACGTGAAATGACTAAATTCAAAGTCTTATGTAGAACGTGAACACATGACAGTGAATTTTCTTTTTTCTACCTGAACTGTAACGCTGTCCTTACAGAGTCAGCTCCTGGATTATTCAGCTACATTAGACAGATTGAATGAGTTGAAACTATCGTGAAAAAGTTTGAAATATTTGGAAGTTATTTTTAAAGTGACGTTTTCCTTGGCGTTGCCGTCGTGGTTGCTTAAGTTCCCTATTGGAAATTCCAAGGGGGAGGGGGGTCTTAAACAGAGTTCTCATTCAGTTTTGAGACACCTGTTACCTTGAACTTCACATCTGTAACAAACTTGTTGTTTTGTTAGTAAAGAACACTAACAAGAGGCCAAGATCACCCATAACATTGAGGTCCCATCGGGCATACTCAGCCGTAACAGGCGTTTTACGGGTTATGGCCCTTAATGACAGCCCTGTTTAAGACCAAAATTTTTAAAGGAAAGAATGAGCCTAAACTGGAATTTCCAGAGGGTTGGGGGGTTCAAACCACAAAAAATCCTCCATGGGGGAGTATGGATATTTTCTGGAACAACACATTAGATTAAAACTCTAAAAAAAAGTCTCATGGCCTGAAACAACTCATAAACTAAAAAAGCCTTTATCTGCCTTACAACAGAAAAACCAAGAGAGTCCAAGATAGGTTGTGCTCCCATCTTTCTTCATTCATCATGAGTCTGACAGACGTGAAGTACAGAATTCTCTCCAATAAAACTGATATAAAACTGAGAACCCTGAGGTAGGCACTCGTTTTATCAACCCTAAAAAAGATCGCAGGGGAATCTGCTAGCAGGGTAAACCTGTGACCTGCTATGACTTTTTTGCCATTCTCTGCCAGTCAGAATCCGCATCATTCTAACCTCACATCAATCAATCAATCAATCAATCAATCAATCAATCAATCAATCAATCAATCAATCAATCAATCAATCAATCAATCAGTCAATCATTTATTTGCCCTTCTTTTTTCAAATTGATTACAAAAAGTATCATAGACCCATCCCATTCTTGGTTTACAGGTTGTCATCGCTGCCATGTTGGTGGCCATCAACAAAAGGTTTCTTATTGGCTTTCTGTTAGTACCACCAACAAGGCTGTCCTGACAGAATCGTCAAGGATTGGTGGCAAACCATTAATATTCCAACAAACCTAATTTGGTGCCTTCTCCTACTCACTCTTGAGTCACCAGAATTCAGCCTGGGGTTTATTAAATAGCATTTACTACAATGGAAGAGGGAATAACTAGCTGGAAAAGATTGCTTGAAATGAACTGGCCATTCATAACAGACTTAATGGAGACAAATATAAGTATAAATCAACACAGAAATCAATAACCTTTGCTAGCTTGATCATCCTCTTCACAAATCTACTCCTACATAAGCTATAAGTAATCTTCATGCAAGTATAATTTTCGTTCCAAGATCATTTTGCTGGAAATTGCAGTGTACTCACCGTTAGGTTGAATACGACCACTCCTTGTTATAAATCGAAATCTGGCAACTTGAGTCTATTTAAGGTTATAACTTGTCTGAGGCAAGAGTCATTTATAGAACAAAGCCTGTAATGTGATTGCCTGGACTTCGTACATCAAACACCTCAGTTCTCTAGGCGACTTCAGCTCCAACTTCGAAATTCTGCGCAACGATGCTAAGATCATGGAACAAATATCCTCGATTCCAATCAAATCCGCTCCGATGAGGAAATGTGGTGCAACACAAGCAACAGCAAAACAATAACAATTTGTAAATTTCCTCCAGGGTCAAAAAATTTCATCAGCCTCTACGCTTGCGTGGAGATTTCATTGTCCCCAGTCCCCGTTAGAGTATATCACTAACATGTATTTTTCATACAATTCATGTATTTTTTCAACAATATATTTTGAATAGCAACATAACCAGTGATTTAAATATTTTTTTCAATAATCCTTGGATGGAAAATGGAACTCTGAAAGCAGAGAATCTGGGAAAAAACATCAAATCACATTAAAAACGATTAAAAACAGCAGGCCAACGCTGTTTTGGTGAACAGCGGTTTCTTGATACAACGCTATCTACGTCGTGTAACTTCGCCCGAGACAGCTATCTAGGAATTCAGTAATGGCGATTTACCACGAACGTCAAAGACAAATGTTATGCGCTGTTCATGCCCTCAACAATCTTTTCCAGGACAGGAATGCTTATAGCAAGGCAGATCTAGATGCCATTAGCTACAATCTCAGCCCGGATTCCTTTGTTAATCCTCATAAAAACATGCTTGGACTGGGGAATTATGACGTGAATGTGCTGATGGTAGCCTTGCAGTTGAGGGACTATGAAGCTGTTTGGTTTGATAAGAGATTGTGAGTGACACTTCTGCGTTTTCAACATTTTAAAAAATATGTGGAATAACTTTAGATTACCTTGCCACTTTGAAGATGAAAACATAGCTGCGCACGCATTCCTTTCTCTTGCTTCTTTTCTGACGTTCAGGGAACGGCAATTGGACATAATGGTGTGTGTTCTCTTGGCTGAGGAGCTATGTGACTACGTGGCTATGCAGCTATTGTAGTGTTAAGTCTACGTACCTGCGTAGCCACTTTTTATAGAGGAAACTGCCTAGCCGTGTAGCCATGTAGCCACAGGAGAGCTGGAGTGGCGGGATGTTCTGCAGTTAGGGCAAACATTTTAGTAATAATTATTATTCTTAATTTACATGGGACACATTATATGTAATAATACAAGTCCTCACTAAGCCCACTTCACTCTCTCTCATGGCCTGGACAAATGATTCAGCATGTCCAAGGGTTCTTTCGATTTAACCACAATTTCTGGAATTTGGTTACAATCAGTCTGAACTGACCACAAAATTTCTCAGACGAGAGGAACATCAGTAGAGTTTGACCACTTTGACCGGTCAGACAAGTTGGTGCAAAAAATATTTTCCCAGAATTTTTTTTTTGATTACTGCTTCACTGTCTAGTGTTGCTTTTTATCCATCAGGGCAGAAAGAGTGGAGGAGAATATTTTGTTACATCAGTGTACAGGTATGCAAGTGTAAGCACTTGCTTTTGAGGAGGACTATGATTTTTTCACTTTGCTAGTCATCAGAATGCAGCCTGTTTTAACAGCTTTCCTATAGAGCTGTTTAAAGGAGCCTCAAGTAAGTTTGAAATAACTTTGGAATTTGCTTGGGCAATAAAAAAAAAGCATTCTAGCTCCAAAATTGCTGAATTACCTCCACACAAAGCAGGAAGTAGCACCTGGAATTTGCAAGTCTCCTTCCTTTATTGAAAATAAATATGCTAGTATTATGAGCTAGTATCATGTAGAAAATTATTTATGAGAATGTGAGATTCTAATTATCATATAGACCATTCTAAATGAGCAAACACAACTAGCTGGCGGGAGAATTTGTCCATCCAAAGATGTTATATCAGTGTTATTTTTGCTCTTTTTTTTTTTACAGATCCCTAGAAAGCTTAGAACTTCAACAGATATTTGGATTTGTGGTCAATAAACCATCAAGTGTTAATCTAATTGGGTTGGAGATACCCTTCAAAAGACCTCATTGGTTTGCAGTGCGGAAAATAAGTGACAGTTACTACAATTTAGACTCTAAACTCTCGTCTCCTCACCTTATTGGAAATGAAAGAGAAGTGGTTACATTTTTAACAGAACTGTTGTCTTTGCCAGATGTTCAACTCTTTGTCATTGTTGAAAAGAGTGTGGCTGAGAACTCTCTTTGGAAAAAGCAGTAAATACACCTTTTGCTGTTCATTAGCGCAAAACGTACATTCATTTGTGCCAAGCGATGCATCAATAACTTGTATTGTACTTTCTTGAACACCGCAAGCAACATCATTGGTGCGAAACGACTTTCAGTAGCGATATTTAAATACGCGCGAGCATTCAACAGTATCAATAGACAATCAACTAAACGACGGGACAATCATTTGGGTGGAACGTTATTTCATGTGCGCGCAATGAAAATTCAATAGCACCAATTGACAAACGGTTGCATTTATTGACAATCATTCAACCAAAAATGAAACTTCATTAGTGTTATTAGCATAAACATAGGCAATCTATAGCGCGTTTGGACAATCGTAGCCATTCGAGATTATATTCTTTAGTGCGTTTTGACAATCATTTGAGCGGCTCAAAATACAATAACACAAAAGAAAAAATCAATACTACTTGTCATTTCTATTTAAATTTCAGCCTTCGATAAACTCTCTGTTAATACAACGGGGTAGATATGTTTGCATAAAACGGAACCATTGCCCACTTTTAGCTGGAGTGATTGTTCCAATATTTCGATTCAAAGCTTCCAAAAGCAGCTGTGTGCGGTAATGGCCCAGAGCAAGGCCCCGATTTCTTGCTTCATCTCGATTATTCATTTCTTGTTGTATTGCGGGACGACTTATATCTGCTTTTACCGCTGCTTTCAAGGAGCTTATTGCTTGTTCCACGATGTTTAGAAATGGACTGTAAGGCGGCAATTTTTTCAGCTCAGTGTTTGCACCTGGATTGACTGGATTGTGATGGGCTGGGGCACCATCGTAAATGAAAATGACGTTTTCATCTGGGTCAAGATTTAAACGCGTCTGTGCCAGGAAGTCGTTAAATTTCTGCGCATTCATTCCTCCAATGATTGAAGAGTGGAAGACAAGGCCATTAGTCGGTGAAATAGCGAGTGCAACCGTCACGTTTCTTCCTCTTTGACCACAGACTTGCCTGTAGGCCCTTTCTCCTCTTCTCGCTCTGCCTTGGCTTCGAGAAGTCCAAATATTATATCCGCATTCATCTATAAAAACAGAATGATTTACTGTGGCATGGCCCATAAACCAATTGGCATAAGCATATCGTTTCTCGATGACATCGGGTCTGTTTCTTTCTGCTGGGAGTGGTCTGCTTAGTTTCACACGAAAAAGCATTCCGTCTAAGGTCCTTGCCACAGTACGGTCGTGGATTTGTGGTTTGGCGGGAAGACGTTGCCGTAATTCTTGGTTTATCTGGGCCAGCGTTAGTTGACAATTCTCATTTACAATGTCATTGAGAGTGTCCCTCATCTGGTTATCGACACGTACATTATTTGGTCCTCCCCTTGGTCTCTCTGCAATTCTACCTTCCCGTACATATCTGGCAACTATACTCCTGGCTGTGGAACGATTAACACCGATTGTATCGGCCACCATGAGATAATCTTCATTTGTGTTTTCAAAAGCTTGAATAATCCTTTCGCGTTGCTCTAGGATGATGCGATTTCTACGAGGCATTTTGGCTGTTTCTGGAGCGACAGAGAAATTGAACTGACGAAAACTTGCTTTTATACTGCAATTTCATGCTGAATCTTGAGCAATCTTTTTTGTTTTAGCTATTTTTTGATCCATGAACATAGAAAAATACAAAAGTAGTATTGATTTTTTCTTTTGTGTTATTGTATTTTGAACCGCTCAAATGATTGTCAAAACGCACTAAAGAATATAATCTCGAATGGCTACGATTGTCCAAACGCGCTATAGATTGCCTTGTTTATGCTAATAACACTAATGAAGTTTCATTTTTGGTTGAATGATTGTCAATAAATGCAACCGTTTGTCAATTGGTGCTATTGAATTTTCATTGCGCGCACATGAAATAACGTTCCACCCAAATGATTGTCCCGTCGTTTAGTTGATTGTCTATTGATACTGTTGAATGCTCGCGCGTATTTAAATATCGCTATTGAAAGTCGTTTCGCACCAATGATGTTGCTTGCGGTGTTCAAGAAAGTACAATACAAGTTATTGATGCATCGCTTGGCACAAATGAATGTACGTTTTGCGCTAATGAACAGCAAAAGGTGTAGTATTATTCTATTGTGTTTTTAAATGTAAATGTATGTAAAAAACAATGATGTAAAGCATAATACAAATTTATGTAAAATATAACATTATTAAGATGGATTTTGCTCAACATTTGAGCATTAAGTGCAAAAGTTATTTACTAAAAACTACCCATGGCATGGAAACGTTTTGAATAATATTTGAAACATCTCATTTTAATTTTCTTCTCCAAGTGACCCTGCGATTAAATTCTCAAGCATTCTTGAGAAAATTGATGTCAAATCTCATAAAAATATGCTAATGTATTGCCATTTTGTTTTGAACTGACATGAGACATCTTTTCAATTAAAATATGGATAACTTCAAATTCAATTTTCTCTTGTGGGGTCAGCTTGGGAGCTTAAGTAGTGATAATTTCTTTTTTTATTCAAAATGTTACCATATGCTATGAGTATTTTTTTTTGTTAACTTTATTTTTGCACTTATTGCTCACATGTTCAGGAGAAATCGTCTTAACCCTTAAACCCCAATATTAACATCCACATTCTCCTCACTATTCTCCTCATATTTCTTATGTTACGAGTTGGGAGAATTTGATTAAACATCAACACATTTCATGTCTGGTGATCATTTCCTTTATTCTCGTGACCTGTATGTTTGATCAAGTAGTAGTAATAATGTAAGGAGAATTTAGGTGCTTGTCACTAAGTAGTTAAGTAGGTGTCAGAGTATTAGCCAAAGTAGGCAGTGGTCCAGATGAGAAAATTCTTGGAAGCAATTGAGGGAAAATCAGGACAAAGGAGACAGTCACCTTCTGATGAAACCACAGACTGATCATGTTAAATTTGCCACCTGTAATTACTGGATTTTGTTGGCAGGACCCCTAGGGGCACTCCCTTATTTGGCCTAAATGGGTATGTGCTGTTCAACAGGGTATGGTTTTTTCAGGGTCTTGCATCTTAAACAGGGTATACAATTTGACTATTTAGCATCTTGAACAGGGTGCCTTTCTGGACTGGAAGCCTTGAACCCTACGTGTGGGTACCAACAATTTTTTGAAATCTAATTCTATGATGTCATTTATATAAAAAAAAAAAAACTTTCTGTATGGAAAATGAAAAACAAGGCAGACAAAAAACCCAGAACACAAGTGAAATATAAAGGTCTCCAATGTCTTAAATGGAGTAGTGAAATGAACGCATTTTGTCTTAAACAGGGTTAGGGTTTGAAGGCCTTGGCAGCACTCCCCCACCCAAATTTCTCTTAAGTATCCCCCCTGGGGCAGGACCCTTGTTAGCTTGATTCCCAGAGGAGGGAGAGAGAGTGAGCAGGCTCAGACTGTCTGAAAATCAGTCTAGGGGTACTTCCCATTATTTTAGACTAACCGGTCAGAGACCACTGGAACTAACCAAGGGAAAATGGAATGACATTGTTTGAAAGAAACAAAATTTCCAACTAGACTGATCCATGAAGCATTCCACTTACATTTCGACTGATATTTCGATTACTTCTCAGTGAAGTGGGACTGGAAACAAGAATTTTTGAAAATGGAAGGGCAAGTTTCAGTCAGATCGGACTGACCAGTCCATGAAACTCTTTGAGTTGGACCGCTTTTTCCAAAAAGTTTCCTCCTGGACTGAAGCGTTCCATTTATGTTTCGACCGAGATTTCCAGAAATTTTGGTATAATGGAAAGCACCCTAAGTTCTGGCCTGTATTTCAGTCAAGTATTTGCAAGTCATCCAAAGAGATTCGTAACCAGTCCATCCAACTGGGAGCAAGTGCACCTCGGACCAGGCGTAAGTGTCCACTTTTTGAGAGGTGTTTGTATTACACTTAATAAAGAGACTTGGTATAAGAACTCATTCAGTTGGTGACTTGTCAGTGGGTCAAAGGTGCTGAAGAGCGTTCTCTGTCAATAGGCCATTTCCTATTGACCCTCACTTTCAAAACGAGGCCAAGTGCAAAATCTTTCGTGTGAAAATGAGTTTTACTTGCATGAGAAATAAAAATTAATTTCATATCAAAGACTTCGCACTTAGCCTAGTTTTGAAAAAGAGGCTAGAGGCAACTCGGAAATGGCCTCTCCCAACCAGTCACACTAGCCAGTGGAGATACAGTTGATGATTACTAGAAAAATAAATAAACTTGGGTTTGGTCCTTAAATATACAGTATTTATTCACAACTGTATTATGATAAGCCTAACAAAACTGATTACAGAATGTACATGTAGTGTTGTCTCTATAACAAGAGTTGTATAATAAAAAATATTTAACTGTAACCCACATATAGGAACCTGCTTGATCTTGCTTGGCTAAACAGGTTCTTATATTTTTGGGTCTTAAAATGACAAATTTCTGCCAGCAGGTGCTTACATGCAGGTTTTTACTGTAGTCAAACTTTGAATGCAAAAAATGTAGATCAGAAAATACAATGTTAAATTGAATTAAAAGATTTATTTGTGAAAAGTGAAAAACGATCTCTTGTTATAGCACAAAAGGGGTAAAGAGGAAGGGGTTAAAACTCCTCTAGGTTTGCCTCAGAGCCTCATAGCATCTCCTAAAACTGTCAGCGTGATTGTATTCTCCAAGATGCTAGGGTATTGATTCCAGCTGACAGTCTTAAACGTGATTTTTTTTTTATTTTTGTACTCATAGATGTCTCTGCAGAAGTCCTTTTCACACACCAAATTTTTTTAATATCTGAAAGACCATCGCAGTTATGTTTTATCGTTGAGACTATCACAGTTTGTGGAAAAAATAGGTTAAAAAACAACAATGAATAAAAAAAAAATGAAAAGTACATTTTACTCATTGTTCACAATTTTTCCCTCGAGCTCCAAAACCTGAAACATATCCGCACGTGTTATGTGTAAAACCAGCGAATAAAGTACATTATTAAACAAACTATAAAGGTACAGGAATAGGGAATACTTTGTTTAGTGTCTATACAATGTATACCATTCAATTTACAATCACAAAAACTGTAAATGGTTTGAACCCAGGAGTCGTATCGTAATTCGGTAAATTGTGATCGTCCGGGTGAGTGTAGTCCTGAGAAGGACTGTTTGAGGTGACATTGACTGACGTTTCGACAACCCGAGCGGAAGTCATCATTAGAGTCAAGTGAACTGTGAATCGTCAGTAGATGTTATAAGTCTCTGGTCGTTGTCCTGATTGGTCGACGATCTCGTGATGTTATTGGTCGTCTGTCAGTTAAGCGGCGATGTTATTGGCTGTGAAGACTGTTAAACGTGATTGGTGCGTTTCGATCCGTCTTTTGTTAGTCAAATATCCGTTAGTCTATTGTTAGTCAGATAAGTCGGTTTGTCTATTGTTTGTCCGTCTTGTTATTATCGGCAATCAGTCGTTTGTAAGGTGCAGGTAGCTGTTGGCAACAGCAGTCAATGTCACCTCAAACAGTCCTTCTCAGAACTACACTCACCCGGACGATCACAATTTACCGAATTATGATACAATCACAAGTTAAAAATAGTATATATCGCAGTATTTATATAAAAGGACTTTTACCATTGAAGGCGATTTGTTGCACGTGTCGCATCTCATATACACGTTGTCAGATATTTTTCCCTCGCCCTTATGGCGGCTCTAATTGTTACAATTTTTAACCTTACTCAATAGTTTTTACCCAACGGTTATGGTCCAAAGTACCCGAGGGAGAGTTTTACATGGGTTACAGCTCTTATATAGGTGTGAAAAATGAAGTGTCTGAGTGTGACAGGATCAAAAATCTAAAACTCCATTTTGGACATTTTGTGGGAATAGGATGTGGGGGGTCACATAGCTTTGTATGAGGTGGGGGCTGTGGCTGGAGTAAGAAAAGCTTGAGCAGCAGAAACGAATTTTTTTGCAATTGGAACCGCAATTTTTGTTCCGTCCGGTTAGAACGGCAAAAGTGGAGTAACTCCGAGGGTCGTCCATTAATTCCGGAAACTTTCCCAGTGAATCTGCGCGTGCTATTTACATTTCAGCTGGTTGAACCTCAAATTTTCCCTAAGTGGTGAGCGCTCCAGGAAACATCTGGTCACATTTGCTTATCGAGCTGTTAAAGCGCGCGCGCGTTCATAGCATATACATTGTAGCAACGCTGAAAGAAAATTCAATTTTTATCAAGTTTTTTTTTTCACAGGAGTCTTGGAAATCACTAAATAAGTAAAGGCGCCTTGACTTGATAAACAAAAGTCCCAAAATTTTTCCAAAATTTATAGTGTTGACAAATACACGCAGTGTTTGCGTGTGCAAACCTCGAACAACATAAGACTCGATTCTCAAACGTTTGGGCCAACATTCCCATAATGTGAGTCCAAATTGTATTTGTCAACCCCAGTTTGCAATCTTCGCTGACCAAACGGCCCGTGCAGAAAACCTGGAAATCCAGTCACTTATTTTCATTGGTTTTCAATTTTTGTCTTCGAACGTTATCTAGAGCGCTTATTAATAAATAAGTGTCGTAAACCCAAAACCAAAGTAATTATCCCAGCCAATCACAACAGACACAAATTTCCAAATGAACCAATCAGAACTCGAAGCAAATACATGTAACCGCGCCAAGCGCGGGAAAACTCGTGCGAGCAAGTCGCGGTTGGTTTCAGTTTTACTTCTGCTCGAGATACCGGCGCGAGATTTTTCAACCGATCACAGAGCGAAATAAAGCAAAAACAAAACAAATCGCAAATTACTTTTGACACTCAATTGAAAAACGCTCTAAAAGTAACCGCAAAGTCCAACTAACAGTTAAATTATCCCTCCTGCCTTCAGCATCAATCGGGCCAAGTGCTTGGCGGCTCAAAGCCGACTGAGGCTTACCAAAAGTTAATATTTAGGCAAATTTATAAGGTGTTTTGCTCAAAATCTAGGATAAAAGTATTTACAGTACTATAAAATATGTATGAACTAAATGCTACGGATTAGCTTTGAGTACAGTTAAATAACCAATCACTGAAAAACCTCTCCAGAATTTGTCGTCCTCCATTTTCACTGACGTACTCTACCTCTGGCTTGAAAATAAGCTTTTGAAAATAAAACATTTTCAATCAAAATTTTGGAATCCTCTGTTAACTTCTTAACTGGATTAATCGATCGGGTCCAGGCTTCCACTCCTCTTTTTTTCCTACGTCATAAGTAAATAAAATGCATGTTGTCATAACAACTAATCACATTGGGAATTTTTTCCAATACTGTGCTGAGCGCTTTTGCTGAAACACAGAGGAAAAAAAATGGAACAGTCTTGGTTATCATCAACTATTGATTACGTGTACAATACAGTTTCAGGAGATGAACACGATCGTTCAGGGACTTCCGATTACCAGAGAGTGTTTCCAAATGGTGTGTGGATAAATGATCTTCCGACCAGCGTCTATGAGCCGCTGGAGACTTCATGTATCGAGGCGCAGGGCACGCCCCAACAGGTATGTGTGTCCTTTCCATTTGTCTTTTTCTCTATGTCAACCCTGATATTAACGCCTGTTTCAAAACTGAGGAAGATGATTATATCATATATCAAGAAAAAGAAAACGCTGTTTAAAAGTTCTCCTGTTCCAAAACCGGGGACCTGGCTAATTTACCGATTTTTTTCGCCTAAATTTTTTTCTTATTGTCTTACTTTAGAAACTGGTTGATCCCTTTTGCGAATTAAAGGGACATCTTAAACAATTAAATATTTGCTCAGAGCCAAAATTTTGTATTTTTTGGAGACAAATTTTTTCATTTATTGACCGCGCACCGAAAGCGCGCGCAAGCACATTTTTGCATTTATGACGCAAATTCGTTCTAAGCGTTCCATGGAACGAGATTAAACTTTCTTCCGACACCAAAAAATTGTGAATTTCACTGTTTCCCCTATTCGGGAGCATGCAACATTGGCGACTACTACGAAGTGAGTTTTGCATCGCTGCATCGATGTTGCCTATTTTTTTATTTCTCTTTTTTTTTCCAGTACAAAAAGGAATTAAAAGAGATGGGAAAGAAAATCGCCGCTCTCGAGGCTGAGTGTGCCGGTGAGTTCACCTAGATCATCAATAAAGCTGGCAATTTATTTACGAAGAGACAAGCAACACTACTGATTATTAAAACATACTGATAGTCAATTTTGTTTTCAGCAAAAAACAAGGAAATTGCTTCACTTAAAGACAAGCTCGAAGATCTTGAAGCCAGGAGCCATAAGACAGAAAACAATGTAAACACCGAACCAGACGAAACGCAGCAGGAGTTAAAGAAAGCGAAAAAAACAGCTTTTGTGGCCAATGGAAATATCATAAAGAAGAATTTAGAACTTGATCATTTGAAAAATGAGCTCGAGGCAGCTAAAGGTCAGTATTTCAGAAATGAACTTTGATAACAATATGAGCCATTTTTGCTAAGACTCCAAAGACTTAGAAACACCCACAGAGTGTTTTTGTGGGGAAATCGAGGCTACAAAACCTTAGCCTTTTCAACCTTGATTTCAACCGATGGCTTTATTGCTCAGCTTGAGTAATTAAAGCAACCCAGGATTAGCTGCGTCTTTGAGTTGACTTCGTTCAAACTTGAATGCAGTTATCAGTGTGAACACGTTTCAACATGAGAAACACAAAAGAAACTTGGTAAAATTTCAATCAGCCAGGATAAATTTTTTGAAAACCTCGGTCAGCTTGAGTTCTACTTTTATTTTCAGAAAGAGAAACGCAGTGGAAAGACGGCAACGATTCTCTCAAATATCAGATTTCTCAACTTCGTCAGGAATTAGCAGACTTCAGAAAGAATGTGTTTGGCGAGATCAAACGTTACCAACTCCCCACCGATTTTGCTGAGCTCGATAGCTTCAAAGGTAGGAAATCCATGTTATACTAATAGTCTGTTCGAGACTCTCAGATGACGCAAAAACTAACCCAGAATCAAACTGCATGAAATTCAAGGAGCATGGACTATGGAAACCTCGGAAAATTTTTTTCTTTGCGTCTGTTTTCTTTATTTCGCAGTTCCTACTATTTACGACCGTAAAACAGGCTATCTTTCTAATAAAGTCACGTACCCTGTACACCATCTACCACGAAACGAAGCGTTTCCGTCGAGATGCCTCAAAAAAGCCATTAACGAGCTAAGGTGTTGTTTTGCTTTCAGAACGAGAAAGGCAGTGGAAAGAGAGTAACGATTTCCTCAAATCCCAGATTTCGGAACTTCGACAGCAGTTAGTAGAGTTCAAAAATGTTGTTGTTGACGAGATCAAACTTTGCCAGCAGCCCTCCAGTTTTGCCCATAACCTGAGCTTTAAAGGTGAGAATCCGCGATACTAATAGGCAAGCGTATTCTACGTAGGATCTCAAATGGTACAAAAGCAAACGTGACAATGAAACGCGCGAAATCTGAGTTGGAAAGGGGGCGTGGGCTAACTAAGACCCGGCAACTCTTTCTTGCTGTTGTTGTTGTTGTTGTTTTGGTTTTTTTTCTCGGCGTTGAGATAAAAGAAGAAATCACATCAAATAAAACATGGTAAATTTATTTCCGACAGTTCATCATTTCTTAAACTCATGA
The DNA here is from genome assembly GCA_964017195.1 of Siderastrea radians. Taxonomy (NCBI): domain Eukaryota; kingdom Metazoa; phylum Cnidaria; class Anthozoa; order Scleractinia; family Rhizangiidae; genus Siderastrea; species Siderastrea radians. The sequence continues at coordinate 32,425,900 of OZ024891.1, read as the reverse complement.
TTACAGAAGTGATATTGAGGTAAGAGAGTTACATTTTCAAAATGAGAGTATTATTACACATTCCTCAGTTTCCTAAACGGGCTTACTCACCGACTCACCGCCCAATTTGTGTGTTTGTTTATTTGTTTTTGTTTCCTTTTTCTTTCCTTTTTTCTACTTCTGACAAGAAAGACTCATATACCAGCTATGCGAAAAAAGCTAAGATCATTTTGTAAATGTCATTGCTTAAACAAGGCTAGTTTTCTGCCTGGTTTGAGTGGGCGTTCCTTTCTGTCTGGTTAGTCACGTGATGGAGCGCAAAGTGACCGCAGAAACTATAAAAGGAATCTATATGTGAAAGAAACAAGTAAGGGGAGAACAACAGTTGATATACTGAGGAAAGAGTCGGCAAAATTTGAAGAAAATTGACAAACGTTGTACAAGTCACAGAGAGTTAATGAAAGTGACGACATTCGATGATAATCGATGAGATTTGACGACAGTCGATGAACGTTGACGAGAGTTGAAGTGAGGCGGCGAGAGACGAGAGAGAACTGTAGTAACTCTTTGATGACGCATGAGGTTAAGGCAAAACAAGAGCAGAGTTTAAACTCGTGTTAACTATCAGAAGTTCTCGTTTTCGTTTTAGCCTAAGCAAAACGAAAACGAGAGTTGAAACTGTTTGAGAACACATGAGATTCAACGAGAATTTCAGTTTACGAGTAGCACGACGCTGGACGGATTTAATACAGTGAATGTGTTTTACTAAATACGGGTTCCACACTGGGCAGGCTGAGTTGAAGGGTAAGTGACAACAAGAGTTGGAACTTTTAACGATTTTAATTCAAATCAATTTGTTCCTTAACTCCTCAAGGGGGCATAGGAGTCGCCAAGGACGCGCGAAATTACTAAAATGAATATGATCAATTTGAAAAACGTTACCTTTTCTCTAGCATCATCATCCCAAAAACAGTGTGAATACGCCAGTGATGTTCGTCGGTGAAGTATGATCGTCCGGGTGAGTGTAGTCCTGGAAAGGACTGCTTGTGATGCCAATGACTGACGCTTCACTTCTGCTCAGGTCATCGATACGAACAGTCCTTGTTAGGAATACACTCACCCGGACGATCGTACTGTACCGACTTATGATATCACCCCTGGTTCAAACCACTTGCTAGTGTCACACAGCAATGATCGATTTGGTAACGATAAATATCCTGGGTTTATAGAAGCGCAGTCGTACGAATTGGGTTTTGTTGTGATTTCAGAAAAAGAAACAGAATGTGGGTTTCCAAATTCCACTGTTATCAGAGAGGAAGCTAAGGAGCTAAAGGAAAAGATTGAAAAAGTACAGGAAAGGATCCATGAACAAGAACAAAATATCTGTCAACAAAAACATCAATTGCAAAATCTTTTGCCTCCCACAAGTGGAGAGCAGGCAATGGCCAAAGGTAACAGAAGCAGATGAATTTGTGATGTTGCCATATCATTATCCTTTCATCTTTCTCACAAATGTTTCCCTGTTAGGGCCTGCCTAGCATGACTATAGGAACGTTGTTAAGGAAATACTGTTTATTTTCATTGTTTCCGCTGTAGATAAACTAGGAAAATTCTGAAGCAAAGTTTGCACCCGGAGGAAGTGCTGTGTTTGACTAGATTAAAAAGAAAATTTTTAAGAAATAAAATTTGCGTCAGCAGGGAACACATCTCCTCTCGGAACAATGTTTCTGCAGCAATATTTCCTAGTTCAGCCAGGCCCTATCAATGTTTCCTCACTTGCGCGAGCAGGTATCAATACGTTTTGCAGTTTTCAGATTTTTTGGTTCCGCAGCAAATGTTATGTGCACACTCAACCTGGCAATAAAGGATTTCGTTTGTTTTCTTTAGCATTCTAATATACGAGTTGAATTATTTTAAGATGTTTCGTAGTGACATTCTGCTATTTTTTTTTATTTGTCAGCTTCCTTACCGGCGCCACCGGGTGAAATCCAATATTCAACTCCTCCAGTACCTAGTCAGTCTATGAAGGAGATGGCAGCCAAGGTTAATCCATACTCTCTGAGGGCAGCTAGAGGTTAGGAAAATGATTTTTACATTGACTATGACTTGTCTATACTTCCAGCCACTGTTGTTATTTGTATTAATTTCTCTGGTTACTTGGTGTGTTGTTATACAATGGCTTATTAAACCCTTAATACAGTTTTAACCAGGATTAACTGAGACATGAACTAGAGACGATTTTGAAATAACAAGTGAAACAATAAGAAATGGTCATAAAGCTTTTTATACCTGTCGTTATTCGGTGACTGCTAAATAGAAATGGCGGAAAAAGTCAACGAAAATACACTCGTTGTGGATCGCGTCGCCTGAATCGCTTTTACTCAGCGTTTTGGGATGTGATAAATAAAGTAGAGATTTTTGCGTTAATGTTAAGTAAAATTTGAAAACGCCTATGTAGTCTATCGGAATATTCCATCTTTCTCAATTCTGTGACAGTTTCATAGACTACCGTCTGTCCCTCCACCACCACCACCTCAACGCGTGCGAAAGTTGGGTGACGAGCGCGATTCACCACACGCGCGTTACGTTTCCACTCGGCAGCTGATTTTCGCGCGTGTTTACAGGTCCTTGTTGTCGGTATTCCCCTGAGCAGATATTAAACTGCTCGTCGTAATGAACGCCGGGTGTAGACCGAAGGAACGTAAGTATTAACATTACACATACATACACATACAGTTTACATACACACTCTTTTTGGAAACACGCAACAGAATCACGGCAAAACTGCCTCCAGTTGAGATTTCACCGAAAAGCGCTAGTAGTTTACTCAGACAACTTACAGTTAAAATCGCAAAACTCAGATCTGAAACTCGCCCCTTGGGAACAGCTCTTAACAGAAGTCATGTTAACAGAATAAGGGATGGGGGGGGGGGGGATTTTGTCGGCTTTAAGAACTGACTCTTTAATACAAGATAACTGCGGTAAATTAACACAGGTTTCGTTGAACGGGAAATTTTTCGAGTTGCATTGTTGTGTTCGGTCAACGCGGATACGCATCAAACACCAAGAGAGGATATCTTGATAAAACGCGTTCTTTTGAAAACGGTTTCCACTGTGGAATCTCTTGAAAACGGAAATTTCTAAAAACGTGTTTGAATGGACACTGGAAACGCAATCTTTTGAAAACGGTTAGTCAAATGATTTTATAGGTTTGCGGGTTGGCACGCTTGCATCTTTTTCGTGTTGGCGTCGTTTTCGCGTGGATAGTGGAAACGGTCTCAAACGATTATAGGAAAACAGAACCTTTTAAAAACGCATCCGTGTTGGCGGCACCTGAACTTTATCTCTTTAGTCACTCTCTGGATATGGCATAAACGTGGATTTTGTAATCAATATACTTCAAACAATTTTTTCACCTTTTCTCTCCTGACTTTTTCAGATGTGAAATTCTACAACGCACCATCGAGGGCGTTTTTAAATATTTATTTGTTTCTTGCTTTTTTTTAGCTAGGAGAGGTGTGTTGAACGCAAGGCCTTTGGCACCAAGCATTGGTGTCGTTCAAACACCGGCTGGATATGGACAATTGATGAACAATCCTTTGTCTAAAGTGGTGGACGAGTTATACCAGCCGAGCCTTATCTGGAATCCGCATACAAGTTCCCAAACAGGTATCGAATGCAATCTACCATATGTAGCTTTTGCATGCATTAATAGCAACGACTGTGAACGGCCTTGACTATAATTTAAATTGCACCAACCAATAGTAACTTGCCTTCTTGTTGTTCTTGCTCTCGTTCTTGCTCTCCTTGTTCTAAAAAGAGCCTTGCATTTTGAAAACACTTTGAAGGCGTCCAAGAATGATTTTCAAAAGGTCAGCTTTCCTCAAGTTACCGCTTAGGGTCCACGACAAATGAATCAACCAGAGATATGGAGAAAAAAATATCAGGAGACGGCCTAAACTACAAATCTTCGAGTTATCTTAAGCTTTTTTAGCATAGCCAGGCGTGGTGCATGCAGTCTGTCATTTAAATCGAATTTTCTACAATGTGAATAAAACTCTCTTTTTATGAAACTTCAGAGGTTGTGCAACAAGCCTTCCTTTCGAAAACAAGAAACTGAGCTAAATTTAAACTTAGACGTGGCCTGTTGCGTATATATGGATGCCTATAACAATAGGTGTGATCAATTTAATGGCGGTTACGATGTCTCTAGCATCATCTTTCCAAGAACAGTATAAACACACCTGTGAATTAGAAGTAGATGAAGTGCGATAGTCCAGGTGAGTTTAGTCCTCAGGAGGACCGTTTGGGATGACATTGACTGACGTTTCGATAACCTGAGCGGAAGTCATCATCACTTCGAGTTTATCACGACTTCTGCTCAGGTTGTTGAAATGTCAGTCAATGTCATCGCAAACAGTCCTTCTCAGGACTACACTCACCTGGACGATCATACTCCACCGACTTATGATATCACTCCTGGTTTCAGGCTATCTACAGTGTTGCACACCAGTTTGAGTTAGTATATATATACTGTGTTTGTAAAACGATGGTGCGAATTTGGTTTTGTTGTGATTTTAGAAAAAGAAACAGAATCTCAGTTAATGAATTCCGCAATTATCAGAGAGGAAGCTAAGGAGCTAAAGGAGGATTTGCCTCCCACAAATGTAGAGCTGGCAACGCCCAAAGGTAAGTGAAGCAAACAAATTTGTGATGCTACTAATGTCAGGGTTGCACAGCATTGGTTAGGAGAAAGTTTTTCTTCTCATTGTTCCTTTTGTAGCTAAACTAGCAAACATGTGTTTCCAAAGCAACTTAGCTTCAGGGAGGCAGGAATGTGTTCGATTAAATTAAAAAAAACGTTTTCTAGTTGCAAAAAGCCAAATTTTCTTTCACAGGGAGCACAGTTGCTTCCGCATATCTTTTTGCCTCACGCATCCATCGTTACACGAACTTAATTATGCACACGATTAATTACAGAAAATTCACTGGAAGCCATCTTTTTCCCAGTTTGCTAATGTACAGTATATTGAAATAAGAACAAGTTTTAACTCTAAACAGGGTAAGATGATGATTTTAGGTCCTAGACAGGGTCCGAAAAATCCTGTCTTAAACAGGATAGGAAAATCAGGGATTTGAGTCTTAACCTCCCCAGCCACATCTTCCTAGCCTGAGAATCTGTTTATCCCCCGAGGAGGATATTTCGTTCTAATATTTCTATTTATAAAACTCTTTTTTAATTTGTCAGTTTGCCCACCACCACCACCTGGTGAAGTCCAACATTCCAATCTTCTATTGCCAAGTCAGTCTAGCAACGGATATGGCATTCGCAAGGACAATCCATACGCTCTCAGCGCAGGTAGGGAAAATGATTTTTACATTTATTATGAGTTGAAATACGCTTTTAAGTACTGTACATCAATCCTCTCCTTTAGCTCCTTAGCTTCCTCGCTAGTAATTGTGGAAATCGCAACTGACGTCTTTTCTAACATGATAATACTAATAACGTAACTTGTATAAAACTTACAGTATGTTGCCCAGTATCCGACCGTTACCAGTATCCGACCAACAAAACTTCAACTTAAGATTTTCGTGCGGACTTTAAAATTGGCGAAAAACCAACTATTCCGAAAAAAGTATATCAGTTATTTCAGCTTCCGATTGCTTGCTTTGTTGGCCTTATTGCGCAACGGAGACTTGTAGAAGTCGCCGCTCCGTTTAGATTTTTACAAATTCCAATAAATTTACCATCAAACGCTGCCAAATTTAACGAGGACTTCAAAAACAGTTGGAATCTTAGCATCCCAACATCCTTCATTGACGAGAAGAATCTTAGTCGCCTTCCACGTACCAAATGTTTTGTTCACGCTTAAACCGGTATTGCTATTGACTTTTTTGTTTTGTTTTCATTGTCAGCTTGCCCACCGCCACCACCGGGTAAAATCCAATATTCAACTGCTCCAGTACCTAGTCAGTCTATGAAGGAGATGGCATGCAAGGTTAATCCATACTCTCTAAGGGCAGCTAGAGGTTAGAAAAATGATTTTTACATTTATTATGACTTGACTACTCCCAACCCCTGATAATTTTTTGCTGCAATTCTGTGACAGTTTTGAAGACTACCATCTGTCCCTCCACCAGCTCACGCACAGTCGGGCGAGAAGAACCTGTAAACGTGTGAGAAAGTATGGTGCGTTTTTTATGGTACGTTTCCACGCGGCAGCTAATTTCGGGCGCGTTTACAGGTTTTTGTCGCCTGTCTTCTCCTGAGCACATAGAAAACTGCTCGTCGTCCAAAAATTCCACGCGTGATTTCAAAATGTCATGCAGCAGCTGTGGAGTGCATGTGAGTGTTAACATATTTTTGAGAAAAGCGCATCATCAGAACCCAACCTTGTACCCAGGCTTTCTCTTCTCGCTCACACGAGTTGGGGCAAAATTTCGTGACGTGACTGAATGTTTCGCACCAAGTCGAGTCGAGTGAGCGGGAGGATAATCCCTTGGCACTACGCTGATCACAACCGAAATAAAACTGCTTTAAAATTTCACCGAAAAAAAACCGCTAATCTGCGTGAAGACGTCTCCTATTTCCTTTGCTTCATGCGTGAAGCAAAGGAAATGGGAGACGTCTGCACGCAGGCTAAAAAACGCCAGTTGTTTACTCGGGCAATTTAAACTAACGTCATTAACACTTTAAAAAATCGCTGCGAACCTCGCATCCAAAATCGCCCATGTAAACGGCTCTTAACAGAGGTCAGGTTGATACAGGGTGACCGCAATACATTAACACAGGTCTTACAGAATGAATACATGTTTGAGTGGGGGCCCCGTCGACACAGATGCATTTTTTCCTTTGAAACTTTCGTTGCGTTTTTGTGTTCGGTCCACACGGATACGCATCGAAAACGATCGTGTGAAAACGGAATAATTTGTTCCCCCAATCAATTGATCTTTCACTTTTCGTGTTTGTTGCTGAAATTCCCTTGCTGAAACTTTTTTCTGAGATATTTCTTCTCCAACGCAATGTCAATGGTGTTTTAAAATAGAATTTTGTTCCTTGCTTTCTTTAGCTCAGCGTGGTGTCTTAAACGCAAGACCATTACCATCAAGCATTGGTGTCTTTCAAATGCCAACTTCTCCCACCGGATATGGACAATTGATGAACAATCCCTGTTCTAAAATGGACGAGGTCTACCAGCCAAGCCCAATCTTGAATCCATATGCAGTTTCCCAAACAGGTAATGATAATGATAATGATAATGATAATGATAACGATAACGATAACGATAACAATAACGATAATGATAATGATAATGATAATGATAATGATGACGATAATAATAACTCTTTATTTTGTTTACCTTTTCCCTGATAACAAATGAGATTCACCATACGTAGCTTCAGTCCAAGGCCTCATCTTATGGTCTCTATATATAGTTGATGCGGCACATGTTTGTCTTACGTTTGAAATAAAATTACGATATCAATGACGAATGAAATGCAATTTTCTTGTCTCTTTAGCTAAAGGCTACTTAAATGCTATTTCTCTTCCAAGAAATTACGCACCAGGGATAAATCATTTGGAAGGAAAGTGCTTTACCTTTCAAATGAATCATCCCTGGTTGCGGTGTAATAAAGTCATAAAAAAGTTTATTAACATTATTAATAATCAACATGACTACGATATGTTCCACACACTTTTAAAGATTCATCCAACAATTATTCCTATTTTTTGTTTGAATGTTTTTCAGGAGAAGAGTCCGGATTCTTTACCAGAACATTCAATAAATGGTTTGGTTTCTAGTAAGTATGTGTAGTTAATCTAAATTTTTTTAGCTCATTTGTTTAGAGTATTCTTTTTGTTATGCGGCAGAAGCGCTTGGTCAGAGGGACAGAGGCGGGTGTAATGCGTTTTCGTTTTACCACTCTTGTCGTCAAAAAATAACGGCGAGGTGGAAGGCGTTTTAGCGGCTTGAGCCTCTTTTGAGTTACAAAGTTTCTGGTGACTTTTTTTTCAAAGGAAATTTAGCAGATCGTTTCTTAGGCCAGATAACAGGGTTCCATCTAGGATTTATAGTCTGGGGGAGAAGTCCCGAGTGGCTGAAGGCTACGAGCTTCTAGGTGGGCTCCGGGGGTATGCCCCCCGGAAATTGTTTGAAATGAATATGCGCTGAGATGCAATCTGGAGCATTTTGAGACACAATTTTGAGATAATGTTTGTAATACTCCATGTTCCTCGTCATATAGTGTCCTTAGATAAGGAATACTTACTTCATGTGCACTGACTTCTTCCCTCCCATCTGGATGATTTTTCTGGTATAAATACTCATATACTGTAATGCTAACAATATTTTTTGGGGGGAAGCTGAGCATTTTTTTTGTAGGGGGGGGGGGAGAAGCTTCTACCCCTCAAATACCTTAGATAGAACCCTGGATAAAAAGATATGCGCCCTCAGGTTTCCAATTTTAAGTCAAAGAATTTCATCAGCTTCATAAACACACTTGAAATAATTTTTTTTGATTCGAATAAAAGGCCTTTTTTAGGTTAAGTTCTAGGCGGTTGGACTCCTTTTGGACTCTTTTCAGCCTAACGGGATTTTTTTTGGGTTATTCAACGGTAATCTTTCTTTCTCTCTTCAGATCTTTTTCACACATGGATCCTGGACGCTTCTATGATTATTTTGTTGCAATTAATCAAATTGATGTAAAGTGCTTGTACCTGAAAGTACATCAATCATACTACACAATGCAGAAGAAGGCGTTTCTTTTTTGTATTTTTTATCGAGTTTTTGATTGTATCAATCATATGTAAATATCATTTTTTTTATAATGTAAATGAAAATTAAGGTGAATCGGATATTTCATTTATTTGATTAAAGAAAAAAATCTTCACGAGAAGGGTTGTTATTTTGCGCTTACAGGACGTCTTATTTTTTAGGGTGGAGGGGGGGGGGGTTACCGTTTGTGGAAATGCTTTCTCATTCCGATTGGATTACAATGTATGTCACCCGCAGCCACTCAATTAACTTTGCTCTGTTGCTATTATTTCCATTTTTGGAATTAAAAAATCCCAACAATTAACCTAACTATTTTGTATGGTATAAGTGGTTCTGTGAGCGAAGTCGTGAATGCAGAAGTAGATTGAGATTGAGATATATCTCTTAACTCTTCCCGGGGAGGGGGGTGTTTGCCGAAAATATTCTCAAACCCTGACTCTATTTAAGGATATTCTTATAATCTAAGGATTGAGATCACAATGCCATCACATAACATCAGGACTGAGAACCTCAAGAACCATACTCGATTCCGTGGCTCGTACCTATATAGCTTATATATAGGAGTACCCCCCCCCGATCTATTTAATGTAGAGGGAAATCCAAAAACGAGCTCAGAGGCACCTTAACGTTTTAGAGTAAACTTAGTAAACTAAAATCTATCGGTTGTTAATTTGTGAGCCACCAGGGTCATGAGTGCTCCTAATTATAAACTGCGGATTTCTGGGCACGAGCAAGCCGCATGTCTCCATCGACTCTACACAGATGGAAAATGGCGCATTTTTCTCTTCGCACGACTTCATCATTGATTTTTTTTTGGGGGGGGGGGGTCTGTTCCATGTTATTCCGTCCGAGATTGCAATCTCGGACTTTTTAAATGGAACGCCTAGACCACTTCTCCCCCCCCCCCCCAAATCAAGGATGGAAAATGGCGCGTTTTTCTCTTCGCGCGACTTCATCATTGTCTTTTTTTGGGGGGGGAGGTAGGGGGGTTTCTGTTCCATGTTATTCCTTCCAAGATTGTAGCTCAAAGTGTTTGGCTCTAGAGGACTCTCGAAGGGTTTGAAACTGCTCAGATATTAAAGTTGCTCGAATGGAACGAATTTGAAACACTCGCTCTCGTTTGGCCTCTAACTCTGTGTGAACTGTCATTGACTCTTTTCTGCTCTTAAAGAGTTTGAACTTTTGTTGACGTCCATTCTTCTCTGGTCCGGGCATTACGGACATTACGGTCCGTAATTCTTTATTCCTTATTACGTTATTCTTCAAGCTTCTCTATACTTGTAAACTTCTCGTCTAGGATAGCTGCCGAAAGATCTCTTTCACTCAGTTCTAATGATGGCAAATAAGGCGTTGAGCATTTAGGACTTATCGACAGACTGACTTTGGTGAAATATATATTTCATGATACTAAACTCAGTCTTCTCAGTTGCTCTTATTCCATAATGACAGAATGTTGCAAAGGTTTGCTTGTACAGGTTTTAAGAAAAATGTTTTTGGGTTTCGAGTTCGACGAGGTTCATACCTTGTCGGGTCCGTCTTCAAACGTGTGTAGAGATCAAAGAACATGACAAGGCGCATTATTTTTGGTCTTTATAAACTGACAACTTTCAAAGTGAGTGAAGAGCTAGTATAACGTATCGAGATGGCTAGTTCCTTTTAAAGTACCAGTGTGTAAAATGCATCGGTCATTTCCTTGCAATGCCTACCCTCTCCTCAGCCCCACCCCCGCCTGGGTATTACCGAGAGTTTTGCAAGGATAACTGAGAAGAATCAGAAACCAAAGTCGCGGGAAAGACTTATCTAAGAATAACCCAGCGTTTAAAACGCCATTATACGAATACATGGAGGTTGGACGCTGCGGATAATACGTGTGGCTCTTGTGTTGGTTCGTTTTTTGCTATACAGCACGGTCTCTCGTGTTCAAGTCCTGGACCACTCTGTGTAAATGGCATTTTTATCAATACAGGGTCATGTTCCATTTACTGCATTTACAACTGTTATTCTCTTGATTGGAGTTACGCCCAAACGAGCTCGAAATCTAGTTGCACATCCAGTTGACGACTTCGGAGAATTAAAGAAATTAACGCTAATAAATCCAAAAAAGATCTGTAAGAATTATGATGGTGATTCACTTCATTCAGATTCATTCAAATTCATTTGCAGTGTCAAACGTTCTAACTTATCTTTTACTCTTGTCTGGCGGTGAACAACCGAAAGTAAAGGTAGTAAAAGTCTGCAAAACCCGAAAACAACGGGGGTCAGAAGTAGCAGCTTTGCACAGAACCAACTTGATTTCTGTTGTCAAACAGAAAGCAAGCTATTTGTATCAACTGGCATAAAAAGAAGCAAACAGTAGCACACAAACAAACAAACAAAAGCAATAACTAATAACATCACGGTGTATGGAGCAGTCTCGACAATCCTTCTTCGTGAAAGCACCCCGCAGGGCCATGAGGGATTTGGTGTCCTCAGTCAATCTCTCAAGCACCATCTCTCGTACGTTCGAAGTAACGTTTAAGCAGCTTCTTTCAGTTCGATTTACGTTAGTGGCGGTAAAATGTCGTAAAAGTTGTCTTTACGACCTTCTACATTCCGAGATAGGTTGCGTTTTTCAGTTTCTCTTTCTGGGCGTAAATCCGTAAAGACGTTCTTTATGCGCGTTTAAAATCATCTCTTTAAGTCTCGGAAATAGGTGGTTACGCTCGTTCGGAGGGTGGGTAGCTCTGCATGCATCTACTACAGTTGTTCGTCCGTTAGATGGACACTACCTAACTTAACCTACACTCTCCAATACACGGAATGCTTCGAGAACACTAAGAGGTCTCGCAGTGACTCTAAAAAGTGACTTATTCTCGGTTATTTTTGCGAGTCGCAGTGTTTGTGATCTTCACGATGTAGAACAAAAATCAATCAGTCAGTCAGTCAGTCAGTCAGTCAGTCAGTCAGTCAGTCAGTCAGAAAATCAAAACAAGCAAATATACAAAAAAACGAAACAAAACAAAAAAACAAAAAAAAACAAACGAAATTCGAAAAGAACAACGTAAAAAATAACACAAATTTTTTGCAAAATTGAAAGCCTTCAGCCCCAATTTCTTCCCGAAAACATTGAGTACACTTGTACGAGAGAAACCCAACGAGAAAAAGGGTGGCAGAATGAATGGGCAAACCCCAGTCTCTTCAATTTCTGTTCTTGGATCCGGCCCGTAAAAGTGAGGTGAGACATTTTATGTTTTCTTAGCTGTTAGAACGAATTTTGAGAATTTCAGTTCATAAAAACCGCTATACTTTTGCTCTTAATTTTATATTAACCGGTGGTCTTTCAAGACCCTAAGGTTTTGCGAGAGCCGACAAAGTCAGGTGCTATTTTGGGAGTCTTTCAGTAATCGAGACTTCCAATGCGACTGCCTTCCAGTCAACCTAAACCTTAACCATTATCACGGAGCCTAGGCATATGCAGTTTTTAAGCTGTAAAACAATTAACTTCTGTTTTCAATTTTAATGTCTTTAAAGCTTGAGCCATTAAATTTAGTCTCCGAAGTTGTCCCCTTTCCGGCCTTAAACTAATTTTGTCTCCTTTATCCGTCGTCCAATTAAAATTTATCAAGTTTTCGACCCCGGTCCTTCTTCATCCTGACGTTGTTTGGTCCAAACTAAATATTCTTTAGGACTCAAGAACTTTGGTTAAAAAAAAAATCTGAAAACAGAGTTGGATTGATAGTTAATTAATCATTTTTAATGCAACAAGCTAAGGGGGTAATTAAAATGGTTAGCGTATTGACAGGTTTGTTTTTCCTCCACTTTTTTTTACGTAAATAAATTATTAAGCGCATGCACAGGTATAAACTTTACTCTAAAATCGACACAACTTATTATCAGCAAGCAATTCTTCTCCGAAAACTCAGGAAATGTAGTTAAAATGGTCCTTCTTCTTTGCTGCACAGCTGTACTGTTTGATTACTGTTTTATTGGCCTGTCGCCTTGACGACGTGTCAATATTTAGTGATGTCACACAAGGTGTGAAAATAAATGTATCTGGTCTGTGATTGGTTGAGTAAGTGTGTGAAGAGTCTTTATAGAAATCGGAAGGAAGGACAATATCAGGCAAAACAGAAGGTCGTATTGTAGTGTTAAATTTGCGTTTGTTTCTTGTTTTCCTTGTCCAAAATGTAGGAATTTTGCTCAGTACGAAGGATGTGCGTTTATTTAGCGCACAAACGCGGGTATTCGAATTCGAAAATGACGAATGAAGGCTTTGCTTCGAGCCGACTTTGTGAGAGTTTCGAACTGGCGATTCGGCTGCAAATTGCAGTCGTTTCTCAGCATTCAGGTCAAGTATCTACTAAGTAAACTGCGAATTTATCATGCCAGATAAGGAAAAGGAAAAAGAAAGCACTCAAAAGTTGACGGTGAGTAAACATTCAAGTTAAGTTATGAAAGCGTTATAATCTTGACAAGTCAATTCTGGTATGACTCTTGTAATTTTGTGTTCCTTCTTAATGCAGGATCTATATTCGCTTCTGTTTGTATGGTACTCATTTGAGCTTTGTACAGATATCGATATTCAAAGCGATCTCTCATATAAGAATTATTTGTGTATGATTTCTTTATTAAAGGTTGCTGTTAGAGTGAGGCCTTTGAATGGTGCAGAAGTCGAGGATAAAAACTGTACAGAAATCGTGCATGTGCTTGACGAAAACGTGAGTATATCATGCTAAATTTTGAGGACGACTGCTTTACTCTTTTAAGGACTACCCTCATCCGGTCAATCACCTGCACACTAAAGCTAGACAGTTGGTATGTTCTTAGTTGGTGTTGTGAACCATGTTTAACGTTGAGGGTTATCACAGAATACCTTTTTGAAATTATCGATAATTACAGCTGTATAAGCTTGCCAGTTGAAATACCGACAATCGATCATGTCGTTTTCACCAAATGCCCAATTTTCTTTTTGAAACTGCTGCATGATCAATTGTTTTCTGGTTTCTAAGGGATTTGCAACTTACGAGTTTCGAAACCCTTAGACGACAGTGTGAATGTGGCTTTATGCAGATATTTGTGACTTGTATTAAAGGGTTCCCCTTCCTCATTCAGGGTACAAATTTTGTACCCTGAATGAGGAAGGGGAACCAGACTGTTCCCAATTTTCATGAGCGCCAAGGGTCCCTACCCTGCCACCCCAGTTTTTAAGGTATGCACAGGGACGTTGTCCCTGAGACCACTCCTTACATGCAAACTACCCATTTTTGTGAGGAAATGAAGTCGTAGGAACCAAACTTTGGTTGTTCCACAAATTAAAACTGGTTTGAATTGAAAGGTTCATTCCAAGTAACTTATCCAGTCAAATAGTACTTGTCCCCTCATTTGAAATGTTTGTGCGACAAGTCTCTGCATTCAATTAACCCATTGACATTCGATGTGCCCTCATGTGCCCGAAAATAAAACGACAAAATGACTTTGCAGTCAAAGACCAAATTGAACGGTCCCTGCAACAAGTCTCCTTGCTTGTTTGTATGATAGAGGACTTGTGAGTGCAGCACAACCTTGTACTTTTAACAAAGCTGCTCAACCTGACTCGCACATAGATGTTACAAGGGACTTGTTACAAGCCCCTCATGTTTGCTGACATTAAGTTGTTATTTTACCAACAAATTTTAAATTCTTGGCAAGATTTTAAGGCCTTGAAACTGGTCAACAGTCCAGTCACTTTGTGTGAACATTACATTGCAGTAACAGTGGTTTTCTTGTTTGTCTTGTTCTGTCAGACACAATTTAGATTTCAGAAAAGATAAAAAAAGTGTAATTTTAGCTTGTTTTTTGATCCAAGTAGAATTAATGGCAAAATCATCTTATAATACAGTTCCGTTGTTTTTCAAAAAAACTGAATTTATTTAGGTTTACAAACAATAACTGTTCATATAATTACGGACAATCATTTTTTCTTGGTCTTGTGCCATACAAGCTTTTAAATGACTATCAATATATATATATATTGGACATAATGTCACCTTCCATGTAATTGCAAATGATAGACATGATTAATGGGGCTCAAAAATATAAAGGCTTGATGAATTACAACCATAAATCATTTTTGGTTCGCCATATAGTATCATATAGTATCACACTCTCCCTAGTTATCATGTACTTCAGAAAAGGCTAGATTTGAAGAGTTATATTAATGTGAACAATCCATTCTGCAGAAAGTCTTTATGATGATAGTTTTGAATATTTTCTTAACAGAATTTCTAAACTTTGTCCTACTGCGCAGTTGCATACATCCTATTAAATTATATTACTGTTCTCTTTGTTTTGTCTTGCATTAGCACATTTATTACAGCACATCGAACTACAATATAAAAAGGTTTCCATACAGAATTGTGCTTCACATTATCTCAAGCTTGTCATTTGCTTCTTTTTTTTTTGGCTTTTCCTGTTTTTACATTCATCATCAAGTTGTTGAGTCTTGCACAAATTGCTTCCTAAGAGTAATGAAACCAGTGCAAAGAAGTGAGAAGATCTGGAGGTTCTGTTTGAAAACAGTGAAATTGAAATCAAGAAAGAGTGAACAATGGCACATAAAATGGACAGCTAAATAATTGTTTTAACCCTTTAAGCCCTAACAGTGATGAGAATAAAATTTCTTTTTAAATTATAACTACTTGTTCAAGCATTCAAGTGACAAGAATAAAGCAAGTGATGACTTTAAAGGATAGGATGTCTTGATATTTAGACAAATTCTCCTTATTAGTTCTGTAGGAAATGTATGGAGAACAGTAAGGAGAATATGCATTTTTATATCAGGGCTTAAAGGGTTAAAGCTAAGGTAACATGAGAGTAAATATGGCAATTTACATCCTCTTAAAAAAAATGGTTACGAATAAATTTGCCATTTTTGTCAAACCTCCTCTTTTCATCAAATCCAACATTTTTGTTAGACCTTTGAAGCCAACTCATATGTATCATTTTGGACTAATTCAATACATATGGCTTGCCATATTGGTGTATTTGTTGATTTTGACATACTTAAAGTGTTTTTGACCAATTTGATAAAACTTCACCAAGTTGGCAATTTTTGCCAAATAAATTTTTCACCTTTTTGCCAATTATGACTTGTTTTTGGGAGCTCCTTTTAGCCAACTCATGTGTAATAACTCCCAGAAATTGTGAACATTTAAGTACACGTCTTGTTTATACATTTCTAAGCCTTTTTTGCTTTTTATTGAGAACCTTGTGTCTGGGCAAATTTGCCTCATCTGATTTCTCACCAGCTAACGCTAGGTTTGCTTTGGCTATACCGTAGTTATTCGATTAAATGCCATGGCGTTTAATATATTTTTAGCATTTGCGATGCGGTGTTTATTCAAGGGCGGCGTTTATTTCAAATTCATATTTCTTAAATCATTGACAACAATAAAATATTATGGTAAATCATAATTTGTAAAAGAATATTTTTATACTGTACTTGTTACGTTATGTTATTCCATACTTGTTATGTTTTTTTGTACTTGTGACTTTCTAATCCTTGAATGAATGCCGCATTCTTCTGATTGGGTGTGGCATTTATTCGAGGGCGGAGTTTATTGGTAATTTTGCTTCCATCTGTGGTGTTTAATTGAGGGAGGCACTTATTCAAGGGCATGGTTTAATCGTGTAAATACGGTATCTAAATTTCAGCTGGTAGTGTTGAAGGATCCTAATGAAGATCAAGATGACATTCTGAGGGCAAACAGATCCAGGGAAAAACAGTACATCTTTGATTGTGCATTTGGTCCAAATGCTAGTCAGGTGAGTTATTGTTTAAATTTATTTGTGAATTAACAAAGACAGTAATCAACAAAAAGCTTTTCCTGCCAAAACTTTAATACAAATAAACAAAACATCTGCTTTTAGAAGCAAAAAAAATTGATCTTGATGAAAACTGTTTGCATGACATTATATTGGGGCACATGAGTGCCGTCGCGGGGCAAAGCTGCACTGTGAGAGTTGCCCCCTCCTGCGGGGAAACTATTCATGTTAAATGCAACTGGAACAACCAATAAATAGTGTTGAATAGTAGTTTATAAAGAGGCACAAGATTTGTAATTATTAATCATTACAACAAGTATTAAAAAGTGGCCCAAAACAAATGCGTCCATAATCTGCCACATCATCAATGCAACTTATACTTTTGGGTACAAAAAGTATGTGGTGCAAATGCCTAAACTAGCTGGTGACTTGCATCAGGCATCGGGTGCTTTGAAACCCTGATGAGATAGCCTAGTGAACAACTGTCAGGCCATGTTAGATTATTTCTTTGTGGGAGTTTATGTTTTTGCTGTTATTATAATAATTGCTTTTCTTTGTTTCATAGGCTGATGTATATACAGCAGTGGCTAAACCTCTGATAGAAAATGTCATCACAGGATACAATGCAACAGTGTTTGCCTATGGAGCAACAGGTATGAAAATAAGTCTACATATTAAATACCATAAATGCCCATGTATAAGCTGTGCCCATACATAAGCCTCACACCCAATTCAGGAAGCTCAAAATTGGAAAAATATTAGACCGGGAAGGTTTCAGCTCCAGTGAGGTTCTAGCCTGCGAGGAAGCTCTCTCGGGGGTGGGGCGCAAAGGAGGGAAAAATGGAGAGAGAGCTTGCAACGACACTTCAAGAATCTGAATTTCTGCATTGAAAAAGTCAATGCAAAATGCTGGTTGGTGGAGATTTAATTTGGTAATGATGTCGTCAATCTTCACGTAAAGAGGACAAGAGTAAACACGAATGCGACATCAACTATGAAGCTAAAATTTTCAGAATTGAAATTGCCTTCGCCAAACTTGCCGTCAAAAGTGAATTTGTTGAATGTAACTTATATTAGAAATCGAAGGTTATGATGTTAGAAAGAGAATTAGAGTAAAATAGCAAACTTTTTTCCTGGGATTAATTTTAGTTCACAGTGCAAGTGCTGAATTTGCATACTGTGAGTCTCAAAATAAATTGCTTGAGGGATGTGGAAAGAAATCAAACCTTTCGTTCGCACACTTTATCCTTCAATTAAAATTGAAATAGGAAATGAGGCTCATGTTGAAAGTCAATGACAACTGTAAAAGAATTTGTAAGAAATAGCAAATATAATCTGAAGTTAGATTCAGTATAAAAGCGCATCAAATTTGCATAACGTGTGAAATCTGACCCATCTCGTTTCTGGTTTGCGCTGATTGGCCACAATCTGACAGCTCAGACAAGGGGGAGCCACAGCTGCACTGGGGACGGAATTCAAATTCCTGAGACGTTGTTGCAAGCTCTCTCTCCATTTTTCCCTTCTTAGCGCCCCCACTCCTGAAAAAGCTTGCTTGCATGCATGCAGGCTAGTGAGGTTCTGATAGTAAACAAACAAGTTCCATAGCAAAACATTGACACTGCAGTTGTGAACTTTAAGATGATTTATTAATTAACAGAGTCATATAAAACTTGCCATACCTTCTTTTTCTAGCGAATAAAGCATATCTCAAACTTGAAAGGTGATTTTTTGGTTCAATTTTTTCTGCAACATCACCTCAAAATACACAAACATGAAATGTGTACATGAGTGAAACAAGCAGATGACAGCTTAGCAGCCAAAACTTTTATGCGTAGAGAGAAGTCTGGACACCTGGCGTGCAATGTAAAATTTCCGCCAATGGCCTCACAAGTACTCGCAAATATTGTGGTGCTTTTTGCAAAAATTTTATATGCAAAGATGTTTGTGGAGGAATGGAAATCCCCTATCAGTTGGAGTTAAGTTGTTCAAGTAGAGAGAAAATGAATCATTTGAAACAACTCTTGGAAAACAAGATTTGGCGATAAGCTAGTTGAGACACAAATGGCTCCTATGGGGGCCACCACTAGTTAAAATAGCAATGTTCAACAGCAACATGCTTTTGGTTTGTCATGTGTTTATTCAATGCCATCTTTAGATATTGTTATGAACATTAATAAATTAGGTTGTTAACAACCCAAGTTATGAATGGCCCTGAACCCAAATTGTGAGTAGTATTTTTGATGCAAAGTGATTACTATCGATGAAATTTTAGTGACAATAGTGTCTGAAAACGCATGCCATTTGCATTAATTTTAGGAGCTGGGAAAACCTTCACCATGTTGGGTACAGATAGAGAGCCTGGTATAATGGCACGCACCTTGAATGATCTTTTCTATGAAATGGACAAAACCAAGGAAGACATGAAGTATAAGGTGTCAATGTCATATTTAGAGGTGAGTTACTTATAAGGTTAATCAGAGAGAGACAACTGGGGTCCGAGTTGTCTTATATTTTGTCAACGGATGGCATAATTTGTCAAAATAGGAGAATAACTAGGCTAGTTGTTTATTTAGGAGGATTGGGTTTATTTGTACCCAAACAGCCACGTGGCATTTCTTCATTCTCACTTAAATACATGTACTTATGAAAAATTGTTCAGGTAGCTATAAGTTTAATACCAGCCCATGACTGCTCTGATGGTGACTCTGGTTAACTAAGGTGACTCTGGTTGACTCTAGCACTTTGTGAAAAAATTATAACCCCTGGTAGGTTTTAGGCAATTTACGTAAGCAAGATGGATGGATTTAAGCTGTGGATGATAAGAGTAGGTGATTACTAAAAAAGAGTAAAAGATCCCCGGATTAATTAAAATTAATTTAATCAAATTCCAAATTACTCAAAATTATTCCAAAAATTATATAGGTTGGCCCATAACAAGATAAAGAGAAGAAACTACCAGGATTGTGAAACCAACATAGATTGACAATGATAGATAATAACAAAAGTTTGTAGAGAGACAAAATGAGAAAGGGTTATATTCTGCCAAAATCAGCAGCAAGTGAATCAATATTGACAGTTGAGAAAAAGATGACATTGAATTCTCTTTTTCATGTTTGTTTTCTTTTAACAGATCTATAATGAAATGATTCGTGACTTGTTGAATCCCTCTTCTGGATTCCTTGAGCTGCGAGAAGACAGTAAAGGGGTGGTCGTTGCTGGGATCTCAGAAGTGCAAGCCAAGAAGACCAGTGAGGTAAGTCTGTATGGCAACAGTGTATATTTTATTTCTTTAGTCATATACATGTAAATCAGTGTCAGTACCCTCCCGATTTGATGTCTTGCCTCCTGCTCTCCCGATTTTTTTCAATTCTCCCCATTTATTATAAAATTCTGAAAACTAGGAAAAAAATTGCTAATCTTTAGGATTTTTTACAATCTATCACTGTGAAACATTTCCTATTAAACTTTTCTTCTCATATAATCTCTCACCCAGTCTCTCCATGATGTCAAAGTGCAGGAAATGGCACTTGAGAGAACCTAAATTTGCACGATTTCCTGGGGGGGGGGCATGCCCTCAGACCCCCTAGAAGCTCACGCCTTCAGCGCTTGGGATAGGCGCTAATTATTACTCCCTACTCCCCATCAAATGGGGTTGGAATCTCAGTTGGAAAGTCTTACTTGCCTATTTCCACTCCATTGTGCTGCCAATGACATGCTTTTCTTCAGTCATATGCAAGTGAATTGTAGTCGGTGAGATATCAAATAATTGCAGCTGGAAAGAGTCATATTTAAAGAAAAAAAAATAAGAAATTCAGTATCACAGACAAGTTGTCATAGACCTAGAGTTTGACTGTACTTTGTCTCTCTGAACCATCCAAGATCACCTGGGAACAGTGGATATTAAATTATTTTTATTATAAATAATGTGTTGTTCCAGAAAGTTTCTATACCTTTCCCCTCGTTAAAGGTTTTTTTGAACCCCTCCTCCTCCCCACAGAAAGTTCCTGTGTAGCTTCATACTTTGACTTTTGAGACCCCCCATCCCCTTGGAATGTGTGGTTTCAAAAAATATCCGTGCCCACCCCATGGATGGATGCTGGAAATTCTGAGGGGGTGGGGGCTCTGAAAAGCCATAACATTTAAAGGAAAGTATGCAGCTAATCTGGAATTTCCAGAGGGATGGGGGGAGGGGTCAAACCAACAAGAAACAACCATGGGGGAGGTATAGATGTTTTTTTATAGATGATTTTTTTTCCTCTTTTAAATTCTTTACTCCATTACATTCTGCTATTTTCTTTAATTATTATGCACTGGTATTGCATTGGTCAGTTGTTCTTTTATCAGCTGCTTAAGTTGATATGTTAAACTGCAAGGGTCATCATCATTTCTTATTCTGATTATCTTGTAGGTGATGGATTTGCTTGTGATGGGAAACAAACAAAGAACCTCTGAACCCACAGCAGCCAACAAAACATCATCAAGATCACATGCTATTCTTCAGGTGAGCAGTTAACCTTTTCATCACCAAAGTCAACTTACAAATTCTCCATACTAGCCTCCTTTCCTTTTGTGGTTCCAGAAAATATCCGTACCCCCCCCCCTCCCCCACGGAAGGTCACTGGAAATTCCGAGGGGGAGGGGGGTTCATAGGCAGAAATTTCTGAGGGGAGTGGGGGGTTCATAGGAAGCTCCTTTTCCAGAGGGTGAAGAAACACGAAAAAATTGAAAGTAGTGCACGATTGATCCCGAGCATGAAGTAATACTTACGTAGGCTGTTTTCACCTTCAAAAGTAAGCAAATATGTTGACCGAAATGCCAAATTTTGTTACTTTGATTTGTATGAAATTTCAGTAGACCTAATTTGTAGAATTTGCATATTTGTGTTTATGGAAAATTGCATGTCTCCTTGGCCTTCAGTGAATATTGCACCGTTTTCAATCCTCTCAATGGGAATGTCTTGTTAAACACCAACGTTGTTTAAACAAAGATAAAAATATTTTTATCACGCAATCCAGCAAAGGGTTTTCAGCCGCTTTTCACCGGATATCATTGAGATAGAATTGTTGCGATACATAAACAGTGACACAGTGACACTTATTGAAAAGGTCAGATTTCACACGTTATGCAAATTTGATGCGCTTTGAACTGAAACTAAGTTCAGCCTATGTTAGCTATTTCTTACAAATCCTTTTACAGTTGTCATTATCTTTGAGTTTCCCTTTGAGCTTCATTTACTATTTCAATTTTAAACAAAGGATAAAAAGTGCGGGAAGAAAGGTTTGATTTGTTATCCCTCTGTGCAATTTAGTTTTAGACTCGTGGTATGCAAATTGTTTGTGTGCATAATCCCAGGAGAAAAGCTGCTATTTTACTCTAATTCTCTTTTGAACATCATAACCGTCGATTTTTAGTGTAATTTACATTCAACAGTTTTGCTTTTGCAGCAGGTATGAGTGTGGCGAACACAATTCAATTCTCAAAATTTTGGCTTCGTTGTTTACGTCGCATTCGGCATGCAAATTATTCACGGCAACCCTTGGCACCAACGTTAATAGAACATTACAACACTCGGTTTAACCAAATTTTCGTGAACAACATAGAACATTTCAAACCGGATAGCAAACATGCAAATAGTATGGAACAATAACAAAGCCTTATATGTTGAAAATGGATGTTATAATACAACAAAAACCATGTTTGCATAACATGGAAATTCCTGGAGGGGAGGGGGGGTCATCAAAGACCTCCTTGGAACGGAAATTCCTAAGGGTTGGGGGTTGCAAACTGAAAAACCTTCTGTGGGAGGGGTATGGATATTTTCTGGAGCCACACATTCCTCTAGTACTAGTGGGAAAAGGTGTTAAATCAGTGAGAATAAGAAGGAGAGAGTGGTTAGAGGAAGGCAAATTAACTTAACCCTTTAAGCCCTGATATAAAAATGCACATTCTCCTTACTGTTCTCCATACATTTCATATGGAACTAGTAAGGAGAATTTGTCTAAATATCAAGACATCTTGTCCTTTGTGATTACTTTCTTTATAATGCTCATCACTTGAATGTCTGAACAAGTATTGATAATGTAAAGAGAAATTTCATTTTTTTCACTGTTAGGGCTAGAAGGGTTAAGTGAATGCGCTCTGTTGTTATAAAATAAAATACTTGATCTTGTAAATAGCTTGCTATGAGGTCCTGGAAAAACAGAAGATTTTGGTTGAAAAGAAACTCATGTTGGTTTTGCTCCTTTATGTGATGAGACACTCTTTGTGATCATCTTACATAACGTAGCTGAACCATCATGTAGAACTGTTCTCAGCAGCAGGACAATACATGTACCTCCTGGGGAATCTGGACCTTGATTGTCTGGGCTAAATCGAGTATCCAGAGTTTTCTCTGTGGTCCCAATTTCTTCAAAGATTTTAAGGATTCCTCTTCCTTAAAAGTCCACGCAAAGGAAGTGCAAAATAATCCCAGCCTTTGTTTCCCCATTTGCCATCATGAACGTTGATCGAAAAACATGGTCAAGCAAATAGTTTAATTTGTAGTCTCTGGATACAGTTTCCTTGAAGACTAGCCACATATCAATGAATTGATCTTCATTAATTAATTAAAATGGTCTTTAAATTGAGATGTTTTGTTGTTATTTGTTCTTGTTCATTTGTCTGAGGTCAGTGATTAGTGAGAG
This sequence comes from Siderastrea radians, assembly GCA_964017195.1. Lineage (NCBI taxonomy): Eukaryota > Metazoa > Cnidaria > Anthozoa > Scleractinia > Rhizangiidae > Siderastrea > Siderastrea radians. Next base: position 32,402,679 of record OZ024891.1, on the reverse strand, counting down.
AATTTAGGCAAAAGTCTCTTGTCTGAAAAACAGCAGGAGAAATAGTTACATATTTATTTAGATGGCAAAGAAGACTGTTATGCATCTGAGACACATACACCGATGTAGATGGATCACTGCGGGACTCTATATTTTCCACCCTATTTTAGGGAGTCCCAGTGTGTCTGGATAATAAAAGTATTGGATCCTATGACATATCCCCACTTAAAAGACCCCTGCTTAATGTTGAAACTTTATTATGGTGAAGGCAAGTTTCTTGTTTAGGCTCATATTTATAATGAAGCCTGCTATTATGAAGAACCAATACCCTGTTTATATTGTGTGGTTCCAGAAAATATCCATACCTCCCCCAAGGATGGTTTTTCAGTTTATTCCCCCCAAGGTTTTTGATGATTCGCCCATCCCTGAGGCATTTCCAGTTTTTTTCCTCACAATCCACAGGACAGATATTTGGTTCTTTTTGTTTGGCGGTAATTAGAATAATTTACGTAAGGTACACAAGTTTACTTTGTGCCTTGCTTTCAATTTTCATTACCCTGTGGACAAATTCTTCTTGAAGACACCATACTACCCCTGGGAAATTTCTGTCCGTTAGCCTTCCCCTCCCTCTTGGAGTTTCCATCGATCACACATAATTTGTAATTAATATAATACAGTGTAATTATCTAATGCTAATGCTCTTTAAAGAGTATTTAAAAGTGACGAAGCTCTCAGAACTTTTAGTATTTCAACATTGTCTGACATGATTTAAGACACAACATGTATAATATAGCAGCCCCGATTTAAGACCAGTATTTCCTACCTGTTGCGGACTTGTGGGAGGTTCTACTGTACCTATATAGCTTGTATAGTATTTTTAGGGGATGTTTGTGTAACACTGGCATGATTGTGTGGTTCCAGAAAATATCCATATCCCCACCACAGAGGGTCATTGGAAATTCTGAGCGAGAGGGGGCTCTTTTTTAAAGGAAAGTACGAGTCTAAACTGGAATTTCCAGAGGGGCGGGGGGCTCAATCCCAAAAAACCCTCTGTGGGGGGAGTATGGATATTTTCTGGAACAACAAATTGTCATCCCAGTATGAGATTAAACCTTTTTGTTATACCATCATGTGGCCCAATTCTATGGAAAACACATTGACTAGTTGACATGTGTAGAGAAACAACAGTAAAATGTTCTTTGAATGAGGAAAAAAAAAAGTCATTAAATATTGGAGAAACTGGTTTTCTTTGGAAGCAAAAATTCTTGTCTGCAAAAAAAGTTAACATTATCATCTTTTTTAACAACAATAACAATTTTGTAATAGGTGACAGTTACTCAGAAAAGCCGTGTTAAAAATACAATTGATGAATTCAGAGTTGGAAAGCTGTTCATGATTGATTTAGCTGGATCAGAGAGAGCAGCACAAACCAAGGTAATTAAGTGAGATGTTGATCAGAGGAAAAGGGTCAGATAAGCTGAGCTGAACATTGTAAATATTACAAACCATGCCCACAGTCAGTGGCAAATCAGTTGGGACAGTTGGCAAGGAGAGTGTTTGGTACATCTACACATACTTTTCTTACTACTTCAAATGTTTTTAAAAATACTACAACTCCTTTCTCCCCATTTGGTCTTACTGTTGTAAAATACAAAAAAATAAGGATTGCTTTAGGGAAGAGGAGGGGGGGGGGTTGGTGACAGAGAGGGAATTAAGAGTGGAAAAGGTACAAAATTACCTTGCAACACTTTAGTTGGTCATTGAAGGTGTCTCTTAATGGAGACTGGAAATATGACAAAGGAAATAAAATTTAGTCTTTGAATCAAAAACTGTGACCACCAAATATGGATTGACACAGGATTGTTCACTAAATTGAAACTTTGTTCCTCCTAGAATCGTGGGAAGAGAATGATAGAAGGCGCTCACATCAACAGATCTTTGCTTGCACTTGGAAACTGCATTAATGCACTTTGTGAGTGAATTTCGTATGCCTTAAGTTAAAGCATTAAATTTCCTAACTGACATCCTCACAGATGAAGATGTGAGTTGGTTGTTAGAGGATCTGGACCTCTGCTCAGGGTCCCAAAGGGTCTAGGATTCCAGGGCTCCAGCCTAAAAAATTCAGGACTTTAGGACTCCAAGACAGAAAAATTGGGGCTCTTCATCACTTTTTCTGGGCTCCAGGTAAAGAAAGGCTTCACAGCTCCAAGATCCCCTCCCCTGGAACCTGTCTTGTTGAGGTGTGGTGGTGAAGTGGTTATTGCGTTGGACTTCATATCTGATCAAGGTCGGTGGTTTGAGCCCCAGTCCCTGCCATCGTGTTGTTTCCTTAGACAAGAAACTTTACCCCACTTTGTCTCTCTTCACTGAGGTGTATAAATGGGTACTGGCAACATACTGCTGGGGGTAATCCTGTGATAGACCAGCATCCCATCCGGGGGGAGGAGCAATACTCTCAGTTGCTTCATGCTACAGAAACTGGGTTACGCTCCGACCGTGTTGGCCTCCTTGAGTTGTGTGCGACTTTACCTTTTTTTTACCTTGGGACACTGTCTAGTGCTTAAAAAAGCCCCTACAAGGCCTTCACGTTATAATGACTGCATCATTTGCATTCTGTCAGGTCTACTGTGAACTCATGTTAGGGTCCATTGATTAACTGGTCAGTTTTTGACTTGTTTCAGGTGAAAATCGTGGCCACTATGTTAACTACAGAGACAGCAAACTGACAAGACTGTTAAAGGTATGAATGTGTGCATCTTAGTGAGTCACACATTGGTCAAATGAAAACAACCAACATCCCCTGTACTTTCCAAGTCCTTGAAACTTGTATCATTTATGAGCCTTGCAGTTGGTGGACAACATTGCAAGATGTGCAGGGAATGAAACTCATCCAGACCAAACGTTCACAGTACACAGTAGATGGTAAAAAAAAAAATAAAAAAAAAACATGTTGGTTGTTGGTTATAGTTCCACCAATGTCATGGTTGATGCTTAACCCTGAGTTGACGCTAAGTTAGCCTCATTTTTCCTTTGAGTGTTAAGTTTACAGTGCATAGATGCCCGACATCTTAACATGTTACAGAGTTTATTCCCATCTAGACCCTCTTTCAGTAACGGTCCTGGACAAGGTTTGCGTGACTGTGTACTCATCAGCTGTTAGTGAGTGGATACCTGTACCATCTCAGGAAGTCTTAGCCTCCAACGCAAATGTCCTTAGTGCTTGTCACACAATCCATTCCTTCCCATGGAAGAATGCGTGACGAGCCCAAAAAATGTCTGCGTGTCTGCATTGGAGGCTAAGGGAGTCTGGAATCTTCAGATATTGCCGGCGTACATAGCCCCAGGAACCTATATGTTCTGACTTAGTTCAGAATCGTGGTTGGGCAATTCTGAGAACTGAACCTTTCACATTGCTGTTTACCCGTACATAGAGTGTCGAAAGTGATTCGCGTTTTGCTTTGGTTTTGCTTTACTTCGCTCTGTGATTGGTTAAAAATCTCCCGCCACTTTCTCGACCAATCAGAAGTAAAACTCAAACCAATGGCGACTTGCTCGCACGCGTTTTCCCGCGCTTGGCGCGGTTACATGTATTTGCTACGAGTTCTGATTGGTTCATCAGGTAATTTGTGCTTGTTGTGATTTGCTGGGGTAATTACTTTGTCTTTGGTTTTACGACACTCATTTAAAAAGCGCTTTAATGAGCAAAATAATGATCTCTTCTTGACTTACAGTGTTGTATTTATTTTGTCCGTGTATAGGATTCTTTGGGTGGTAACTGCCGAACAGTAATGATCGCCCATACAAGCCCAGCAAGTAACTCATTTGAGGAAACTCGTAACACTCTTTTGTACGCAGACAGAGCCAAGAATATCAAAACTAATGTAAGCAACAACTGAACTTTTAATTTGAATTGTCTCTTTTGAAAGAAAAGATTTGAAATGATTCCTCTTCAACTCCCTTCCTGTTTGTTGTACCAAAGGTCACTATATAGTAAGCAAAAGCCAGTAGCACGAGAAAGAACAGTCACTCAGAGGGACGCTATCCTAGGTGATATGTCATGTTTTCTTAAGTATGGCCGGAAACGTTCTGTAAACGTACTTTATCATCTTGAAATATGAAGAAAAAAATCACCAAAAGTTGTGAAAGCCAGGAAGTTCTGACATGAGGGACAAAACAACGGCTTCAAAATTCAAAGAACCATCTGTCAGAATCGCAATTTCGTTTTCTGGACGCCTGTCACGAAATAAATTTTACAAACCGCAATCCACTTCCATCCTTGTAATCCTGTTTCTTATCCCCAAACTATTTGTTCTGTTCTGTTTTGCTTGGTAAAATCGTTTTTATCCAATTCAGTTATATATTTGACGGCTTTTGACAATTTAACAAGGAAATTAAGCAAGGAAAATTTCAATATTTTTGTGATATACTACCCCTTTAATTTAATTTTTCCTGTAATATCGTATTTACTCGATTAAGAGCCGCCCCCGATTAAGCGCCGCATATGAGAGCAAAAATAGGGACCTTAAGCAAACACTTGAGGCGGTTAGGTGGAGGCGGCGATGGCCGCGCAGGAGTGGGTTGAGGCCGCCTCCTCTTGGCGCGAAATTAGGATATTTAAGCTGGCGTGGAAGCGGCGACGAGCTACGGCTGTTTTTCCTTTACTTTAAGCGGTCCAATTTGACTTTGTTTGTGAATTTGACAAGTATAATGGCAACTTTTCGAGAAGTCCGAGACCTTCTAGCTTTCGCATGCTTTGAGGACATCATAGACGAGGACGAATTTCTGTTGTTGTGGGATCTTAACACGTCGAAAAATCTTGACTTTCCTTACGAAGACTACGGCCGATTTGACCTGGACGAGATGGACGACTCAGAGTGTGTAGCAGAGTTTAGAGTCAAGAAACGCGACCTCCCGGACCTAGCTGCTGCCTTGCAAATACCGAATCAGTTCGTGTGCCATCAGCGGTCAGTAGCCGATGGAATGGAGGGACTCTGTATGCTGCTCCGACGACTTTCATATCCCTGCAGATACTCAGACATGATAGCGCGCTTTGGTCGGCCGGTGCCTGTTATGAGCATGGTTACAAATACTGTGCTGGATTATATCTTTACCACCCACAGTCACAGGATACTACAATGGAACCAAGCTATTTTGCAACCTGCACAGCTTCAAATGTATGCTGATTCAGTCTCCTTAAAGGGAGCCGCATTGAATAATTGCTTCGGATTTATCGATGGAACTGTCCGGCCAATTTGCAGGCCCGGAGAGCACCAACGCATGGTGTATAACGGCCATAAACGTGTCCATGCGCTTAAGTTTCAGTCAATTGCTCTTCCAAATGGACTCATCGCTAACATGTACGGCCCTGTTGGTAAGTATATTTGGTACTCCAGTATCTTGTTTTTGAAAGGGCGTATCCCCCTCTTTGTACAAAAAAATACAGTACATATATGGGATAATTAGTAACAGAGGGAGCCCCCTGAAGCAAATCCTGGCTACATCATTGTTTTGAATGTCACTCAACCAACTACTTTATTGTCATTTTTTTTAAGTCAGAAAATCACATTTCTGCTCACCATTTTTATGAAATAATTTACAACAAAACTTGGGTGTAGGTCGTTACTTTTTCACCATGATTACAAAATCAAAACACTGTAAAATGTTCTTTTTTTGCAGAGGGAAGGCGGCATGACTCTGGGATTTTAGCCGACTCACAATTACTGCCTGTCTTGAATCGCCATGCATTATCACCAGGGGGACAGCTTTTGTGCCTCTATGGCGACCCTGCCTATCCCATGAGGGCTCATCTGATCCAGCCATTTAGAGACAGGGTGTTGAGCCCTCAGATGCAAGCATTCAATGTGTCCATGAGCAAAGTTAGAGAATCTGTAGAATGGTTGTTTAACGATGTTGCCACATCCTGGAAGTTTATAGATTTCAAGAAGAATTTAAAGATAGGGCTTAGTAGTGTGGGGAAAATGTACTTGGTATGTGCCATTCTACGAAATGCTTTGACTTGCCTCTATGGAAACATGACATCAGAGTACTTTGATCTAGACCCACCAACTCTGCGGGACTATTTTATTTAAACCAGCATGAATAAGAGATGTAATCTGATAAGAGTTGTACTGAAACAGACATTCAATAAATGCTTAGATAACTCAGTGTAACAAGAAAACAAATTCACATCTTATGACCACTGCCTCATTTTGACATTTCAGTTGGGTGTTTCAGTGAGCTATTTTACAACAACAATAGGATAATCCCTCATGAGTCTGTGATTGTTACAGAACAATCTCTGATATTTACGTTTTGGTTTAAATTTATCTTTGGTTTAAAATTTTTTAAACCAGTTTGATTGTTACTCCTTTTTGTTTCAGATTATGAATAATAAATAAATGATTATGATAATGAATAAATGACAAAGGAAAATGAAAATCAAACTGGTTTGAAAAATTTTAAACCAAAGACAAATTTAAACCACAACATATACATTAACACTTTTATCACAGGGTGATCATGTTTGTAAAGTGAATAAAACATATTTTAACATTACTCTGAAGTTATTCGGGGTCCAACTGTTACATTCCGCAAAATTAAACGACAATTCTCTGGTATAGACTAGACAAACCAGTAAAATGTAACACAATACGAATCCCTTCGATTTAAACATGTGCATAGATTAAACTTAGAAACATGCATCAACATCATACCAACCCTAAATGACATTCAAAATAAAATAAGTTGGAAAAAGCTCCGTTTGCATGTATAATCTGAACAACAGTGTTGGAGACAAGAAAAAAGAGTATTTCAAAGGATTGTTCAGTTACTTGTCAGCCATTTTGTTCAAAATCTGTAGTATGGCTGCATTCTGGTTTTGCATCATGCCGAGCATATCTTGTTGAATCTTTGCCTGACGCTCTGCTTCAGCTGATCGAGCAGCAATCTTCTCCCTGAGAAAATCAAGAGTTTCACTCCCACTTCTTCTCGACTTCTTAGCTACAGGCTCGGCCTTTTCTCCCGCATTTCGTTTACTCGTTTCTCCGAGCTTTTCACAAGCTTTCCGCCTTATTTCTTCACCAATCGCTCGATCTGAATCAGCCTTTTCTTTGCTGGTGCAACCAAGGTCACTGGCCTCTGCCTCCTCCCATTTTTCTGATATCTCTTCCATCAGGATATCCATCTCGCTATCTTCGATGTCAACTCCACTCAGTTTCGCCTGATGTTTTCGTTTCGCCTTGAATTTATCCAGTAGTAGTTTGAAATGTTCCTGTACTTGTTTCTTCTTCACCTGAAATTTCACAGAGGTTTCGTCATTCAGATGATCCGTGATGGCATTCCATACTTTTCCTCGATCTACAGTCCTTGGTTTGAAGATCCATGGCTCTGAAGCTCTGACTTCTTTCGCTAGGATCAAATCGTGAGCTTCTGTCCATTCCATAATCGAGCTAGAAGAGGGAAAACAAAACCTTATTAAAATCAGGCTCTGTCTATCGATTCACCTTTCGGGAATATTCCAAAGTGTAAGAGACAAATCGGAAGAACAAAGTAGCATTTTGTACAAGCGAGTACTTGCAATCTAAAGATTTAAAGTCTACCGGACGTAAACATTGCTCGGAACAATGTGAATGCCAGGACACTCACCCATTTCTTTTGCTTTTCTCTCCTTCGCTGCGGGCTTCGCTTGCCATCTTTCTTGAATCTAATGTGAAGCGTGATTTTCGCTGTAAAGCAAAAGAAATATCAAATATTTTCAAATAAAATACAAGTATGATAGTCAAAAAACATTTTTTTGACTATATAGAGGATTTTTCGTGTCTGTTAGGTACTAAAAATTGGAAAATAAAGTGACCGTCTCTCGAGGCGGCCAAACCTACCTTTCTCGCCGCCGCCACTGCAAGTGGACGCGGGCAACACTCGACGTGATTATGCTAATTAGCTCGAGGGCGGGAAATTTTACTTCCGGTTGACCTCCACCTAGCCGCCTCCAGTGTTTGCTTAAGGTCTCTATATCAAAGAGCGCCACATTCATTCAATCAATGCGGCGCTTAATCGAAGTTTGGGAGAGCCAAACTAAAAAACAAGTACGGTACAGCTAAAATTAAACCAGCCTCGGAAATTTATTCTCCTGTATAACAATGTTTTTCAGTTCGTAGTGGGTATGATTCATTTTTTTTTTGTTCACATTTGCTTGTTATTGTTTACGAATGTTATGATGAGCCGCCCTAGAATAAACGCCGCCCCCGAATAAGCGCCGCATCTGAAACGCTAAAAATTTTAAGACCGCCGCGGTTAGTCCAGTAAATACGGTATAGTAAATGCCTTATATTTTTCGTCATTCTCCACACATAAGTGCTGTGGGCCGATCATGTTTATTGGTTTGTACTAAATGATATCAATTTACTTTGCCTCTTCAGATCAAACCAAATCAATTCAGTGTGTCATACCATATTGCGCAGTACACCAACATCATTGCTGACTTGAGAAAGGAGATATTTCGCCTCAAGCTGAAAATCTCTGAGCATGACACAGACACAAATGATGGCAGTTCAAGTAAGTAATAACCATGTTTGTCTACATGTCATGCTATGAAAACTATAGATACGTTTCCTGGTGACCCACTGGGATCTGAAATTGACCTTATAGTATCACCCATAAATTTCCTTGACATATTCAATTCCATAACATTAACAACCACCAACCAGGTTATTGGTTGTTGGGTTAGCCTGCGAGCAGGCTCTCTATTCGGGGGGCAACGCAACGTGAATTATTTTCTTACGTGAATTATTTTCTTCGAGAGCGCCGAAGGCGCGAGTTTCGGCGAGCGAAGCGAGCCCGCGGTGAAAATCACCGCGGGCTCGCTTCGCTCGCCTTCACTTCGTTCGCCGAAACTCGCGCCTTCGGCGCTCTCAAAGAAAATAATTCACGTTGCCCCCCCGAATAGAGAGCCTGCTCGCAGGCTATTGTTGGGTGAGTGCTTATCGTTCATCTCTCCCTTTGTTTCGCCAGCAAAAGAAAAACCCAAAGACAAGAATCCAGAGGAGATGAACCGATTGCGTGACCAGCTTGTTGGTACATTTAAAGAGCAGATGGACATCAGGTTAGACAAAGATGTTGCAATGTTTTGTATGTTTTTGATCGTGATGGTGAAACACAATTTTCATGAAAGATTTGTATCCCGTGGAATAATAGTTTCGTTTCTAAGAGTGATACAGTTAAATGTCAATAACTCAACCCGTGGGGGGGGGGGGGAGGGGGGCAAAAATGTTTGAGGTAACAAAAGTTCGAAATATCAGAGGTAAGATTACTGTAGACAAAAAACATTCCGGGGAAAGACATTTAAACCGTTCCAGTATTCGGCCATCATTTATCTAATCAGGTTGAACCAAATGTCCAGGATGTTAGAACAAGTCTTTTTAAAAGGTTGTGAAAATTTTCAATGTCATTAAAGATGTGTTTATTGTCCATTGTGGTGTACGATAGGTAAGATGAACGTTTATTCGTTTGTCTCACGATGGAATCGCTTTGAGTTCTTGATCGCGACGTTTTGACTGCAATACTGCTAGTCTTCATCAGAGGATGAGGTCAATTGTTTACGTGTCGCTATTTGTAGCATGATGGTTCGCTGCTATTGGTGCATTTCGATCCTCGTTATTATTCCAACTATTAGATGTTGTTCCCTCACAGGTCCGCTTTGTGGTTGCTCGGCTGTTGTGCTTTCTGATCGTAGGTATCTAAGCTTCTGGAATTTCGATTCCACTTTCTCTATTGATGTTATTAGGATGAAGTCTTATATGGATAGCCTCTTTGACCCTACGTGTGTACCAGTGAGGGTCACGATCAATAAACTTAACTTCTTTCCAAATAGGAAGATGCCCTGTTAGCGTGTTCCGAATCTGCGGAGGTTTGCGTACGAGCAAGCCGTACATCTCGAGAAAGACTGACTTTGTTAGTATTTACCTTTCAGGCGCAAACTTATCGAACTGGAAGACACAGCCATGCAGATATCTTTGGACATGAACAGATACATGCTGGTGATAGATGAGTAAGTATGGGACTGTCTACTAAAGCAAACGTTTTTGTGGTAGTGAACATCGTATTTTCATTGAAAATCATTGTTTTAGGTACTGTGCAGCGCCATTTATATCGACGAATTTCAATGTAAAAAGAAAACTGAAAACGTATTTTCAATACCTGTCGTCTCCACGTATTCGTTATCATCTGTTTTCATTGTCAGCTCAAAAACGAATTGAAGAAGAAATAGTTTCATGTTACCATGTTGTTATGTCGTCATTTTTAGAAATCTCCTTGTCCCGGACATCTGTTATGATGTTCGTGTGAACGGTGGGTCAATTCATACCAAAATATCTGTTGTTCACCGTTTTCGCCGTCCACATGCGCTTAAATAAACCATGAAAATTTTCGTTTTGGGTAGCGTTTTCACAAATCTTCGTTTCTTGTGTGTTTTCGATCGTTTAGATAGGGACAGAATGCTTGCCCATAAAACAGCTTCCTTTTCAAATATTGACAACAAGAAACGTACCACTGTAGACGAGACCTTGTCTCATCTTATCCAGTGTGGACAGGGCCTTGCCTCATCTTATCTTGATTAATTTCTCAGGTGGGAACAAGAGAAAGCCAGACGTGGTGTTCGCAAGAGTTCCAAAAGCTCGTCAGACAAAACCGAAGAATCTGTGGATGATGAAAAGGAGAAAAGCAATGATTCATCAGCCATGCAAAATGAAAATTTACTAAGCGAAAAGGACCGTGAAGGCACATCTTTTTCAAAATCAGAGAGCTTGGAAGATGTCGAAAACAAAGACTTAGACACTGAGAAGAGTAAGAAATCAGAATCGAGTAATGATGAAGTCGCAGGAATTACCGAACCAGAGGAAGTCATTTTTGCGCGAGAGGAAATCAATACGCTTATTGCAGAAGAGAAACGAACTTCAGAACTCAAAGCTGACCTGCAGGGGAAACTGCAGCAGACTAGAAAGGAGGTTGAAGCATTAGAAGAGCTTTTGCCGAAGAAGATAAGCAGCGAGGAAAACCGAGAAATTTTGGGATTGTTGTGTAAGGTGCATGAGCTGGAGATAACGAATGCAGAGTTGCAGTCGAACGCGTTGGTCAGAGAGAACTTGCTGCGTCAAAAGGATGTGGAGATGAACAAGTTCGAATCAAGGCAGAGATTGTGCGATGAAATAATCCAAATGCAAAGAACAGTCATTAATGGTAAGCCATACCTGAGAAATTTTTTTAGGTCCACTCCAATATGGCGGCCGATTGGTGTTTTTAGCGTTTTAAATTACCCTACAGAATTTGCTATCCTAGCATTATACGAACACTTGTCGCTATTTCATCTGAAATAACCAAATATTTGCCCAAACACAAATTCTAACCTAGCTTTTTGTGATTCTTCTAAGAGAACAGCCTTGACTAAATCCGAAATTTGAACCTGTAATAAATCTTTTTTAAGAGATTTAGCAGTCATATTGATTTTGCTCCCTGCACGTACCATAATGCTCATTAAAATTGATATATTCTGTTATTGATATATTGATATATTGATATATTTTGTGGTGCATTATCACAGCAAAAGAATAAATCAATTTTGTTGAGCAAAATGAGATGCCAATAGCGTAAAATAAATATGGCTACTTAATTGGCAAAATGGTCTATTAAATTGAAAGTGGAAACGGTTGTTAAATCTTATGCAAACCCGCCATTTTAGAGCAGACCTTTTGCACGACAGGGCTCTCTAGATCAAAACTGAAAGTTAGCTGTACCTCCCTGCATTGAACGCACAGGAAAAGCCAAATCATGTGTTGTTTCTTTAAACTTTTCTCCCGCTTCCGTTTCAGATTCAGGCGTTCAGTGCTCCGCCGAACTTGATGCACTTTATGAGGTTTACATGGAGCAATCACCCGACTTTGAGCATCGTGAGAACACGGCGAGTACAGAAGAAAGCACGCAAGCCAATTTCAGCAACCTTCAAAAGGTAAAACTTCTCTTGTTTCGTTTATGATCAATTCTAACAGCGTTCACTTAAAAAATGGTGGGGGCGCGGTGGTGTAGTGTACTTCAGATCTGAAAGTCAGTGGTTCGACGCCCAGTCCCCGCCATCGTGTTGTTTCCTTAGACAAGATACTTTGCCCCACATTTCTCTCTCTACCCAGATGTTAAAATGGGTACCGGCGACATACTGTGGGAAGGGGGGGGGGGGGAGGGGGTAACCCTGCGATGGACTAGCATCCCGTCCAGGCGGGAGTAGCAAAACTGTCAGTTGCTTCATGCTACAGAAACCGGGTTAAGCTCCGGCCGTGTGGGCCTCCGGCCTTGGCCCGAGTGCGACTTTATCCTATCCTATCACTTAAAATGAGCTCGAGAGCTGTAATTTGGGTTTTCTTTGTCTTTGAGATTTTATTTTTGCTAAATAAGAATGATAAGGATAACAATGACCATGACGGTCGATGGTGATGATGATCATAAACTACTTTTTGGTATCTTGGCGGAGCACATGAGCTGCCACAAACTACAGGGCAAGTTGTAGGTAAAAGTACCGTGGTTGAAAATAGGAAAATTGGACCCCACAAATTCATCAGGGACTTGGTGAGCTATCGGAAGATTAGCGAATCGGGCTCCAGGATGCTAATTTAAATTTATCTTGATTTTATTTCAGGCCTCACTTCTAGCGGGCTTAAATCGACGTATGATGCCCTTGGCACGAGAGAGGTTTTGTAAGTTTGCCTTGTTGTTCTTGAGGGTTTCTCTCTAATTTACAATGTTTTCTTAGGTGTTATAATTCGGTATCACAAGAAAGGATAAAAAAAACGTGACCGGGATGGAAAGCTAGTCTTGGGAAGGTTGAGGGGGTGGGGGAGGCATTGTTAGTTCCCTTGGGCATCTCATAGAGCAGTTTTCAGATTAGGTTGAAGGTAATTCGTGTTTGCTTTGAGTTTACTTACTACGCTTTCTAATCGGTCCAAATTTTGCGCCACTTTCCACTTTTGTAACCGCGTAAATGTGAAACTGAAATCAATCATGACGTCTTCACGCGACATGGGGAGGGGGAGGGAGGGAAAAAATTTATGTTGGCGTGTGAAATGGGGCGCACAAAATTGTGCCCAAGGATAAGTATTGATTTTCTGGAGTAAAAAGTATTCGAAAACATCACTGACGATAAGACTGGTATGACTTCCGCTCTATACTTCGAAATTTATAGCTTCTTACTGTATTAGTTGCGTTTCTCTTCTTCGTTTGTTCCTGTGTCCGTATTCTGTACTTTCTTGAGTTGTCTTGAGTTGTTCTTTTCACTACATATATAACGATAGTAGTCGAAAAAAAAAACTGGGGAAGTCACCGTTTGCAAGGGACGAGAGCCATTATTTTACGAGACAACCTCCCGTGATATCCTGGATTCTGCAGTTACTGGAGTCCAGGCCTTCTCAGTCGGTCCTTTCTTGGACCCCCTTTCTCATTGGTCAATTTTTTGAATAAACCCTGCTCAGGTTAGCGGCATTTGCGCTTCTCTTCGGTGACATGTATTTGCTTCAAGATGTTTTGCGATATAGACTTAATACGTGACTCCAACGTAGTCTCAACACTAGTTAGAAAAATCTTGAGTACTTAAGTGACCACCTTTAATCTTCTTTCCCGCTCTAGTCACCTCAAGTAAGCTGTCGCCACTAAGTGAAGAAACTCCGTCTCGCCTGATGTCACTACAGAACTCGCCAGTGAAAATGTCACGGGCCACGCCTCCCGCGCGCATGTCAGACGACGTATTCATAGCGGAGACCAGGTGGGATTCTCGTTGAAGCAGATAGGTGTTTTGATTCTCCTTACTACGTTACATATGGGTACCGACCAGGTTTGACTGGCTTACAAATAAAATCAAGGGAAAAAGCGGTCTTGAGATAATATGGACATCTTGCATGGAAAAGCTTTAAACATTACGTTAGTCTTATAACAGGAGGAGGTTAGCATTCTGGCAGTGCGGTTTCGTAGCTTCTGTATGCGTACTTATCGAAATCGGTTACTTTTTAGCGCGTCATGCTGTAAAACTGATGAAACCTGCAAGAGCCGTCCGATTTTGTAGCTTCTGTATGCGAACTAATTGAAAGCGTCACTTCTTAGCGCGTCACGCTGTAAAATTGATGAAACCTTCACACTTTCTGGATGAATCCCGCAAGAATCGGCGATTTCTTTACGTCGTGACGCATAACCGTACTAATCGTAGAAAATGCTCGATTGTGATTGGTTCTCCGCGCGCCTATTTGATACGTAATTGGAGGGTGATCACGTGGGTGTCCAATTACAGCTGTCCAATTTGAACTTTTTGTGATTGGATAGCTGTAATCGGACAACTACGCTGCGCGCGTAGTGCACTGAAATGGGTTCTTTTTATAGCTGTTTCTCCACTGCTTGCAAAACTGATAATTAAAAATAATCCCCGAAGGGCACGTAGATTTTTTAATCTGGCATTTTGTTATAGATACGATTAATTTGGTAACTGGACTACGTGTCGTGCAGTTCAGAGATAATCACGCTCGTAATTTAAAATTACTTGCCCGATTACTCTCTGAATTGTACTCCGCTCAGTCCAATTACCATTACTTACGTTGAATTTTCAGTTCCCCTCTGCCGCTCCCCACGCCCGGGAAAACAAGAATGCTTCACAGTTTTACCGACAGTGAACCCAGCACACCAACGGTCTCATCCGTAACTGAAGAAGTAGCTGAAGAAATAAAGCCGGCGACACCAGCTAGCCCTGTATTCGCCAGGACGAGGAAAATCGCCGAAATCGCTGCGCGCCGCCGGGTTGGCCTGGGAAAGAGCCTTAGCAGAAGTAGCTTGGAGCCTGGTGATGAGTTTCCTACAAAGTCCAACTCTGTGACAGACATGCGAACGCACGAACAAGCCGCCGGAAGTCAGATAGTACAATCCGACAAGGGGCTGTCAGTAAAGGCATCTCTGAGTATGAGTGACTTGTCTGTGATTGACAAGAAGGCAGGCGACGCGTCATCGGAAGACTCGGTTCCAGTGGACAAAAGGAAAGGGGTTGTGAACAGTAAGGTGAAAAAGGTCCCTCAAAGCAAGCCCAAGAGATTACGATCCGCTTCTTTAGATGAAGGCAAGGTCTTGAGAGGTAAGATGTGTTGACTTGTTCGTCAGAGTACTTTATAGTGTGAATAAAAATCCCAGTGTTTATTTTCTAAATGGTTTTAGTTTTTGTCTAGGATGTAGGCAAGCCAAACCCACTATGCAAAGGCATTGTTGCGTACATCACACAGAACGGCCGGACACTTGCGCACATAAATAAGCTACTACGACGAGCCATTCAAGCACGAACTGTCAATGACAGCACCACAGTAAGAGACAGAAGGACTAAATTTGTTGAAGTTGACTAAAGAGAAACGTCGCTTTTCGCTATATAGAAAGGACTATTATATATACAGCGGATTTTTGTGGTCAAACTACAATTAAAGCCAATTATCGAGGAACTTAAGCGAGAAAGAGTTGTAGACTTCAAAAATTTAGGATTGTGCTTTTTCGCTTTTTGCAGTATGGGAAACGATCCTGATTAAGAGTCAGCATTCATTTTCATTGAAAATATGCAACGATTTTCAGGTGATACAGCAGATTGTGGAAGTTAGACGAAATAAATGTCTTCCCTTGTACGTCACACAGAATGGCTGTTATTCTGCAGTTGACAAGTTTCGAGGTCTGCCATATTGCGCTCTACTATTTGTAGTAACCCAGAAAGCATATGTTACCATGAACGCGCGGCTGTGTTCGCTATTACAGAGTAAGAGACTACAAATTATTTTTCTCGAATTTAGCCGAAAAACGCTCATAGTCACGTAACAGCTCGACTGTTGCTTGGACAATTTAATGTAATTTATTAAATTTAAATTAATTAAATTAATATTATATTAATGAATTAATTAATGAATCAACTTGTCAGCAAATGCCATATTTGCTGATAGAACGTTACGAGAGAACCACTCAGGGATCCTGTTAGCTTATCTACAGGGACTTTCTATATATTAACATGTTTGTCTGTTTAGTAAAACCTCGACGAACACGCAAGGAAGAACTCCAAGAGGCCGCAAGACAAAAGGCAGCGGCCGCTTTGGCGCGGAAGAACCGACTTTACGGAGGACAGAACACAGAGGGGCGGAAACCCCTCGCCCCACGCCGATCCAGAGGAGTAAGTTTAAGCAAACCCACAACCGTGCAAAGCTCTGAGCAAGACGGAAAGAAGACAGCAGTAAAACCTGCTGCGCCAGCAGCTAGTAATCCGCTGGAAGGTCAGTATTATTTTAGAACCCTCTAACCAGAGTTGTTGCATGCAAAGAAAACCTCATTTGTATATGAAATATTGGATATCGCCCGTGTTGAATTGACCGCAGCAGAGAGATTCAAATTGGGGGGGGGGGGGGGGGTGAATACGATAGAGTTTTGAATCTCCTTGTGATGGCCAATTTACCGTACGTCAATTGAATTAAAATCAAATCGACCAATGCAAAAGAGACTGAAAGGCACAATTCCTCTCCCCAACGTAGTCAGTTCCGTACAACTTCGTACGGAGCTCCATGTACAGCGTCTAAACGCGGTTATAAACATAATTTTCTATCTTACTTTTAGGTGAACTGCAGACGTTTTGGACTAACGTGACTCCACCCTCCACCGTTCATCAGTATGGAGTCAGTCACGGCAAGGGACAGACCATTCAAAAGAGATACCGCGGACCAGCTGAGATCAGCGGCTCCGAGTCGTCACAGTCCACTCCGAGGATCAAGCCAAGAAAAAAGCCGCCGAATACTGGTACCAAGTCTGTGGACGAGCTGTCAGTGAGTGGTGTGGCTGTGCGCCCGACGAAACAGACTGCGGGCGTGCGCAGAAGTTGATCGTATGGGATATGATTGCCTTTCGCGTATTTGTGTAAAGTAAATGCAAAACAAGAAGAATTCATTTTAGAGAAGAACTTACTTGAATTGCAGAAAATAATTCTCAGACTGAGAACCAAGTAATTAGACAGTCGGCAATTCAGTGACTTGAAATAATTTTTGACGATGAAATGATACTAGTGGAATTGTCGACTTTTAAGTCAAAAAGTGATGCTTTCATCTGCGAGGTCGTGTACTGAAGGTTATTTAATTTAGTTCGCAGATTCCTTAATTTGTTTAGCCACTATATGTTAACACTGGTGGTGTCGGAAAGTGTAGTAGTATGATTCTGGCTGGGAACATCAGTGAAGTCCATTTTCCTTAATTTTAAGACCTATATGCTTATTTGTGTATTAAAAGGAGAAGAAACTTCGTTCTTAGCCATGTTGAGGCTTATCAAGGATTTTTCAAGGATTGTTTTTAAAGTAATGGAAATACATCTGGAAACGTTATTTATTCCACAGGAAAATAAGTTCTTTTGTGAAAAGCGAATTTTTCGCATCTCGGTTGTACATAACAATATTTATGCGGGTTTCTCTCCAAGCCCCATGTTTTGAACCATCTGTAGAAACGGCACTAGAGTAAATCTATTTATGTGTACAGTTTTATACTTTGTAAAAAGAAATGCGAAACGTTTCCGATGGTATTCTTAAATAAAATAAATAAACCCCTTATTGAGTTGTCTCTTTGATGTTAACGACAAATCTTATTCTTAAAGAACTTGGTTGTTCTGAACACTTTGGATCTCTCGGAACATTAGCGAGATAATTAAACGGTGTGTTATTTTCTTCCTCACACAGAGGCGTCTCTCATTGTGTAAAATTTGTCTAATCTTTCTTCTTTCCAAGGTTCCTCCTGCTCGAAACCAGTCTCTCGCGCTTTGCGCTTGTGGAACTGTGGCCACAGATTAATTTTCCCGCGGTGTCTTTGGATAAAACACATCGCCTGGTACAAAATTGGATGACGGGTATCTGATGATATACTTGTCCGGTTCAAGGTAGTTCAGTACAAACCTCGCCCGATTTTATCGTCGAGAACACGATAAACAAGTAGAGTTTGTTTTTTATGTCTAACTATTTATTCCAAATACTTTGCAATTGCACTAGGAAAACGTGATCAGCGTGACCCAGTGCTTTATAGGAAATAATTGGAGGGTATAAAACGTACAAATCCCTTTCTAACTTGCTGGCAGTGTCCTCAGAATTTCAGTGTTGACCTCAAGATTTGCTTCTCTGACATCTGATCTTTCTTCGGACAATCGCTTAGCAGGGGACATTATCCTCCGATATATCGACTGCCCAAAGAGCTTAATTTATTCGAATGATGCACATGAATCCAAAACTGGCAATAAGGTCTTGGTGATCCCACCCATCTCAGAGTAGCCGGGGGAATAAGCCAAAAATGTTTCCCCCCTCCTCATGCTATAGAACTAAGCCGTAAACCTGAAGATTTTTTTTAAAACAGATTATTTAATAATCTATTGTTTTCAGGAAAAAACCTGGAGATTTACTTTATCGATACATTTGCCGCCATTTTGCTTATTGGGAATGCAAATAAACTGTTGTTGTTGATGTTGCATCATGCACTAAAAGGAAATCTTCATGCCACAAAGCAAATATGTCAGAGAAATAAATCATGTCAGTATCAGAGATATTGCTTATCTCGTTAATTCATTCACTGAGAATTTCGTGACCGACCTGGGGAGATCGGGAGACTTAGAGCTAAAGCTTTGACGGCCCGCTTTGTTGTTCACGGGTGATACATTTCAGTGAGTATTTTTAGCACATGGCTCTCTGAGACATCGTTTATCCTTTACGCCTTTGGCTCTTTTATCCTGGGGGCCTTAAATTTCGCTCTTCCTGTTATCTGAGCTTACCCAACGTCGCAAAATAATGGTGCAGCTTGGTCGTATCGGAAATCTAAATTTATCGGAAGTTGTTGTTAAATTATATGAGGGACGAGCACTTACAATAACAATTACCTACAGCAAGATGGATTATATACACAAGCCTTACCCTGTGCAGGCTATTTAAGTTTTTCTCTAACCAAAAAGAAATAGGTTTTATTTTAATCTCTGTACAAAGTATGCTGTGGTCTATAAGTAGGTTTTTGATTGGACGAGGACTTGTCACGTGAAACAACAACAAAGAAACACTACAAGACCTTTGATGATGAAACAACAGCGCTTTGACTTTGGACTTCCACGCGAAGAGATTGTTTTTGTTCCTATTTTTCTTCTTTAAAAAGGGAAAAGAAGTAGAAAGAGCTTCCATTTCTTTTGAACAGATTTTGAACGACACGTGTTTGTTTCTAGGCCCCAGTCCAGGCCCACCGGTAACAGGTAAAAAGCGCGCGAAAAATCCGGTGCCAGCCGGGCAAAAAAGCGGGAAAACACCAGTGATGCAAAGGTCGGCCATTTTCTTACCACGAGTTTCGACGAGTTTCTTTGAGGCTTTCTTTACAGGCTGTTAAACTGAAAAATTCAACGTGGTGAAAAGCAAACACGGTGAGTTATCGTTACTTTATTTAGTTTGTAATTCTCTTGCTTCTCATTTCCGACCTAACATTAAGCTTAACGTTTACATGTAATGCCGACAGAAAAATTCATGGATAAAACAGCTTCTTTAATGTTTCGTTTCATGCAGGACTCACGCTGCTATCGCGAAAGTACCTTTTTTGCGCTCCGGTATTGCTCGACACTATCCACTATGTTCGGGCGGGCGAATAAGTAATCGGACGGTTTTGTGCAGAGGTTATTTATTCGCCCACCGGAACATAGGGCGACCAAGAAACCTCCAGGGCTCTGCTTGCAGAATAACTATACACTGAATATATAACTAAAATTCAGGCCCCGAGGACAAGCAAACGAGAAAGTACTCCGGACAAACTAAATGTAAAAGCATTTCGAACCGCCTATTTTACCCGCGGGGAATTTGCACAATACGTTACTAACGAAGCTCCAATTTTAGCAAAGGAATTCGCACAACTATGCGGTGAATCGAAGGAAAATGAAACGGAATATAAATGTCACAGATGGTTACTTCTCCCCCCATTTTCAGTTTCGTTGCAATTGACGCTGATTTGTTGGTACGGGCAACTTTTTTACAGCACTTGTACTTGTCCGTGCTATGCTAATCCTCGGTTTACTATTGGACGTTTTTACCGGTCGTCGTTTAACTAACCACTGATAAAACCCACTGTTTCCTTTGGAGGTAGTCATTAAGCCAAGACAGCTCCATCAGCTCCTCAGCTTTCAGTAAGCGGTGAGTCATACTGAGTACTTGTACATCTTTTAAGATCTCTGTCATAGATATGTTTCTACATCTCAGTTAGAAAGAACAAAAAATGTGTCGTAGAAATACTCTTGTAAATGGTCAGTCGTGAGTTTTGTTCAGAATACCAACAAAACGCAAATCCTGTTTAGTACTGTGCTTACAGTCGTACAACTAGAACTGCAGTCTTATCAATAGCACAAACAAATCAACATCGGCTTTTGAGCCAATGGCATCGACTTCAAAGGAAAGATCTATGAGCAACTGATCTCAGTGCTCAGTCAAACAGACTATTACAAGTCTCTTACCAGCAACCTATTTCTTGTAAGGGACCTCCTTTTTCCTTATTCCGAGATTTTATTCATATGTGCTAAGTAGGGGAAAGGGGGGGAGGGAGGGAACGTTCTCGAGTGAAGCTAGGGTAGGCTTAGCTAGGACGGTGCCGCTATGCCCTGTTAACCCTTACCGTGTTTAAGACGAGGGACGTTGATTTTCCTGCCCTGCTTAATACCATATACCTATTGTCGCTCTGTTTAAGAAAGTGCCAAACGATAGCGTTGCAGTATTTATTCCCATGGTTTTCCCTGGGCCAGTGCCGAACCGAGCTGACAGATTGCCAGCTAGTTTTCAAAAGTAAATGAGTTTCTACCTGTTTAATACGTTGCTTACGGCATTATCGAACCAGGAGCCCGTTTCTCGAAACTCTTGACAACTTTCCGGGCCCGAAAACTATTTTAGGTGCTCAATATTCTCCAGTAGCTATACAATTGTTATTCATTTTGAAAGCTAAATTTAATCTTTATAATTTCGTGAAGCATATCACTAAGTTTACGCCAATAATTGCCATTACCTGATAAATAAATGAGCTTGAAAAAATAACTTGTAGGGCCCGGAAAGTTATCGGGAGTTTCGAGAAACGGTCCCCAGATCCTAAAAGACACCCTTCGAGCCGACAAATAGTTACATTGTATTCCGTTTTCAGGACAAAATACCTGAGAAAACCATATCCTGTTCAGTGACACGTCCCTGTTAAGGCCAACTAAGGGAGAATATCCCCCTCCCTCTCAGCAGGGAAAACAAGGTTGACACAGTACTGTTATATACCTGCCTTTGACCATTGTTCCTCTGGTTCGAAAAATCCCGAACCCACCATCATGTATGTGGCTCAGTTGAGTTGAAATTGTTGGTGGTTCTCAGCGCCTTGCTCCAAGGTTTTTCTGCCGAATTTCCGGTTTTCCTGCCTCAACAAATAGCACGAACATTTTCCAAATTCTAACTGTAACTACAGCGGGGACCTCTTTGAAAACCAGCTACGAGCCATGAATGCAGATGAATATACCAATTTAATTTTTTTTCGTGGCATCCCTTTCTGTTAACGTCAAACTCGTCCTGAAGAGTCGGTCGTTATTGAGCTTTTTAATAAAAGGAATTAGAAGCCTTGTTTAATTTCTGTAAAGCTAACAAGATTTCATTTTAAGTTGGGTTTTTCAAACCTTTTAACCCCGGGCCAATAGCAGTATTAGGCTATTTAGACTAAGCATCAATTTTGAATTCACCTTAACCATTCTCGTCACATATCAAAGTAGATTCCTGTAACTTCTTTTGGTGCTACATTTTGTCCCAAGCTTCCCTCAAAATTTAATTAAAGTTAGAAAACATTTTTAAGCAAAAGAAAAAGAAACCTTGGTAAACTTTTAATCCCAAATTACTTTATGCTGTACTGAAGTTACACAAGACCGCCTTCATATAGCTTTGCCTAATAACTGTATTGGAGTGCTGTCAACTGTACTTGAACATGCAAACACTACAGTACAAGAAAACAAGAAATTATTCGGTGTGCTGACTGAGTCGTTACAGTGTTGAGATATGGACAACAACCAAGGCTGAATCAGTTAAAACCAAGAATCAAAAGTCTAGAATGGATATACACAAGTTAAATACCTACAGCTTATGTAGGTCACTGAATTTCTTGCAGTTCTTATTGGTTCATCGCACCCAGGTTATTAGCGAACAACTCTGTTTCTTGCCATGCCTACTGAAACGTTTTTGCCGAGAAGCAAGAATTTTGCAGCAATGATTACCGAAGTTGAGAATCTCAGCAAACAATTTATTTATTTTCTCGTTGGTTATTTATTCCCTCTTATCAGACGCACGATCGTGGAATAATTGTCAATTATTGGTCGAATTATAATGAACGTTCACGCGACAATCCAATATTTTTACTGTGGCATCTACATGCATAAGCTGATTCAGCTAACATTTCAGAACGAATGAGCAAGGTTGTTTCTATTACACCGACAATGACTAAGGGTTCAAAAGAATGAAAAATTCATCTGAAGTCTAATCTATCTAAATTGTCTTGGAGCAACTAAGGAAGTAGCGTAAGACTACATCCTTCAATGAAAGCTTCATCCACTGAGCTGACTCGCATTTACTTTAAGACTACATCATGTCACGATATTGCCTCTTAAACTACGCTCCTTTGAGTTTAAGACTTTCAATAATCGTAGTTATTTTCATTACCTTTTCACCCCACTGATCGTGCAGGCATAATGAATCAGTACCTAAAACTCTCACATGAACAGTGTGCAGCGGTGTGGGAGGTGAGATGTTCAATGTAGCTTACACTCTATTCGATTATGTTTAATCTGTATCAAAGTTAAAACCATTTTCTTCCGGTACCCCGCAACACAAACTGTCTTGCTTGCATGTTGCAATATCAAAGCCTTCTATCGTTAAATTTCTCGCTGGAGAGGATAGTTGCTATGGACTTTGTATACAAGAAGAGTCACTCTAGAACAGTGTTCTCCCTTTGTAAGGTGCTAGTCACTAAGGCGATAAACCTTTGCCAGCAAAAAATGTCTGCGGACAACCACTCATCAGGCAGATATTTCTGAGCATCGCGTCATATAATACAAGGAATCAAGTGTGTGGGTCAGTATTAATGTGTATCGCTTCTGTTCTAAAACAGTGTCCGCCTGATTGAGGGAACTTGATAATTTTGGTGTACGTTTTACGAGCTGACATGACTTTGGGATTTGCAACGCATGCAAGAAAAGAGGGCAGCAGGCCGGGGACGTTTTTCCGCACCTCGTTCTTATACACCTGTTTCCGGTTATAACTCAGCAAGAAGCTTAGAGTGTTGGATGCTTTTGTTTGGATTCTGTACATGTAGCTCACGATTGTCCGACGGTGGCAGGTAAGAAGTACAGATATAATAAGTTATGACTGCTACGTTATACGTCTGTGTGTATCTTTCGGAAGTTAGGTACATAGGAAATTACAAACCTCTACTCACTGCTATTATGACTGCACTAACAGGGAATTGCCGACTGAGGCTTTCTTGGATCCCGGAATTGTACTAGAAATGGGCTGATGCTCTGTAGTCGAGCCAAATCTGCACAAAATCCTCTTTTTTTAAGTCAATGAGGAGTTGTTAATTGAATTACATGAAAAGAAAGTGTCAGTGTCACAAAATGATCCTTATCTTGACTTCAATTCTAACCGATATTGAGAGCTCTTACCGAGAGCTCAGTACAACCCTTGAGAACCGAAATTTCACGTTGTAAAACATCTGACAAAACCAAATTGAAACCAAGAAAGAATACTTAAACGACCTAGAAGATTGACATGATTATCATTGGTCAGGCCTTCACTAGCTGACAAGCTAACTGATAATGTTACCGTAAGAAAACAGCAGATATCATTAGCCCAGGTGCACCGATGTAATAGCCATGTTATTCCAGATAACAATTTCACACATGCTAAGCATGTTTTCCGTAAAAGTCTGGCGTGAGTCTGGCTTCCGGGTATCTTTTTATTGGTTGTTATTGTCAGCGGTTAACGCAGATGATGTTCTTTTCTGTGGTTTTGTTTTCTGTTCTGATAGTGTATTGTAAGCGGCCTCAGGTAATTTGCTGTGTTTATGAAGCAAATCAGTACCAAGATACTGCGAAGAGAGCTACCTGCAGTTGCCTTGTGTTGTTATCACAGTAGCTAAGATATTGAGGCTCTAAAATATACCGAAAATTCACAGGCAGTAGGAAGAACTACAAGTTAGAATATTTGATGTATTTCAATAAAACTATCCTCAAGAGAATGTGTAGTTCCTCTGAAGAACAAGCTGGACCAGATAAAAACTGATAAACATTTCGCGAACTTTTCTTATTTAACAAACTTTTGAAATACTATAGTAATCTACTTGGTGAAATTTTGCTCTTACATTTAAACATTTTATTCTGTGTTCCGTTGAAGGCTGTTTAGTTTTCACAAGTGGGCCTGTGCCATTTCAATGTTGAGCTCCTAAGCAACAAATTGATAGTGTGAAGAATTTACGTCGTGAGGGAAGACTTTCAAAGAACTTCTTAGCACCGCGTGTTAAAGGTAATATTTCTTGAAAAGGAAAAAGATTATTCTCTCAGCAACAGACGGAAATATTGCCAGTGAAAACGTTGTGACTTGGCGTTAAGCATGTGTACTTAGGAGGAGGATTTCTGTGGTAAAAATTATCTGATTATACTTCTTAAGTACGCGAGCAGAGCAGAATAGAATCGAAAAGTAACATGTTGAATTGTCATTAAATACGGAAGCTCTTCATTTTCATTTTTTCCTACCTCAGTGCAACTTAGTTATTTTTAAGTCCAACTTTCAATTGGAACCTGCGTACGAACTGCGTACCGTAAACAATCAAGAATCAAATACTTATTCTATACCAAACATTTAAAAGGAGAGCATAATTGCGTTGAGTTACTTTTTATCAGCGTCTAGTTAAAGTGGAAGCTCCTCTCCGATTACATGTAAGAAGCTTAAAACCCTGTAGTTGGTTGGTACTTGCATTCTGACATCGCCAAATTTCTAAAATACTGAAATATCTTAGAAGCATCGCTATCGCTTAGCTCTTTCACTGCCAGAGTCAGTCCCTGTAAGTTACGTAAATAAACAGTAATGTTGTTCTAACTTTCGAGTCCGTGGTTGAAATCCTGAAGTATGACTATCGAGTAGTAGTCTTCTGTGATCCTGTTTATTGTGTTGTACAAGGCAGTTATAACTTCTGAGTCTGTGGGTGAATTTTCAAGTGTATATAACCATTCAGATGAAACCTAGTGAGCAGAACTTACCTTTGGTGCTGTTTATTATGCGTTTACAAGGTGGTTATAACTTCTGAGTCTGCGGATGAAATCCTAAGTGTGACAATTCAAAGGAAATCTAGTGAACAGAGCTCCCCTTTGTTCCTGTTTATTATGCTGTAGAAAGTGGTTCTCTTTTCCGCATTCAAATAAAAACCTGCTGTGGAGTACTTTCCTGTGGTGCTGTTGCGTATGCGACACAAGATTGTTCTAACTTTTAAGCATTCAAATAAAGGCTACTGGGCAACACTTTCTTCTAATGCAAGCCCCGGGAGTGCTGCTTATTACGCTATACAAGGTGGTTTTACTGAATCCTAGAATGTGACCATTCAGAAGAAAGTGATTAAGCAGTTCTTTCTCAGGGTGCTATTTGAATAAAATAGCCCCGTGAATATTTATCATCAATATTTTGCAAACGAAATTGGATTTTATAGTTTTAATTGATAAGCAAACTTGGTTTAAACATGCGGTGAACAGAAGAAAAAGCCTGTTAAATTCGGTTACATTTCAGCATTGGTACAAGCCTAACTATTCAGTCATTAAGGGTTAATTTTTTTCGTTTTTGCATTCGGGTTTATCTGTGATGAAAAACTAATTTTCGTAACTGAAATGTCACTTCATTGAATTTCATATTGTAGGAAAAGTAGTGCTTTTTGTTTTCAGAGGGTTAAAATGCCTTATTGAGTTTTGCGGCCGGCTAGAATTTTCTAAAAAGCACGAGCGGCTTGGAAATTCGGGGATAGTATCGGCGGCTAAAATTTGCTGTCACGGATTTTCAGCTAAAGGATTCGCAGGGTACAAATTGTGCTAGTTTACATAAATGTCCCTTTTAAAGGCCCAAAAAAGAGTTGGGAACTCAGAAAGTGTCGTTCGATTTATTTCGCTAAAGTTTTGTCGTTGTTTTTTCCTGGTTTGCCAGTATTCGTTTAGAATACAATCTCTGCAATGCGCTGTTTGTTCTTTGACATATCGTGCTCGTGGTACCTGCTGCGGTCTCCTCCTAATTCTATTCATTATAATTTAGAACACATTGATCTATATTTATCTTATCGTCAGTATCATATCAAGCAAGCTCACGTATTTTACTGGTCCTCGCAAATTCATTGTAAGGAATGAGCTTTCAAAGAAATGGGACACTTTCTTTTTCTCGCAGTGAAGTGTGTACTTTGAGATGAAGTTCGTCCAAGCTTTTTTCGGGATGATATTAGACGAGAGCAGTTTCTGAGAACATGTTGGTCTTTCGAGGTTTTAATGCGAATTTTTTTATTATTCAGTGAATTTGTTGAATCGTGATCTTTCTAAATTTCGGCCACGATATATTTATAGTTACTTAAGCACGCATTAATAGTTTACTGTCATTTGTTTCACATAAGACTCATTTGAAAGAAGACTGATAACCCTTAAAGGCATTGTTGTATTTTCTTTGAGATAAATGTTAAGCAATTTAAGTCTGAAAATATTCTAAAAATATATTTGTGTATATATATGTTAAACTCAGATTTTAACGTAGTATATTTTCTGAGAATGGAGTAAAAGTTGTATTTGGGGTTGATATGTTTATGCTCTCTTTCGCGGAGAGAGTTTTATTGCCGCAAGGCCTTATAGCAATTGTATAATTAGCTGAATTGTCTTCAATTCTTTTCCTCTTTGTAACTGGAGCTTTTCAAAACTTTCAGGATTTTTACTCTCACCCTCGAATTCCTTGTTAGGTTTTTTCGCGGATTCTCGTCCCATGCGCTCACAGAAAAGCTCACCTCCTGAAAACAAGATTCTTCCGCGATCGGTTTTCTCTTTACCTAGGCAACAAAGTTATAAGAATATTGACTTTAATTCATTCGTGTTCAGCACAAAAGAACCTTGTATACTGTGAAATTTTATTACTCTATTGTCCCGGCAGTAGGGGGTCTTGTTATGTTTTCCCTCCTTCATGGCTGGGGGTGTATTGAGAAAAACTCCAATTTTTAGTGAGTTGATCACGTTCGGGTCGCTTGTTTATTTTCATTATCTCACTCGAAAAGCACATTGGAAGGACAACGATAACAAACCGGCCTTTTCGTGATCATTTAGAAGGCAATTCGAGCCTGGTGGTGTCGTTAATACGCTCAGATAATGGGAAACTGGTTAAAGATTTTTCCCACCATGTGTCCCGAATGTTCAAATTGTATTATCTCACTCGTAATTTTCACAAGTAAAAAAAGATTAATCATGGCAACGCGTTTAGAGGACCCTTTAAAGAAACGCTATTGATTTGTCACGAGTGAATGACCACATACTGCGGTGAGATCCGCTTTGACTTCGCATGGCTAAGCAAGTATCAATTCCAATTATTGAACTGCCCAATGGTATCTGAGACATACAATAAAAATATATAGCCTTATGAAACAACACTCCACCTCAATACAATAGGAACTTGGCTAAACAGAAAATGGGCAAATTCTGAATGGGTCCATTGTTCAGGAAAGCCTTTGCATGACAAAGGAGTACGTTTTATTTGCATTCAGTTCTGTGTGGGCTCCACTGAACGAAAACAAGGCTCGCCAAAGCATGTGAGAAAAACCCCTCAGAAAGTGCTAATTACTTCACATTACTCTGTGGATTATGGACTATGGATGACAGTTTAAGTAATTTCAAAGCCAGCAAGATCTTTAAAACTGAATCATTCCTGGCGGAAAAACATCAGTGGCTGTGAGACCACGAGGCGAAGTGTCCACAGCTGGAGTGAAAGAGGGGAGGATAGTCTAGATAACATGTCACCCGTTTCTTTTTCTTTTCTTTTTTTTTTTAACGGAAGACCACGTTCATAACCAGGATAAAGGCAAACATCCTTGTTCGTTTTGCTTCAGCTTCATTAGTTTTACACCGCTCTCTATGCCGATGATTTCTTGCATGCTCTGTTTTTATTTCTCCGAACCGGACTATTTGTTGAGTATTTCATTCTTTATTAGTATTTATTATCGCCTAACGAAGTAAGCCTTTATGCCGTCGAGAAAAAAATGTAATTAGCCTGGATAAGAGGTCGTTGGATATCTGTGTCACAAGTAATTTTCAAAGTGACTGTGGGATGAATTCTGCCGTATTTCTATTTCTGATAAAAGATAAATATTGAGAAATAAAAACTACGCAACTTAGAACTTTACTTTTCTCTAACTTCAGGGGCCATTTATAAGTTTAAATTTGCCACCAGTGCGTCTTTCCTCTCAATTGAATTCTGGTGGAGAAACTGAAAGCCTTTTAATATTGATTATTTAATGATGTTAAGAAAGCAAACAGGCGCATTAGAAGCGGGAAAACGAAATTCAAACCGCAGAATTAAGAATTCAGAAATTTAAACCGCGGACTAAAAAAACTACTCTTTTCACAGATTCGCGGACTGTCTTGATCACTGTTTGTCCCCCTCAACGCATTCAGGAGCTAAACTTGTGATTATCTTTTTTTTACTCTGAATAATTAGGGATGGATGGAGGACAAATGTAGAATTTTAAAGGACATTGTAAGGAAAAACTTGGACTTGTATGTAACCTTTGATCATTCACGTGAACAGTTTGTCTCGAGATAAAACTTCGGCTTGTTTTAGATAAGAACGTAACTGATTGAGAAACAAAAGTTGGATCTTACTAGTAATGAAGAAAACTTTTTGCTGCTGAAAACTTCAATTCATGTGAACGCGAGGAGAAGCTGAAGACAATGAAAGAAACTAATTTTTGTAAACACCCTCGCACTATTCCCGCTTATTTACGATGCAGTTGCTGTAACAACGCGTAAACGTTCTTCGTAAGAATTTGTCTGAAAGTTTCGTGGAATAACTTGTCGACACAAAACATTAGAAGTATTTTATTTCTGATTTTAGCACGTTCACTAGTTCTTGATCGTTCTTGATCAAAGATGGCTTAGACAAATTGTCGCGCGAAATTAGTCATTTGTCGCCGCGAGGTTTAGGGTAGTAGCTCGGAATACACCTGTGCTACTCATAAAAATTATTTTCCTTGCCTACGGCTTATTTTACACTGCGGAAAAAGAGAATATTTGCTAATTTATTTCTAGTTTAAAAATTTCATCGAAGGGTGAAGCAGTCGTTTTAACGGAATTTCCATCGTCGTTTTGGGTTATGGATGAATTGCAAACGACTGACAAAGAGTGAAAGTCTGGGATTCCAAACTATACTCCAGCATCAAACATTCTCCGTTTTGACCGACGTTTTAGCGCCTTTCCAATCAATGCAGAAATAAATTAATATATATTCGGACCAATTAATTTTTTAGTTTAAATCTCATTAAGAAAGCGTGGTTTTTTTCTCTAGTGCGTTTTAGTCCGAAACTTAATATTTCATTCTACTTGCGGCGATTAAATTCTGCATTAATTTCGTACACCTTTAATTTAAAACTCACAAGAAATAGTATTTTTGCAGTGTTCTTTTTCAGTCCGGCGGCGACCTCTTTCATGGACAAACACTGTCTATCACTTGCCAATATCGGGTCTGAATAATTAATTCCGCTTACGACAATGAAATTATGCGTTCATTTTCTACACCTTTTTTCAAGTTAACCAAAACAAATAGAAGAGCGACAGGGAAAGAGTTTCAAATTGTCCGAAGGATTTCCTTCAACAAAACAAAGTATTGGTCCCCATTCTCAGGATGGATGGGGAATGAAAAAACTTGAAAACCTGAAACTGTTTTAGGTATCTTTCATAAGTACAAGCTTTTTTTTTCTTGAGCACATGAAACCGTGCTTCGCACGAGTGAAGGAAGGATTTGCACCGAAGAGAGGATCAGCCTTTTTAGTGTATTGTGTTTGTTCTCAATAGTAATTCAGTTCAGACTAACTAAAGCTTTCTTTGGAATCACAGAGACATGGGTAAAAAGAGCAGGATGAACGCAAACGAGTTATTTTTTAGTTACCGCTCTGATCAAGAACACTAAATTGACATTAACATCCTGAAACGATTAACTAAGATGTTTTTAAACCTTAAAATATCCTGCACAGCGGATCGGGCCAAGCATGATAAATAATAAATTTGTCTCACGAGGAATGATACTTCTTGCAAGCGAATACAAAAAGGTGAGATTAGGTCTTGCCTACTGGGGGTGACTTACGAAATAAACACATGCGTTCACAAAGGCTTGAACAAAGGCATCTCAATTTATTTTTTCACCAAACAAAAACTGCAATGGGATACATTTTTATTCTTTGAGTTCTTCCCCAGTTACGGCTCTCAGCGTGGTGAAACATAAACTGACGAAAAAGTGTTACAAAATCGCTTTCAACTCGTCCAACACACACCATTGTAAGCAACAGGCGAAGAATAACTGACAATGTCAAGAGCTATTGCTCTGAATGCTCAAATGTAATAAAATATTTGTGTACCGACATATTTGCCGAGTGCTGCGCTATTTACCGAAGAGCGAATGGAAATAAAAAAAGGAGTTTCAAATAGTCAAATTGCAATTAAGAAGCCAAATTGAAAAGATGAAACTTGCAGCGCGTTCCTTTGTAATTTTGAATGGGACGTGCCTCTATTGCTCACTTTTCAGAAGCGTCCGCTTTAGTTGCTTTTTAATTATCAACTCCACAGGCCATAGTAACGAATACCGCTTTTTAAACCAAATAATACGAAACACGTCATGCATTTTGTGGGAAAATCAATAATTGGTTGAAGATTTTTCTAGCAAGTTGGTAATTTTTGTGTGGGTTTCCTCCAAATACGTGGACAACTCTTTTATTTGCCAAACTCTCCCAACCTGCGTTTATCGTGAACTTTTAACCTTACGTTTTCCTTTTTTAGGGAGGCATTAATCAAGGGTGTGTAAACATTGTGAATCAGGCTAAAAAACTGTCAAAGATTTACATGACAATGCTATAGATATTGGTTTATGAAGTTGACCAAATAACCAACCAATCAGATTTAAACAAGCTTTGAGGTGAAGGACCATTTCTTTGCATATTTAATGAGTGCACCTGCCGAACAATTAATCGAGCCTTAATTTACAAACGTCTAACAAACCGATACTGCGTCGGTCAGTCAGTAAATAGAGCCTACAAACTGCATAAATAGCGTGCGACTTCTGCACCAAAGTTAAAGGAAACCGGACACATTGTCGATAGTACGTAGACTAGAGCTGGGACACCTCGCTTTCGCTTTGGCAAATTTGCTTTACATCTTCAGCGTTTTCATTTAATGTTTAAGTGATAAATGCTTGGTTCGGGAATGGCCGGAAAAACAAAATTTAACGATCGACACCTGGCTAACTTCTCGTGCGATGCTCATGCTGGCATCCGAAAGGAAGATCAAGTCACAGCTGGTAGCTCTCTTCTAAACTTTATGAACTTGGCGTCCGGAAATGTAAAGACCGCGCTGGAAAAGCCAGCCAACTTCAAAAGAAACATTAACCACCGGAGATATCTCCAAAAACAGCTGCGGAATTATGGAAAGCGAAAACCGAGCGAGCTTATCATGAAGAAACCTAAAGACGTTCTTAAACATAAAACTAACACCCTTGCCGGTGACAGACACGGCGTGTCAAGGAATTCCTCAAGGCAAGAGGGAACTTCTAAGAAACTGGAGAAAAATTCTGAAACTGTCAACTGCGATAAACCTTCGCTCCGCGAAAGAGACCTTCCCCCGTCATTTTGGCAGGAGCCGGTGACTGAAGATAGTACGGAGACTTACATGTTTCCGTTGTATCCTCACCCCGCCAGGACCGGCGAGTCGGAAGATCCTTACAACCCCACTTTCGAGACTTACTTCGAAGGCTGGAACGAGTGCGTTGCGCGAGAAATTCCAGCAGCAGAGTTGTCACCGAGCGCCGAGTCTGTTGGAGCTCCCTCGGTGTCCTCTGAGGAAGCCGTTTTTGATGATTTCTTGACCGGAGAGGAACTTACCCAAAGTATTGACATTAAAGACTTGTACGTACCTGAACTTTACATCACAGACAGAAGTCCTCGTGAGGGTGAAAGCCTTTATCTGGCGCCTATATCACCAACACAGTATGTGCTGACTCCTACAACGTGCTCTGACCAAGCTTATTTTAATTTTTCATTTGATCACGATCCATCTGGCCTACCGCCTTTCGCAATGGCTTTTCTCAGTCCGGGATCCTTAGCACAGTACTAAATTTCTTTTAGATCACGAATACTGCTAAAATCACTCGTAAAAATACTTAGATACTTGTCTATTCTTGTTTTGTCTAGGCTAAAAAAGAGAGAGCAAATATGTTGAGAACTATTCTTTCATTCACTTACTGTAAAGTATTCCTTTTTACGATTATGTAGAATGAATATACATGTTACTCCAAACGCAATAATCTCTGTGTCTTGCACACAGAATTAGAAATTTCTATAATGTTGAACGAGAGTGAAAATTAAATGTGGACTGAAATTATAACATGTCAAGTAATTATTTCTTATGGAAATTTTGTTACTCGCGTTCACTTTTCTTGTAGCATTTACGACAATAAATAACTGCTTAAAACAGACTATTGATGTCCAAATTTATTGCCAGACTTTGCTTCTGCTTGTTTTACAGTGGCATGGAACTGTGCGTATCAATGAATCCCACTTATCAGTCAAAGTCAATAATTCGCCGTCTGTTTTGTACCTTGATGCGGAAGTCTTGTTAGAATTTATCAAAGATTTTGCGTTGTAGGAAAGTATTAAGAAATGGTCACTTTTCCAGAATTTCCTACGTCTTAGGGGAAGGAAATAGAAACTGCATATATTTTTATGCCCTCGTGTCTAATAGTTTAAGCATGTCATGACCGATATGACTAATTGAATGTGATTTTGATCGAATATTTTTATCTCCGAAAAGGGTTTGTATTATTTTCTTGCTTTGCATCTGGAAGAACTGTTTTGGCAATACCCCAAGCGTTAAACAACGATTATCTACCCGTACAGTCAATTTCCCACTTTAACAGGCTGAAATAACGCACGCGTTTTGTTTCATTTATCTTATCGTGATCAGTCAAACCCTTAAAAAACATGTACTATTCATGAATGCTAAAAGCGGTTATATGCCTTCTTGCGGGCATTGTTTTATATTTCAACCCTTGAAAAGATCAACCATTCTGACAGTGAAAAAAGGTTGAAAGCATTAATGGAATGATTTCATCTTGTCAATACTGAGACAAATATCAATGGCTTGTAGGACCTTGTAGCCCTTCAATAGTCCGAGGATGGCAAGGGAAGGAAAATCAAAATTCATCGTAGGTGTTATTAAGTTACTTATGTCACTTTTGAGGTTATCCTTTACATAAACGTTCTCAGAAATTTGCATGAGTCACACCATTTTGCGTGCTAAAACTGTTAAAGGGTTTTAATCTTCAAACGATCGGAGACTAAGTGTTCGTTTAAAATACAGTGGGATGAATTGCTAATTGTTAAGTACAAAGCACTGCCACCTCCTCGGAATGGACACGCTGAAAGCACGTCTGAGATAACTAAAAGGCAAAGTATTTTTCTCATATTTGCGCATGCGTGTCTTTTTATCGCATTGTGTGATGAGTTGGTTTTCCAAAACATCTCTTTTACGAATGAATGCGAAACTAGCAGCCTAGTCTTACGCTGGGTGCAATTTGAATTGCTGGATGAAATCAAATTTACTTCAATAAAACAAAGACAGCATACACCAGCTTGGTGAAACAGGAACATGTCACGGGGGCGGAATATTAAATGAACCACGCAACATAATGAAATCCGCGTGCATTTTTTTCCTTTTGCGTGAAGGACACAAGAAAATTTTGATCTTACCACGCGGCGGCCTAAACGTGTCACACTGATAGCATTCAAGTTAAGAGAGGAACAACGTTATTTTAAAAAATCTCTTCTGGTGGGAGGGGTGGCAAGACGCTTTCGATAAAACTGGTGGATCTTTCAAATTGTTAGCCTGCGTGCAGACGTCTCCTATTTCCTTGCACACAGGCTATCAAATTGTCTCTTCCTAGGGAAAGCTCTGGATTAACATGCAAGATAAGCCATTACGTTCCAAGCTCACACTCAAAATATTGATTTTTCTATTATCTGTTGTAAAGTTAGCCTCTGGAAATTTGATGGAGTATCGAAGCAATATCTTCTGATTGATGCTTTATTCTCACTACTTGCCTGTTTCACAGTGTATTAATATGTTAAGGAGAAACCACAAGCTCATCATGGTTTGGTTCTTCCTCCCAACCGCATTGTTATGGCGTGGCGGTTTTACCTTTGATAGCGGCAGTTTCCTTTCACGTGATCCGTTCCCACTGTCCTCCGACTTCACTCATTACACGTGGGACGAGCCATAATGCAAATGAGATCAGTTTCTTTGAAAATGACACAATTGCAGTGATTTAGAGGCCCTTTAAATTAAATACTGCTACAACGTGCTTTTAGAAAGGTGTCGTTTTTCAGTCAAAATCTCTTGTTGCCTCAGCACCGACGGACTTGAAGTAATTTATTTTCCCAAAAGCTCTCACGCTCGAAAGTAGCAAGAAAAAAAAAATAAAGAAAGAATGCATTTTGAAAATACCGAAAAACAAATGGCATAACAAGAGAGTCCTGCTAAAAGGCTTTCATTTGAATGGTATTCTCAATGATTTCCAATAACAAACTCAAAAGTTAGAATCGCATCACAATCATCGAGGTTTGGCTCCGAGGCTGGGAAAGACGTCCACGCCAGTGGAAAGTACAATTTAGAAAATTAAAAATTAATCGTCTTATATCAATTTCGTTGGATGCTTAAGTGTTTAGGCAAACTCATAGTTTACTAAAAGGTACGAATAACAAATATTGTCACTTAGAACAAATCTTTTTATCTTTGTCTTCCTTTTCAAAGCGCCCAGCGAAATTCATATTCTCTACTTACGCAAAAATGAGACCAAGACTGATGCCATTAAAACAAGTTTAATCAAAGCAGCATTGCATGATATTTTCTGTTGCTTTTGTAGCATAGAGTCCATCCTACAATCTGCAATAGAATAGGTTTTTTTGATAAGATAAACCGATAACGACACTTTCATCCCTTGTTCTTTTGTAATTAAAGTAAGCACAGCAGCCCCACGTGACAAAATTTCTTTTCTTGTGGTTTCCTTCACGGTTTTCTAGTGAAACGTTGCACGAAAGGCTATAATTATTAATTTTGTATTGTAGAAAAAAATCATTAGCACTGTTTTCGGTTTAAATTGCGTTATGAAAATGAAATCAAATGAACCTCAGTTCATGTCGTTTTTCAGCTGGAAAAGGAAACTACGTTTAACGCACAGAATCACCCTGGTATTGAGTACTCCAAAAATATGGCAAGGCCATTATGTTGTTAGAACCACTGTTGAGTTAAAATGCAAAAGGATTAAAAGATTAAGTCCGGTTTTATGTAGCCTATAAAAGAATACAGAGATGAGATTTATCCCAGTGAAGTCAATCTCTCCCCAATCAGAATAACGCGTTATCTGTGGTTAGAAATTTAAGAAAGAAACTCTATTCAAGATCGCATAATTTTTATAGCCACGGCGTCGCGTTTGGAAATATTTTAGTAGCTTTTACCACAAAAAAGAAAAAGAACCTTGAAAAGTTGGTTAATCCTTGGGCCGTGGTTGTAAGAGCAACAAAAGAAAACGTGCTTGAGAGGGCATACAGACAAGATGAATAATGCACAAAAGTACCTGTTAAAGTAACATTGAAATGTGCTCCTCAATACAAGCTTGGCTCAATGTGTCGTCTGGAGCAAAAAATCAAAACCTGGAACTATAATTTAGGCTCGCTAAAAGACGGGGGACACTGCAAAAAAGCTGAGACCACGTTTTCTTCCCACCAGACAAAAGAGTTAACAGAGTATTTGTTACCGGAACAATGTTGTATTTGAGTTGCTATTTGGGTTTATTTTGACCCTTTACACTGAGCCTTTAGGTGTGTTCAATCATCTTTTTTTATTTCTATTTTCTACGATAACGAGTAAAGAAACACGTGTTTTTTGTTAGACTGTTTTATCCATTCCCCTTTCTTTACTTCTAGAGTTTTCTGTTGTTCATTCCGTTTAAAGAATAATAGCTCAACAAATAGTGATTCAGTGTGTTTCATGTTTTTTAAAAAGTTATCTTTCATTCTATAATTCTTTTTACAAGACAGTCAATATTGTGAATATGCTTGAAACCGGTTTATAACGTTCTTAGTACGAAAACTACACTTATGAGTCCACTGGAGTTAGTCTCTTTTGGCATTGTGAACCCGGTCACGTTTTTCTTGTGTTCATTAACCTCTTGTCTTCACTTCAAGTCAAACCTATGCTCTTGTAATATTGTGCTATCTTTTGAGTCCTGGATGATTATTAAAAAGGGACCATTCGTAAAAGCTACTGAACAGTGCTTTCCTGTGGTGCTGTTCATTATGCTTTAGAAATTGATTCTTGGCGTTTGAGTCTGAGGATGAACTGATCCTACAGTGTAACCATTCATAAAAGCTACTAAGCACTGAGCAGTGCTTTCCTGTGGTGCTGTTTATTACGCTGTGCAAGGTGATTGTTGACGTTTGAGTCTGTGAATGAAATCCTAAGGTGTAACCACTCAAGTGAAAGATGCCACTGACCAGTACTTGCATGTGGTTCTGTTTGGTATGCTGTACAAGGTGGTTCTAACTTTCGAGTCTGTGGATGAAACCTTAGAGTAACTGTTTGACCAATTCAAATAAAAGCTGTTTAGCAGTACTTACTTGTGGCTCTCTATTACGCTGTACAAGTTGGATACCTAGTAAGTTTGACCATTCAAAACCAAGCTATTCTAGCTTTTAAGTCTGTGGATAATACCCTACAGTGCGACCTTTCAAATGAAAGCTATTCAGAAGTACTTACCTGTGGTTCTGTTTATTTACAAATGGGTGGCTACGTTTGAGACTGTGGGTGAAACGCTAGTAAGTGACCATTCAAATGAAAGCTACTTGGCAGCAAGGCGGTTTGTGTGATACTCTTTCTATTTGGACATGGTACAGGAGTCAATATCGTGCATCATCAGTTTAAGTTCTTGAACTTTGAGAAGGAAGGAGAAAAGACAGGATCCCAGAGAATTTGGAGAGAGACACCAAGAGCAAAACGGTAACCAGTAACTAATCATGACAGTTTTTGCTTAACCAAAGTTGCTAAATGTTCTGGTGTTGATGACCGTATGGCGTCTCATGTTAAACGTTGAACAAAATAGAGAGAAACTTGATTGAAATAGAGAAAGATCTGACAGACTGTAGAGACGTTACAAGAACGGTGATAGCTAGAGATTGACGTCATTCCTCATTATTTTTATGGTCATGTAGTGACCGATAAGTGATTTTTTTTTATTCTTGTACCAAGCTAAGCTCCTGGTTTAGCGAATTTGCGGCTTTGTCATCAGTTTGTTTAGAAACTGAACACACATCTTTGAAGTGAGTGAATTTTTTGTCACTTTTGTCACGTTTTCGCCGCGTTTTTTTCTCAGGATCTGAACATATATTTTTGAGGGGCACAGAGGCTGTATGGTGAAATGAAAGTTACTCATTAATTAAGTTTCAAGTTCATGTTGGCCCGAGATAGTTCGCCGTGACGGTGTGCAAAAGCTCTTTTATTCCCCTTCCATATTAATTTTTGTTCAAGGTTTCTTGCCTCTCACACTTGCGGGTATCAAACATAAGAGTCGTGTAAGTTGATTCTAAATTTTGAGACTGCGGATGAAATCCTCAAGTGTGACCACTCGGATCAAAGTTATTGAGTACACCGGGGACGGTGGTGTTGTTTGTTTTAAATAGTTTTTAAGACCTGAACATATTGCGTTTACTTTATCCAGATTCAGTTTCTAACTACAGGGAAGATTGAAAGGTCACAGTGAAGAACGAATCTCTGGCTGCATTGAATTTTCACTGAAAACCTGGTAGCTGCTTGCCTCACATGGCTGGCGTTACATCCTGAATTATTCATGTTCAATAAAACACAACGCACGATCGGTGAGAGCAGAAAATTGCACGTTGATCTAGACAAACCCATACTATTATTTTATCTCGATAGAGAAATCCTCCTGGATTGCTACTGCGTGTTGTGTAATTGCTTAGTGGACATTTACTGTGGTTCGTTGCGAATGCGTGAATCTGATTGGTTCAATTCGCTTATAAACAACTTTCACCGACACTATGTTCGTGGAAAGTAAATGTTGACTTATTCAAATATGACCTAAATGTTTTGTTTTCCATGTTGTTGCAGTGGCGGATCTTAAAAGAGGGACCCAGGTAACCCACCTGCCCTCCAACCGTTAGGCCGAAAATGTGAGGCCCGGAGATCCACACTGTTTTAAATTCTGAGACATTTTACTTTGCACACCCCCACCCACCCCTCCCCCCCACTCCTTTCCTCCTTGTTTTTCTCTTGGTTCCCACCTTTCGCGAAGCTCTGGATCAGCCACTGAATGTTCTATGCAGACAATTACAGTATACCTCTGCTATTATTATAATTATTATCGAATAATATTATCTCGAATTCTTCGCTATCTTGAGCTCAAACTATTTTCCCTTGGGACGGATGTTGCTCACTCATTTACTATTGGTTATTGGTTATCTCGAACTCCCGTTATCTCAAACAATTTCTGGTTTCCCTTGCGGTTTCGAGATAGCGAAATCTACTGTGGACCACTCGTCCGCCGTTTTCTGAGAGCAATAGTCGGCTTCTTGTCGTTGCCTGTTAATAAAGGATCTTCCCGTTTGGTTCCCGGAACGTTCAGAATTTTACAATAGTTAACTGCTAAAAATAGACTACACAGATGTATTATTCAGATACGTCACCTGATGGGCCTGTTAGCCAAGTATAATATGTTACAATTAGATACAATAAGGATGCATGGTTTTGTTATTCTTCAAAACTCAGTTGTGAACAAAAGCCTAATTAGTTTAATGTTCTTCGCGACCTAACGACCAATCGCCCATTCTACAGGTTCTCTGCTGCTTAGATATGAATTAAAATTGTACACATGCACTGTAGCGTTTTCAAGACAAAACAAATGAAACTCTTGAAGCCTTATACGAGCACTGCATTTGTTTAAACACTCAGACTTAGAGATACAGATCAATTGACGTTGCTTGTGTGTTCTGAGTATGCGCCTCTTTGTGACCACACAACACGTCTCCAAGCCTGCTTTCGCTCCTCCTCTAACCATAAATAGCAGCTATTCATTATATCTGAAAATTTCAAAGCCTAATATCCCCGTAAATTCTTTTGCTGCAAAAAAATCCACCAAATTCACTCGTCGATAGTTGCAGCACGTTGCAGCAGGTAGTGTAACTTTTTATATCACAAGTAAAGTAAAGACCAGGCCTTCTTCCATGACATGCAGTGTGGCACACAGTTCTAAGTATTTTCAGGATTTCAGTCATTGTTAATCAGAAGTTTCTTAACTATTCCAAAAGCAAACACCGCAATAGGGGCATAGCTGAGCTCTATAGCATTTATCAGCGGGTAATTTTTCTTTGCGGGCAAAATTTTCGCAATATCTGATTCGTCATGTGGGATAACCAAATTAAACCACGTAGCGTTACGCTGTAATGTCTCGATAACCTCGACATTGTCCATGATGTTGATAAATATAAGAAAACGAGCAAAATTTAAAAGTACAGAGTAAGTCTCACGCTTTAATGAATTTTATGGAAGCTGAAAATTCCACTCGAAAACCATAATGTAGACCACGACACATCAACACCTGCTCTGAATAAGACGCCCTTGAAAACGAATAATTCTATTGTTCTCGAGCTACTTAGAGTTAATTTAAAATTATGACTAAAAAAAGCAACTACACCTCCTTCAGACATTAAGTCTGAAAAAGTACAATGGATTTTGTCTCACCCTTGTGAATTTTATTGATGTTACTTACCTTACTACATTTAATCCCCTAAACATTAACACCCTCTCTGAATGAAACCATCTCGACTGTCAAACTATTAATGTAATCCTCCTATTTTTTGGCTACTTGGCATTAATTGAAAGACTCTGATCAATAGCCAGCTACAGTCCCTTTAGCCATGAAGTCTGAAAAGGTGCAATGTACTTTGTCAAAAGTTCACTATACTCAATTTAAACCATGAAACAACTTAACGCCTGCTCGGAAAAAAGTTTTTCTCGGCAAACTAGAAATTCTATTGCTTTTAGGAGTTACTTAGCGTAAAAGCTTAAATCGTGGCCTTTGATACCGTCTGTTGAACGACATGACAATATCGTGGACCACCGAACCATCATGATCCATGCCATCATAGGCTCCGGTAATTTACTGAGTTGCGCCAAGTAGGTGGTTTATAGACGCGTTCTTTGTTTGTTTTACCTTCACTTATAACTTGAAGTAAACAATAAAGTTTAACGTTTACTTCTACTTCAATCGAGCGACATAGTGATTTGTTTTTTGAGGGGGGGGAGGGGATAATGTAACTTGTAATTATTACTCCTACGACACCACTTAGTTAGTGATTGCTGCGTGGGTACACATGTGAATGGCATTTAAAAACGTTCTTTCATTGAAGTGCCATTTCCTTTCGCGTTATTACCGCGTGTCTTGACCGATAAACCCGATAAACATGTGCTCATGAAACGAGTTCACTTTCCATTTCGTTACCATAAAAAAAACCAACAGCAACCCAAAAAAAAAAACAAAAAAAAAAAAACAAACAAGCAAACACTAATGCTGATTTGCTTGTGAGAGAATTCAAATTAATTTGGAACGCCGGCGGAGAAAACTACCCAAGCTTGCGGTGTCTATATCGCGATACTCCTGAATCTTTGAGTTATCAGTGAGGTTCCTTAATGAAAAAAGATTTGTACTAATGCATGTAATGCAAAATATTGACACACAACAGAGGAGTTAAAGGGGCAGTGTCACGGGGATTTTCCGTGCGTTTCGTCAAAACTTCGCTGAAATTGCCATTAAATGCCTTCACTCTCACACAAAATACTCCTGGAACATCAAGAGGAACATATTAAGTGAACTCTTGCAAGGAGAGCAAACCGTAATACGTTTTCAATGATTTTTGCAAGATATAAGCACAGAATTTGAAAACGTTCGTCGGACGTTTTCAAGTTGTAATCCACTTCCATCTTGGCCATCTGTGGCCAAAGACACTTAGTAATAGCTTCACTGAATTAGTATGGTGTCTGAACAAGTAAATGACCAATATTTTTAGGCTTTCATATATGTTAATGTGACTATTGGCTTTTCAGTAGGGTCAAACGCAAGCAAAATCCTCGTGATACTGCCGCTTTAAAGGTGTCGCGGCTATGTTTGACTAACTGTCTTTAAATTTTTGCCCTGTGTTTATTTCTTTTCGTAAATCGGTCACTCCAATATGCATTAATGCATATTAATTTTTTATTGAAGAAACAAAAACTGTCCTTTGTATGAATTCAATGAGATGGAGACATAATATGTCTAATTGAACGCAACTTCTTTCTTTTCTTAAAATATTTCACTGTCTTAAAGGTCTTTCTTTGTTATTGCAAAAAAATATACACAATTGTTGGCCTGCGAACGCAGACGTATTTCCAGCCGTCGTTTCTCTCCGCCGAAAATAATTTTTGGCGGAGAGAAACGACAGCCGGAAATACGTCTGCGTTCGCAGGCTACACAATTATAGAACAACGCTAAATTTTAGCGTGCTCCCAGTGGTCGAAATCAAAATTTAGTGTTGCACAATAAAAACAATAGAGTCCTTCTGTCTCAGGCCCTATGCGTGATAGGTTCCCTCGGAAATTTGATCTTCAAACTTCAAATAAGCCCTGGAACAGCGTTCTCGCGCCAATATTTGTTGTGAACAACAAATTTCCTCGGGCAACCTATCACACGATAGTGCTTTCGACAGATTAAAATTAGTAAGAAAGTACAAGACTGAGTAAAATAAAAATAAATTTAAAAACTTGAAGAATCAATGGGAAGACATTGTCATTTAAGTGGAATGAACGTATCTAGCTACGTAATTGAAAAATA
Organism: Siderastrea radians; assembly: GCA_964017195.1. NCBI lineage: Eukaryota > Metazoa > Cnidaria > Anthozoa > Scleractinia > Rhizangiidae > Siderastrea > Siderastrea radians. The sequence goes on along the minus strand of OZ024891.1, from coordinate 32,360,423 downwards.
GTGCTAAAATAAAAGAAATAGTAGTTTACTGGCGATGCGACTTCACGGCAGGTTAAAAGATTAAAAGATATATATTATAATTTCACTGCCTTATTAAAGGGTACGGATCCCTATGGTCAAACATTGGCGACATACATATCCGTGAACACTATGTTTTGATTTACGAGACCGACTGTCATCAATATTTAGATTATTATTATTTTTATATTTCTGTAGTAGTAACCTTTGTTTGTGGTTTGACGTTTTTTGCATACTGTACGAATTTATAGTGAGGTAAAAAGGTAAAGAGGCACATGAGCCAAGGAGGCCCACACGACCAGAGCTTAACCCGGTACCCATTTTATACACCTGGATTGAGAGAGACAGTATGGGGTCAAATTTCTTGTCTAGGGAAACAACATGATGGCCGGGACTGGACCTCCAACCACCGACCTTGATCAGTCCAGCGAGCTAGCACTCTAACTGACTAGAACGCCACGCCCCCACGAATTTACGAATTTATAGTCATACTTGTTCATCATTGACTCGGCATTTGTTCCTGATACCATAACTATAGCATTAACTGATAAAGATTGGTAGTATCGATCCATCAAAGTATAAGTGCTGGAAATTACTGGAAACTATTGCGAGTCACCTTAAAACTGAAGCCAAAGAAGCAGTCTCGCGCTCACGATGAAATCTTATTGAAGCTAAAATTCCACCAACCTATAATGACGACCACGACGCATTAACACCTGCTCAAAATAAGACACTCTGACCACATATTCTTTTGTTTTCCGGATACTTGGCGTCAGTTTAGACACCGATTAAGAAACAACTACTGTATTAGCCATAAAGTCTGAAAAATGCACAGTGGATGTTGTCTCAATCTTGTTCTGAAGTTATCTATCTTACTCCCGCATCATTAGTACGTGCTCAAACTAAAACACCCTCTACAAACTATAAGTTATTTCGATTTTCGGCTACATGACATTGATATACACTTTCATCAAAACGCAACAACAGTCCCTTAAGCCATTAAGTCTGAAGAAGGTACAACGAGGATTCTATTGAAGTTAACTACTCAATTAAGTCAATTAAAGCCATGACACACGCTCGTTATAAGCTTCTGTCGACAGTAGAAAGTCTATTATTTGTAAGAGTTACTTAAGCGTAAATGCAAAACTGTTGACTTTTGATACAGTCTGTTGAGCCATGTGAGAAAATTGCAGACAACCGCACCTTGCCAACACAAGCTCCAATTTTTTATAGGGTGTCGCCAAGTAGGTGTTTTGTAGACATGTTAATTGTTCGTTTCACCTTAAGGGGTAACTTTCAGTTCACAATAAAGGACAAACGACAATACAGTGTCAAAATGGTCTGGTTTTGTTCTCCGTAACGTGATGCAATTATCACCATTAATTATCACGCGTACTGAACAGTACAGTGATTGCATGGGCACGTCTGGGAACTGAATTCTACAATTGCCGCAGAGCAGTAGTTTCTTGCCGTCACACTGGCATCGTCTTGTGTGGGACCTTGTGTTGCCATATGTTTTATAGGCACGGAATCGGCCTTGCATTGCTCCGAGAGACTGGCTATTTATAAAGGGGATGAAGATAACTGACCTTTTTTATTTTGCAATTGGTTTTCAGAAGACAACGTGCAACCGACGCAAAAGGTTCTCGTGTACCCTTTCACGAGGAACTTAACATCAGAAAAGTTCTTTGTCAGTTTTTAGGTATTGTAGTCTATTGTCTATTGTCTAGTGTCTTGTTCCTGTTGTTTTGCACCGGTACACGAGGACAGAACGTTTATAAGACAATGAATTAGAGAGTAGAGATCTGATATCGACTTTCTGTTTTTTTTTTCAGCACTGTGAAGGAATCTTTTAAAAGGATCCATTGGACGCCCTTGGTAGTATACACACTCTGGGTGCCCTTGTTCTCCAACCCCCCGAGTTAAATAGGCTATGGGAGAAGCAAACTCGGAGGTGCAAAGGAGAAGGAGCTAAAAAACACGTGAACAGACAGGGTCTTCGCTGCGAGGAGAGGAGGAGGGGTTGCCAAGCAAAAATCTGGTGGCGAACATGCTAACACACTGGTCTTTCTCGTAAGAAAAAAGAGTTTGCGGGAATGTTCAAAGAATATACAATCTTGGAACTGAGACGTTTGTACGTGATGTTCCCATTTAGAATGGTACGCTTAAGAGGTTCATTTAATTGTCCTACGTAAAGCGTAGAGTCGAACTTCCCTTTTCACTTCTTTTGAAAGGAGTAGGGACATTCGCTTCAAATTTCCTTGGAGTTCATTATTAAGTGTATCCGAATATAAATAGTCTCTACTTTTAGTCAAAAGCCTTTTATGTTGCTTTCTTTGTTGAGAAGAAAAGAGCACGATGGCAGATATAAATATAAGTCCGGTGCAAGCATAATCTTATTGTTGTCAATTCAGACCACATCAGATAAAAATTCTAACAAAACAGAAAAGGAAACTGTTTTCCCAAGTGTGTTTGATTAACGGGTGACCTCATTCTTTCCTTTTCTTTAACATTGTTCACCAGATGGAATTTAGCAAAAAGGAGCCTGCAGGAGTAAGATAACCGCTCCGGAAACAGTACACGACAACACGTGGGAAGAAGTTGACAAAAGGCTTTAACATGGTTCTATTTTGAAACAAAACTCTCTCTTTAATGAATTAAGTTTCGGAAACAATATGTTCGGTTTTAAAACATTGTCATTCATTACAAGAAGCTTAAAAAAGCTTCTCTGTTTTTGTCCTGTAGGAGCCTTAAACTATCGTGAAAAAACACAATTAAAAACTTGTAAGCACCTTCTTTTTCTAAACATACGTCTACAGACCATGAAACAATATTGTCTCACTTTGCATCACAACCATCAGCTTAGACAATCGCATACTTGAGTAGGGACGTTAAGCCGTTGAAGTCAGAGGAACTGAGAAAAATCAAGAGTTTCATGTCATTGGAAATTGAAACTTGTGATTAATAATTAATAGATGAATACCAAAATTGACCGCTATCAACTTGAACCTCAACCATCACGTCCGTATGTCCTTTCCCCTTGTGTCTTCCTCTCTGAAATCACGTTCCCATCAAAATTTTACGTACCTCGTCTTTCCAGTTGTTTACGTAAACAACCCAAGGCACTGTTCGAGAAGGCCACAGCCGGTTCCCGGTGTCGTGGTCTGTGCCGCTTGCATACAACACCCGTAACGTAAGTACGGTTGAGTTTTAATGCAAGCGGTGCGCTATAGATCTTAAGCAAGCGGCGCGCTACAGGATTTTACGGGTCCAGTTTGCATAAGTACTAGCGACTTTTTCTAAATTCCCCCGAGTGTTCGCATCAAGTTAGGTAAGCGCAATTCAGTGGTTTTCTATTTCTCAAAACAAAGTTAAGCCGAACGATGTCACATGAAGTCATACCCTGTTAACAAGACCTCATCTAAAACAGCTACACAAGCAAACGATGCGTGCATTATATGAACCACATCTTATAAACGATTTTACCTCACTCCCCAGCTGCCTCGTTCATCGGCCTTCGGTCAAGTGCCCACGCTGTTACAGGTATTTTAAAACAACTACCGAATATAAGCAAGCACGTGCAGAATACAAAGTTTGATGTAGGAGGCACTCTTATCTCCTACACTTCGACCTACAACCCTTTCCCCTATCATAAAAACTGCGGCTTGCCTCTGGTTCAAAGCAGTGAACCCTGTACAAGAAAAAGTAAAATTCGATCCTTGCTAATAAGCTAAAAATTCATCCCCAAATAAACGAGCAACAGAAATGAACGCCGTCACAGAAAGGCTTCAAACGTGAATTGCCTCTTTGTCTTCCAAGCAACTTCATTAGCCGGCTCTCTCTTCTTCAGGCTCTTTCTTCCCTCTCTTCCCTGGGCGCAAAAGAGAGACCCTGGGAACGAGGTTGTGTTACAAGCATTTTTTTTGTAAAGTAAAGTTTACTGAGGACCTTGTCAGCCGATGATCTGTTGAGAACAATGGGCTCCTACTACTACATCAGGAGCCCATGAATACTTTAATAAAATGAACACAAGCAAGAAAAACAACCCAAAATATATTTTGCTAATCAGACAGTATTACTCTCGAAACTTTATGGTGCGTGAGAAGAAGAAGTCTCTAGAAGGGATTGTCCCCACTTCGGGCTTAACTTTTCCTTCACTCTTGCAGCATGAGTAGGCTAAAGGTCCTAAAGGCTAAAAAGAGCAAAGATATTGCCTTTTGCTAATTATTGTTTGAAACTTGTCTACTGACTGAACACCACTTTTGCCTCTTCGAGTCCTGTCCAGACGTGTAAGTTTTCGATCCTTTTTCTTTGAGATGTTTCAAACGGTTAAGCTTTCTGTTCACACGTACAAGGTGCAGTAACTGGAATTAAAAAATAAAACACCTTTGCAAGAGTGGAAATTTGTGAAATCGTAGATTAATCGTTTGCAGATAGAAAAAAGCGGAGAAAAGATATTTTATCAGTACATTTCGGGTTTCCATCCATACGTAAACAATAAAAAACAACCGTAATTAAGGTTTTTAAAAAGGACGACATCATAGCATTGGAGGAAGTCACTATAAGGTAACTTTTTCGTTCGCCACCATCGTTTATGCGTGGAAAGCGGAAACAAATTAAAACGCCGCATACTTGGAATTGTGGGCGGAAATCTTTCAGAAAACGTTTTCGAAAATCCCTTTGGGGACGGCCACCTCAGCTATAATTATTTGTATCATTTGTAGCGTTTGCAAGTTTATGGTTCGACTTCCGATTGGCCTGTAGCGTAACACTATTACAGCCTCAGTGATTGAACGTATGGATACTATAGTCTTACTGGTCTACGAAAGTCTTTACAAATCCGCTGCCACGGTCAATTTAATGCCGCCAAGAGCCTCTTGCTCTCGTCTGTTCCTACGTGAATGTTTCACGTGAAAGCCCCTAGAAACCAAACAATCGTATCACCAGCTCGGTAAGCTGCCTCTTCTGTGCAGCAGTTGACGAACGGAGCTAAGAAACCCGTTGTTACTTGATGAGCCTTGACTCTTTTGCCGCGACTTTTTAGTGAATCTGACCTGGAAAACCATGTTGAAGAACACAATTTGAACGTTCCTGTTGGTCAGAGCGGAAGTCTCATAATGCGAGCAGGAGAACTCGCTAGCAGTCTCTCTCGCTTCCTCTTTGCTGACCCTTCTTCCTCGCCGTAAATCTCGCTTATTTCCGACTAATATCACAGGAACCTGACATTCGCCATCCGGCTTCCGCACCTCTTTGATGAGCTTGACCATTTGTCTTGCCACCTCAAAGCTGTAATGATCGTTGATTGAGTAAACTACAATGAAACCCTCTCCGTTCATGATGTAAGAGGCTTCTGCCTGCATAAAAAAGAAAAGAAAAGAAAAGCCGAAATAAAGGGTAAATTTCACAACTTTGGATCGCCTTATACCTGACAGAAAAAAAAAAGAAAAAAAGTAGCCCAGGCAAATGGTGGAAATAATTATCACTTGCGACGAAAAGGTTGTTTTGGTTTAAAAAAAGAAAACATACAAAAAAATTTTACTGAAGAGGGGACAGCTTTGTATGACGTAGAAACCTTGTCCTTGCTTTCTTGCTTATACTTTTGCCAAAACCTTCTGCGAAAATGACGTTATGAAAATCGTTTGTTCCCTTCTTTCGCCTTTGTAGCGAGCGCTTATTAATGGAAATACACTTTGCTGTTCGCAAATTTGTAAAGAGACATAATAATAATTCCTTTATTGAACTAGCTTGTTCGGTCCGTATTTTGAAGATACTGGTCTCGTTCTCTTTGTTGGAAGTCCATGGACTGAGCCTTCGGCTCGGTCCACAAACTTTCCAAAAAAGGAACTCGACCAATACCTTCCCAATACGGACCTCACGCTAGTTCAATAACATACATGTTCTGTGCGCGATGCAATGCAAATGAATTGACTACAAAATAACCCGCAGCCCGCCATTTTGAGTCGCGCGTGAACTCCCCGCGTTCTACGTAGCAAGTGCCGTAACAAGCGACTTGGAGCAAGTCTAGAAACCGATGGAAAGGAGTCAAAATTGACAACGAGTGAAAGTCTTAGTTAATTCAACTGCATTTGCAGCGGATCGAAAACAGGTTTTCAGCCATTTCTATTTGTCACATCCCGTTATCCCACAACAGTCAAAATCTTCATTCCCATCCCCTTTGGAGTAGTGCACAAAGTGATTAGGGTCGCGTGATTGGCTGTTTATGATTCCGCTTCTTCTAGATCACCTTTTATTTTCCCGCATCGAGCTCCCCTGACTACCAGAGCTTTTCTTGCGCCTTTTCGTAAAGCGGCCTTAGGCCGAAGGTCGATCAGCGAGAGGTAAACTTGTACAATATAAGAAACAGTAAGACATTAAAAGCTAGTCTCGCGTGGCCGCCCACGCGATTAATTCCTCTTGCACCCAGGACATTATCAAACCAACAAGTATACTTTTTTCCCGCTCCTTGCAATCCCGTTTCTTGGTTCCCAGCCCCCAAGTTTTTAGCATTCTTCATTCCTCCTTGAGTTTGTTGGATGCCTTTCCTCGCTCAGAATGTGTTTTTTTTTAGCCTAAATCAGTTCTCTGTTTAAGGAAAACAACCCTTGCATACGTCAAAACAGCCTTCCCGTGGAATGGAGCGCTTTTAATATTTCTTATATAATTATCAGGTATCAACTAAAGCGAATTATCTGATGAATTTCAGATATAATAGTAAGTTTTAATCCCGTTTTGTACCCAAGTAGCCGCCAAACAATAGAGCGAAGGCTAGCCTTGATTCTAGCTGGTAAAAATATATATTAATATGGACAATTCAAACGCAGTGAAGAATAACGCAAAATGTATGAAAATAAAAGAGAGTTCGGTGCATCAGTTTTGATGATAACCTTGTACCTAAACGTTTGTACCGTAGCATAGGTCTTGGCCATTTTAATTATCTCCAGTACATATCTGATTTGCAGCTGCATTTACTTCTTTTTGATATCGTCTGTAAACCGAACCTCTTAGTCGGCAAAATGCGCTGTTTATTTTTCTTGTTCGCACTCAAAGAAAAAAACATTTACGAACAATCATTTATGGATCAAAGACGAAGCGGCTAGATGCTTACATTGCCGGCCGTGTCCAAGATATCCAGTGATACGGTGCTATCTCCAATGGGTACGACTTTTTCGTATATCATCTCTGAGGAAAGAAAGATAGGTTAGGTGGGATTCAACTGAAACTTTAAAATCGTCCAGGTATAGCGGTGATGTGAGCTTTGAAAGCCACGAGATTTATAATATTTCGGCAAGTTGTCCTTTTGAAGATCATTTGACAATACTCAAGGCGTTATCGACCAAAGAAGCCAGCCTTATGAGGAAACTCAAGACCATAATTGACCATAATTGCATGCGAAAGCCGCATGTACAAAAGTGGACGGAAATCTGTGTACAAGGCCGAAGGGTTTTCAGACTTTTTCACAACAATGCGGTTTATTTGATGTTGATGGAAGTTATGATTAAGTCCTCATTTTGTCTATGCCGGTGGTTTTTCTCAAAGAAGGGAAAGCAGATCACAGATTGTGCTTGTATAAATAAAGAAAACGCAAACGACAAAAATATTAAAATGCAAAACGTTATCATTAATTCACTTCAAAGTTAATTAAACTAACTTACGTTTGTATGAAAAAATATATATATGTTAGTGTGAAGCTAGTGTGTTGAAGAAGTATGGTTCTAATCTTTTCGTCTGTAGATGAAAAAAAAAGCGTGATCGTTAAAACAAAAGCGACTGAGTAGTACTTTGTCATGTTGTTACTCGTCGTGCTGTATAAGGCAGTTCTCAATTTTCAGTATGTGGACGACACCTTAATGAAAACTAGTGCGCAGTACTTTTATATCTAATGCTGCTAGTTTCTTCTGTTTTTTCTTTATCTTGCGCTTGTGTCACTCTTGAAAAACCTGAATTAAAAAAGTAGCCGTAAACAAAGTGCAAAAGTGCAGGTTACTCGAGCTACATAGAAGTAGCAGGCCAATTTGTTTTGAGTTATCGTCTGTGGAAAACGAGGGAATGCAGAGGGAGTGAACCATACACATGAAAGGTGGTCAAGAATAAACAGTAAGGTGACTACAGGTCCTCTGAGTTAATTCGCGCTCGGGCTTCACGTTCGCAACACGTACTACTGGACACGTGCTTCGACGCAGAACAAAAATTGGTCTTCTACTAAGAGGATTTACAATTTAATTTACAATTTGCAGGCGTGTCTGCAAGTAACTTCTGCTTTGTGCGAAGCAATTTGCAAATGAGCTGCTAAAGAAATTATCGCTCGATCAATATTTTGTACATAAACCTGGCGGTATTTTTCACCAACTCATCCCGAGTTTCCGGTTTGCGTCAACGGAGAAGTCGCAAGTGTAAGTTTATTTTAACCTGAGATGAACTATTTTAGATTAGCTGTCTTGCTTACCTAGTGTGGGATCGTATTCGTTTAAAAAACGGCCAGTCACGAAGCGAACCACCATAGCTGCAAAGCAAAGCGAAGAGAAATATGCCAATCAAACTAATCGTTGATCAAACATCGGGCGATATGAAAGTTTAAGTAAAGCCGACAATATAAATTCTGATAACAAATCCAGAATGACACATACTGATTGTGCCCTAACACTGTACAGGGGAAACCGAAAATATACCAACTTTCCTATATGAGGAACTCAAGTGGGATCCCTTGATAGACTAGGAAATAAGCCAATAAACTGACATTGCTTCTTAATTCCTGTTTTCTCATTGTTCTGTCTTTAAACTAACAGTAAATGTTCACTGTCTTTGCAAAAACGAACCGGGCTCACTTCAGACGTTCGCGAGCTATCAGTCAAGGTCGTTCAAAAACTGCTAATTCGTAATACCCTTGGGCGGTCAGTATTTTCTGTAATCTGCTGTTAATCTTCTCATCAAGGCATCCCATCTCAAAATAACTAGAACTGGATTCTCTCTCTACAGTTGGGCAAATGTACATACACGGGGACAAAGAAAGCAATTGATAATCTAACCACTACCTGATCATACTGTTAGCTCAGAGAATTTGTCCAAAATCCGTTTAAGTTTATTTTTAAGTCTCAAGATGAAACATTTTTATAAGCGAGTTTGGAGTTTGAAGCACCGTTAACGGTTAACAGTGTGATATCTGTCGATTTAAAGGTTTGTGGCTCCTTATGAAATATCTGAAACGGCTCGCTTCATGTGAGCGTGGCTCTAAATTTTGAGTCCGCAGAGGAAACCCAAAGTGTGACCATTCAGTTGAATGCTTGTAGCATGTACTTGTCTGTGATACTGTTTATTTTTAACAGTTTTGGAGTCATTTAAAAAAATAAAATTCTACCAGTTTTGAAATCGGAAATTTTGGGATTTAAGGATTAAGTCAGGCTATTTACCTGTCTTGCCGACACCCCCTGCTCCTAGCATCACAATGGAGTGTTTCTCGCCCCCGTTGGAAGCAGTCTCGGAGTCTTTGCTCCCAGACTTCAACTTATTTGCCAGAAGACTCGGTCGTTTCTTTGATGATTGAAAGTCCAGTTTGGTCGGGCTGAGCTCATCATTTGCGCAACCTAAACTATTGCTTCTTTTAGCGAACGGTTTTTTATCAGCGGAGTACGGCAATACGCCTAAACTGCCTCGGCGTGCAAATTGATGAGAGCGTTGCTGTGGTGGCGTGAAACTTCGTGGTTGACGCATTGACGTTGTTCCACAGAACCGCAGAGGCGCCGTGTTTTCTCGTCGTAAAGACATGTGGTATTCACGCTCCCCTCATATTTCCACTGTGCGATCAAACTAGAGAAAGCTGACGTTGTCCTCTGTTTGAAAATCCTGATCGACCTGCTGCGCAAAAATAGATGAGGTTAGAGGTTTTTCATGAAAGTGTCAGCTGATATATAGACCATATTGTTCAAGTTGACAGGCGTTTTATTGTCATGCTGCCTAAAAACAACAAAGGACACTTTGGGCGCATTCCATTTTCCGACACAATATGGAAAATGCAAATGTCAAAACAGCTTTATCCCTTGCGGTACTTTAAGCCGTTTGAAGACTGACTGGTCAGTCTGTCAAGATTTGTTCAAGAGCGTCTTAGCAAAGGTTATGAGTTTATGAGGTTATAGCTCGCATTCCAAAAAGGATCCAATCGTAGGGATAAAACCTTAAGCTTTCGCTTTTGTTGCCTTGCAAATACGCTTGGTTTCCGCTTTCGGTTTAATTAATTTACTTTAGTTCTTTGGCGGGACAATAGATCTAACGGATGTGTGGTAATGGATCGTGAAACACACGCTAAAGGAGTTACTCTAGCCAAACTACAAGTGTATTTAAGTACAAAGGAAGCGCTACGAGTCGATCACTCTCTCGAGCAGACAGAACAAAATCAAGTACTGGTATTAATGTCTTACAGCTCAAAGAGGTCTTTTAAAAAGTAATTATTATCTAATTGTTCATTATGCAATCACCAGCATCGATTACATGCAACAGAAAACCGCCTTAACGGCAAAAAAGTGTCCATTTAACTTTGATTACAGAGGTTTGATTATTTCTCTTTTGTACGCTTCTTCTGTCTAATTAGTACAAATTGTGTGTACCTTTATCTTTGGTTCCTTCACCGGCCAATTGTGTGATTTCCGGTTCGTGTACCACAGAAATGAAGTTTTAATTGCTCGTACAAAGTGTTGACATGATAAGCTAATTGTGTGGCGTGTTTAATAGCCTGAGATGTCCTGAGATCCCGGCGAAATTTGTTTTGAGCGGGCATTTCAGGTTAAGTTTTAACCGTCTAAACCCCAATATCAACATGCATGTTCTCCTCATTATTCTCAAGATACTTCTTGTGGCACTAGTTGAGACAATTTAAACATATTTTCCTCACAGTTGTCAGTATATTCCTTCTGGTACTAGTTGGGAGAATTTCGTTTAAAATCAAGACAGTTAATCTTTGGTGTTCATTTCACCACCTGGATGTTTGATCAAATTGCTGTATTGTTGGGAGAAATAAATTGCTGGTGACTATGGGGTTAAAGGGTTAACCCTTTCGCGCCTAGGAACGCCCAAGTTCAAAAATTGAAAACAGTTGAAATTTCGTTGACATAATATTCACTAAAAGGTAAAATGATGTATATACAAGGCTAAAAAAAGATAAAAACGGGGCTATGAACAATTAAAAGGAACCAAACGTTTTCGACAAGTATGTCATCATCAACCCTGATGATGACATACTTGTCGAAAACGTTTGGTTCCTTTTAATTGTTCATAACCCCGTTTTTATCTTTTTTTAGCCTTGTATATACATCAGTTGAAATTTCGTTTTGAAAAGTAGAAAAAACAAACATCACCTTTGAAAAGTACTCCTCAATAGATTTCATCTGAATGGTCAAGCTTTCGGGTTTCGTACACAGATTCAAAAGGTAGAACCACCTTATACAGCATAGTCAACAGCACCACAGAAAAGTACTGCTCAGTAGCTTTCATTTGAATGATCACGCTTTAGGATTTAATTCACATACTCAAAAGTTAGAACCACCTTGTACAGCATAATAAACAGTACCACAGGAAAGTACTGCCAAATAGCATTCATTTGAATGGTCACACTTTAGGATTTCGTCCACAGACTCAAATTTAGAAGCCATCTTATACGGCATAATATACAGTGAAGTGCTGCTCAAAGATTATCACTCAGAATTGATGCAACCATTTGTTCTGCTAACTCGAGGAAGTTAACAAGCCTACTCTTAAAAACAAACAAACAAAATACGCGTTTACGCTGGTACGGCTGAGAAATAAAAAAAAATTACAGGATTTACGTGATAACCAATGCGTGAAAACGGAAAAAGCTGCGCCTGTAATGACTCCTGTTGTTTAATTTACTTTCCAGACAATAAAATTGCGGCGAAAAACATTTCTTATAATCCGCTTTCCGGCCGGCTTGTGAAAACCTCTATAGTGCTTGCCTTTAACTTAAATTCGCTTTAACCACTGCGTAGATCTATAGTAGTACTAAACTGCTAGCAGTTCCTTTCTGGATAGTCGAGAGGGCGCGCGAAGTACCCGAGTGAAAAAGCTGAAAACTGGAGCGAACGAGCGGAGAGTTCCTCCTCGCTCCAGTTTTTTGCTCGGCTATTTCGCGCGCCCTCTCGACTATCCAGAAAGGGACTGCTAGCAGTCTATAGTAGTACGTAAGCATGATAGCATCATTGTTTGTTTGTCACGCGATATAACCACTTTGACATGGATTAAATCTTGCTGTGGATTTCTTTAAAGGAAAAGTTTCTTTGAGATTGCTACGATTGTTTTCAAAAAAAGTTGCACGACCGTAGGTGTCTGGACAAAGAAAGATAACCAGATGACTTTTAGTACCAGAGGCTTCAGCCCCCCCGCCCCGGGGGGGAAGCGTCTCTCATATAAGCTATGTCAGCAGTATACATGGTTTTCGAGTCATTTTGGTCTGTAATAGGGTGTGATTTTCCTACTGTTCTCTACTAGGATAGAGATTTGTGCCCTTTTAAGGCCAACATCTGAAAAGGCATGGGTGTTTGAAAAACCACGAGGGTTTAACCTTATTCCCAGCCGTTGACGAGGGTTGCGATGTCTGGGCCCAAACCGCTACTAAAAATTCTGTGAAGAACAACCCCCTTTCTCCTTGCTTAGCTTTATGTCTTCTGCGCAAGCGCGTTACAGGCTAGTGAATGAGGGGCGAAGCAGAAGAAGTCTTTGGCATCCAGGAGTAGACCTAGACAGAACAATCTTCATAAATACTAGCCTGCGTGCAGACATCTGCACGTAGGCTACATAAATACCTGCCAAACACTGATTTCGAATAAGAACTAAGATGGGGTCTCATATGTGGACCCAAGGCAACTGTTCACCTTTCAATACGTCATTAAGGCAGATTTCACTTGCGTTTCTTTAGAGTAGTTCTCCGTTGAATGTCACTTTGTCGTAGGACCAAAACCCAGGTGAGATGCCAACAACACAATAAACCAAGCAGGAATCAAAGCAACGACATCAAAATGGTGGCAAGAGCGGGAAAGCGCGCGGACAACGTGTGCAAGCTTTTTCTTGAGGTCTGATTGGTTTAGAAAGTGGGGTGAGCTTTATTGATCTCTTTATTAACCAATCACAGAGCACAGTAAGGCAAAAACAAAACGAGAATTAATTTCGACGCTCAACTGGCTTATCACGACCCAAAATGAAGGCATGTCTGTTAAACTAATCTTGTATCTCTTTATCGTCTCACACTGATGATGAATGTAATAATAAAACAGCTTTACTGACCTTGTGCACGGTATTTTTGTCATCAACAGCTGTCGCATTTTTAAAATGCCGCAATTTTTAATTTCCTTAATATGACAGCTCGTCAGTGAAAAAGGCTTATTCACTTAGACGCAAATAGCTGTTCAGGAGATTTTTCCCCTATCAAATAAAAACATACTAGGAAGGACTTTGTCACGCATCACAAAATTTTAATGCCTGCACAAAAATGATTAAAACGAACCCTCAGTCCTTTTAGGAATATCCTCCTATCTCCAAGTAAGTGAATTCAGGCTGTCGCGAGAAGGAGTTGCAGTAGAGGGATCGGCTAGCGGTGTGTAACAATGAATATTACTTAAACAGCCTCTTTCTTGAATTAATGTCGAACAATTTTAACAGTTGCGGCTCTTCGTAGCTTTAACAGTTGCGGCCTTTGGTTGCTTTTGCCGGTCCCTGACGAACAAGGCCGGGAAATCAGTTCATATATTATAAAAGTAAAAATCTTTTCTTGGCTGACCTTGAGACATATTCAGCTCTGAATCTTTGTTTTTAATTTTTGCCAGCTGGCAGGCAATTTTTTTGCAATGTACTTCCGTTCGGAGTACTATCCAAATTTAGCATCGGAAAGTGTTATCAACTTCTCAGCCTTTGGCTCCGGCTGATAACACTTTCCTTGACCTCAATTATTCTGATATCACGCGAGAACTCATCCAGTAATTGTTAAGGGGTATGTCATCGTATAATATGAATCTCCCCCATATAGAGAATAAGTTGTAAATCGAAGTCCTCAATATTTGCTATTTAAATGACATTATAAGGTGAGAAACAGTTTCAGTACACAGCTGATAGTCCTTTAACCAACAAGCGTAGATTTCAACGCTCATCGTTTCAATCCAATAGCAATTAAAATTCTTTCCATACAATGGTGATACGGCGCTACCTGATAAAATCAAATATTGACTTATTCAAGCTTTCAGTTTTGCTACTGTACATTCACCAGGTCACGCACAGGTCATCATTTTTAATGTTTGATGAGGTTTTTTCATTTACAGCTACAAAAAAGAGAGCAAACTCGCACTGGTTTTACGACTTCAAGCCATTCATACAATGCGCTATTGTTGTCGAAGACCTCTTTCCCCCCTCATATAAAGGTCTATAAAGGATGATTCGATTATTGCATTTCACAGTTTAACAACCCTACTGACAGATTGTGTCAGTGATGTACTCTACTTATGAAACATCGCAAGAGGAGACACTTTCAGAGAGCAGCAGTTGGATAGCTAGATGGATAAAACATGCACTGTCATGGACAACTGAACACGCCTACTAGCGGATGAAATAAGTGATATACTCCAGCTTTGTAAGACTGTAAAGAGGAGAAATATTCGACGAGAAAGCGGTGAATAGTAAGATGCATTTGTATATAGTTCGATACCGGGCAAAACCGCGCAAGAGAGTGATTCAATTAGATATGGATCAAGACCTAGTAGTTATTCCCTCCAGTAATAGTTCTGTATAATCGTTAAGAAGAGAAACGGTCAGAAAGCAGTTCAGAAATACACACAAAACAAATGATGCAGTGGCAGGTAAACCAGTGAGAATAGCTCACAACTCTCCATTAAAAATAGAGGTGTTTACCTGATTCGTAGGTGAGCTTCCAAGACTCCTAAAGAGAAGTTTAAGCAGCCACATGTACAGTCGAATGAACCTGACAACACGGGCAACTGATTATTACACAGTACCGTTTACGATCTATTCAGCGGTCAAATTGGCAGGTTTGCCTTGAGGCGCCTTACAGACTGAAGGCTTAAAGCTACGCATTTCCGCATTTAATGCCTTGTGTACATAACTTGAATTGTCCTGTGATACAGTTGCCATTAACGAGGCTGTATTATGTTTTCTTTGGACAATCCACGATCCATATAATTGCCCACAAGAAAATTTTCTGCAAATATTTACTCGGCTGTTGCAATTACCGATGCGTTTTGTCTTCTGCGATATTAATCCAAAATTCTCCTTTCTTGAAAAAGCTATTTACTGTCGATAAAATAAATAAGTAATAACCTTTCGCAGTTATTTCCCGACTATTTTAATACATGAATATTTCATTTTAAGGTACTTGTATAATTTCACTGCATTTCGAATTCTGCAATTCCATTTGCCGTAATTAATTAACTCCTTATCACTAGTTTCATAAGGAGTCCATCCTCATTGCCACTGATAAAGCAAAACTAGGGTTAGTTTGTTTCCGGCCGTGAAGAAATTTTATTTCACTAAATTTAAGACAGTTGTTATTTTGTTGGCTTTAGAACCCCTTAATAAAAAAAGCTGGAAATCTAATCGCGTGACTGTTTGATCAACATGCGCACACGGCCTAGAGGGTCTGGACCACAACCTCGATCGCGCTTTTGCCCGTGCGTCAAAGATGGTATAGCCGGTGTCGTGTTACAGGGTTAACACGGCTCCCGATATGATGGACGAAAAAATATGACGGACAAAGTTCTCTGGAGCAAGTGCGAATAAGGACTGTGACACTGGGGAGAGAAATTGCACCCTCAGACGCCCGCTTGCATGCCGTGATTTTCGAACATTGAGCAGATATGGGCCTCAAAAAGTGAAATAACATAAGTGAGACGTTCATCGAATAAAGCTATTAATCCTAAAGTTATTGTTTTCTAGGCACTAAACAAATTGATACTCCCTAGAAGAAACGTGAGATATCGAGGAGGAGGTAAATTTTGAGTCACCATTTTTGCTTTTCTTTAGGTTCATTGGTCAGCGCGTCGAACTTAATCAGTGTTCTCCCAGGTTTTCCATGCTTTGGGATTGTTTCGAATGAAGAAAAAAATGGCGCGTGAGGAAAAGATGTGAGGGTGAAAGGGATCCTCTTTCCTCTTCCCTCAACATAATTTTTCCACGTGTGCGATCTGTTATCTTTCCCTACAGTCTAAACGTCTGGAAATCTGAAGCCGAAATTTTAATCTGGAAGTCGGTGGCTCGGGTCTTGCTTTTTGCCCTCGAGACAAGAGAACCGTGTAACTAATTAACATCTCTTGCTACAAGTCTTTTAGAATACAGTAGGCACGTTCAGCGTGTTAGACTCCCTATCGGAAGATCGAAGGGCCAGTTAGTTCATCAAGTCTTGTTGTGTCCTTGAAAAAGAAACTGTACTCTATATTGTCTCTCTCCACCAGGTGTATAATGGATACGAGAAAACCCTTAGGGAAGAATACTAACAAAATTCTAGGGTTAACCCTGCGATCGACTAACATCCCGTTCATGGGGTGGGAATAGTAATACTCTTGGTTGCCATATCAGTACAGATACTAATCTCGTATCCAGAGCCCTCAGGCTTTTTGGTCAGCGGGGGGTCAGCGATTGTACAGATACTGGAGTAACGCGCCGGCTGTGTGGCCGTTTGGAGGCCATATGCAACTTTACTTGCACTCAGTTTGTTATGGTTCGTAAATTGCATGGGAACTCTTGGCAGTGAACTGAATGCATCTTTTGAATGTTTTGTTCATTAAATAAGGTTGAATATTGAAGAGATGGGAAGAGCTTGATATGGATTGAGTTCGGAGATGGTCACCAACTTCTTGACGAATTCCATGAGAACACTCCCTACCTTCCAGGGGTTAACAATGAGCCTCAAGTGTGCTAGAAATGGTACTTTTAACTTGGGATTTTCTCTTCCCCCGGCTTACCTGTATTTAGTAGCTGCACGCCCCTTAATTCTGGGGGTGAAAACTGCACCTGATGTCATCACACAAATAGCCTACAAGGGACAGGTGTCCCGTAAGAGCCTGCGAGTCTAGTGGTATTGTCCGCGCAAGGGCGAAGCGTGAATGGTGGAGCCGAAAACACGAGTTACAAAACCGGGAATGCCCGGAATGGTTTGCCGTTCGCTTTTGCAACTCCGCCCTCAAACTTTCCCTTTGGGAAGTCAATACTACCTGTAGCTACGCAGACGAGCAGGCCAAACATCCCATGAGCAACAAAGTCAGAGTCTCCGCAGAGTGCTGGTTTGTTCATGATCATAGGCAGTGTGCCCTTATTACGAGTAGTTTTCAGGGCCGTAGCCAGTATGAGGCAAACCGAGGCACTTGCCCCAGTCATTTTTTCGTTTTCTCAGGCATTTTTTTTTGTTTAACACCCCAAATACTTAGGAAGACAATTTAACCATGGACATTGCCTCAGTCATAATTTCAACCATGGATATTGTCTCAGTCATAATTTTTTTCTGGCTACGGCCCGGGTGTTGCATACTTTTTACGGCATAACTTTCTCAGGCAAGAATAAGAGGAACAATATTTTAGGACTTTTTCTCAATGCGAAGGAACTTTTAATAGCTGATTGCTGATGAAAAAAGTTTCCAAAAATTAGAGATCGGTGGCCATGGTTATTGATATAGAACAGCAGATACAAAATTTTCGCGGGAAATTTTACACATTCGAGGGTTGTCATTGGTTGAAATGACCTGAATGAATGACAGACGCTCAACAACTAACGGGAGGAACGTTTGATCAACACAGCTTTGATTCCTTTGAGCTCGGAAAACTTTTGCTTTCCCTGAGACGGCAAGGAATTGGAATTACACCTTCGACTGAAAAGGTAACTCCCAGAAAGATTTACGATTAAAAAATAAGGAATCCACCAAAAGCAACTATCCGTACACGAAGCAGTCAGAAACACAACATGGTAGAACGCGAAGTTCTTTCGTGCTTCCATCTACAGATGGTTTGGTTTGATTTAGTAAATAACTGGACCTCGTTTTAAACTCCGTTCTTGGTTATATTTAAAGTACAAACGGGATTTTTGAAACTCGATTCTTTGTGGAAATAGGCTTTAAAAGCTTATTGTATTGCCAGGAAGACTACGAAAATCGTTCGACCGTACTACCATGTCTGTAAGTAAGATTAAGCTTAAAGCAAAGTCCTTAAATTATCTTATAGGATTACTAGACAACACTTTCTTTCTAATTTTATTTCCTTTTAGGACTACATTCTGTTTTTAAAACCTTGCTGGTTTGATTCTACTTAAAAAAAGTGCTCAGTACGTAAGCTAACTTATAAACGATAAAACCACACCAGCTTAATTTATGATTCAAGCTGTTGGATTGAAGAGTTTTTATCCAAGTTAAGCTTAATTCAAGCACATCCGAAAAACTTTTTGAATGATCAAAAAGGTTTGATACTTTGGCTGATTAATCCAATACCAAGGTTATCCAAACTGAATAAAAATGTTTAGCCTGGCTTACTGAAGTTCATTCTTAACATTGCTCGGCTTAGAAATGTCGCTTACAAGTTAAATCTCTCTGATCCCTGGGCGCTTAAACATTTCATCCAGTGTTATGTGGGAAGAATACAAAAGCATGGATGTCAATTTTTGATAAGAACACTATCTGATCGGTTTCTTGGTTCTTCCAACGGGATATTGGACCAACATTTTACCGCTGGAGAAACATAACAAATAAGATGAAGTCTTTGGACGAAATTATTTGGTTGTTTAGCCCATACCTTATCCCGAATTTTTTCACCTGTCAGGCCCGGCCAGGGGGTAGTGGGTACCAATATACCTCATTTCTTTCCCCAAGGATACCAATATACCTTAAAAATGCCAAAGCGCTGATAACAAATACCTAAAATTATTGTAATACAGAATACCCTATGCCTGAAAATTTTGGCCAAAAATACCGAATACCTTTGGTATAAAACACCCTAGATACCGTATACCCAAAACCCCTGGCCGGGCCTGACCTGTTTGTTCTTTATCTCTTTTGTAGACATTAAAGCATGTTTTACTCCGTTGATATTTTGACACGTAAAGGAAGACTTGGTCTCATCTGGTAAGCTTGAATAACCCTCCTCGAAGAGATTTTTTTCTCGGGAGTGTAACATAGGTTTCCTGTGATAGGGCTTAAATTGATGTTGGATGTAGGATGCTGATAAGCAGGGTGAGCTCTCTTGTAAGTTGGGGTGAGGGATGTGGGAGGTCTGAATTTCCCATGTAGCACAGACTCCCCCCCCCTGTTTTCTCCAAGGCTCCAGCTTCTGTCCCCCTAGTAGGGTCATTTATCTAGAAAAAAATATTTTGCAAACTAAAATGTCCCAACAGAAAAAAAGGTTCTTCCATCCATTCTCTAATCATTTGATTAATTTTAAAATTAAAGGTGCTGTGATAAGAGCGGTCAGCAACCAACTGTGTGGCCCAGCTACACGTAGGTTCAATTCCTGGACTCAGAGTCACATATGCTGTTTGTGGTTGATTCTTCGTCCTGCTGTGAGGGTTTTTCTCTGGGCTCTCTGGTTATCCTACCTCCACAGGAACCAACATTTCTAAATTTGATTTCGATTGGGAAATGGCAGAGGAACTGCTGTGTGGATTTTCAATGCCATTTCCATTTACTTTTACTGTCAGTGCTATATTGTACTTTCTGTTCCAGCAAATACAGTTTCATTTAATTTTTTACTCATTAACAGAGGTCTTATAATTCCACAGATCTCCATTAGAAAACCCCAAATTATAAAGGTAGTGTTTTTGCCATTAACCAATTTAACACTTAATATGTATCCATGTAAAGGCTTGCTGCCACTTATGGTGAATCTAAGAGAGGAATGATGCATCGCGAGTATCGAAAGGTCAACATATCCAGAGCTTGGTATGTAACTTCAACATTTCACAATACTTCTTACAAGAATTAGTTTTGATTTCGGTCCTTCTTTGTTTTAATTAAAGCAGTAGCAACAACTATTCTTATAAACTTCATCCACTAATCAGCTTTAGCGCACAGCATACCCAATAAATGTTGTAAAAGCTCTACTGAGCCCCCATTTGGAAGTCTTCATAGCAAGTCCCCAGGAAGGGGCATAAGAAAGAGGGGAGTTCTTGGTAATTGTAGAAAAAACTTGATTTAGTTTTCCCTGGAATGTCTCTTACTAACTAAATCAGATTAAAATTGGGTTGTGTATCATTTTACAATTAAAAGATCATTTATACCCTAATTCAATGTTGCTTCTAAAATTTGTGAAACCAAGTTTCCCTAAAAAAGGACTCAAATTTGATATACATTCAACCAATAGAAATCATAGTTTGATGTTTTGACCATTTGCCCTCCTCTACCAATTTTATTCTGTGCTATCCCAAGCAATATTTTAATTGACAGGTTCCAGCTTCAGTCCTAATTGGCATTTTCAAATCTGTTGATTAAATTGTTTCCTTTTTATAGCAAAAAAAAAAAAAAAAAAAAGACCTAAAAAGTCACTTGGGGGTGTTTGATACTGATACACCCCCCTTCTTGAGCCCAAGAATTTAATAAGTTCCCTGGGGGCCTAATAGACCTTTAACAGTAGGCCATTTTTGCAATGGCATCATTTGACTACAATTAAATTATCCTAGTGAGGTTTTAACAGTAGCACCAGAAAACAACAAACTGAAAGATTCTGGAGGTTTTAGCACTTAACCCTCTCAGCCCCAGTATCAGCATTAATATTCTCCTCACAGTTGTCAGTATATTCCTTCTGGTACTCGTTGGGAGAATTTCATTAAAAATCGAGACATTTCTTTGGTGATCATTTTCTCTATTCTCATGACCTGTATGTTTGATGAAGTAGTGATATCGTAAGGAGAAATTAGATGCTTGTCACTCTTGGTGCTTAGAGGGTTAAAATGGTGCCTCCTGAAAATGAGCTATAAGGGTTCAAAGCTTAGCTTAGCTTAGCTGTACAAAACACTCATAGATACGTCAAGTTTAGAATATAATACAATGCCATCATGCATGCCTGCAACCTAGCTACCAGTATTGACTGGAGTGCTGTTCTGGCAATGGCAACATCTGCTGCCAGCATCAGAAGCCCAGATCTCAGGTCATTACCTCTGCCATGCCTGCAAAGTTTACTTGAGTTCAACTCTGCAAGAAACTCTGTCCAGCAAGTTTGACACAAAAGTCTGTTATGAAAATATTGCCCGTGGCACACCTTCAGTATACACCTGTCTGGTAACTAATTAAGATGATTAATTTTAGCATTATTTTCCCTACTTTTCATTGAATACCAGCAAAAGGCCCGGGGATTGCTGGAAACAAAATGTCCATACTATTTACAAGAACCAGACAAACAAGAAACTAAAATAGTCTTTCACACTGCATTAAAAGGGACTCATAAACAGTTCACAAGACGAGTCCTGGTTAAAAGCCTTTAATCTCCAGGTACAATAAGTGATTAACTAACACAACATGAGAAATGTCTATAAAAAAATAATAATAAACGTCCTTTATTGACCCTCGGTAAGTGATTATACCAAGGTGCTAGTGGGGCCTAGCATTTAAATCTTAGAAACATGTTCAGTTATGTTCAATATTTAATGTTGAACATAACTGAACATTTTATGCAAGTGATTAGCAACCAGTGTGTTAACCCCTTACAATAGAGAGCACATGAAATACTCTTCAGCCAAATTTTTCTGTCTTGTACCCTACAAGGCACACACTTTAAGATAATTCTAGCAGTGGTCATTTTAGATTTTAACAATCTAGGAGGTAACAAACCACAAATTTCAACCCCTAGAAGGTACAACAAGAACCTCATCACTTGAACATCCTTCGTGGGTCACCAGACTGCCTCATAGGAGCCCTGTTAAGATCTTGCATAGTCCATTCTTCGCCGTCTGACTTAAAAGGATCTTCATCACCTCCTCTAACAAAAAAAAGTTACAAATGTGACACATAAGATGATCACATTTCAAACTGTTGGCATCATTTTTTCACTTGGGTAATCAGTGGACTAGACTTTGTGTTCAGGAAAAGATTTTGTCCATACGAATGCTGCCATTACCCTCATAATTTTTGTCAGGTTAGCATGTAATGTAAGTCTGAATCAAAAAGCAAGCTACTTGGAAGTGCAGTTTTGGAAAAAAAAGCACAGTACACAGGGTTCAATCCACTGAGTTGGTGAATTCTTGAAATATAAACAATTATTACAAAAAAAGTAGATAATCTGCAAATTTCAATTGATTGTTATCCAAAATTGCCAAAATTGATGAAATGAGTAAGAGTTGTGAGTTTTCAGATTGAGACCTACCCTGTAGGAATGCATCTTAAACACTTATATTTAGGAGTCTTAATGAAGTTCATTTTACTTAATTGAGATAACTAATAACTGTTCTTTTTCACATCACTGGAATTCCTCACTCCCTTAAAGGGAGTAAGCGAGTTTTTCCTTGTTGTGAATGCATGTACTTGACAAACATACACAAGAAAAAATTGACTGATGACAACAAAATAATTCATAATTGTTGAAACTGATTCTTGTAGAGCAAGACTTTCAAGTAAGCACTTTCTTGTCCATCTCAATCACATTTTAAACCCCCAAAAAACATTTGATAAAGTACTTCAGCATACAATCTTTACGATCAACTTGATTCTTTGCAAACACAGTTTTTTGACTAGACCACAAGAGTAAGGCATATGAAAAGCACGAAAAGTATACCTTATTGAAAATCATCAACAGGAAACAGTCCTTGAAACTTTAAGACACAAGCAAGGTGTCAGTGTTCCCTGCATACATACAAATGCCTTTGCTGATCTAATGAGACTGGTTGAATTGCGAGTATGGATTTCCATCAATTGAACCATTTGATAATAACCAATAATACTACGCATTATCAAAATTATGATTATAATGATTGCCTTCCAATTATCGATTTTTATCCATTGGACACTTTTGGCATTTTATTGATTTAGTGTGTTTGCCTTTCGTTACTTCTAGGGGAGTTGTGCACTCTGTAGAGGAAAGCTCTCTCAATACATGGGCGAATGACAAAATTATAAACCGTAGATACAAAATGGATATCTTCGAGTTCACTGTAACTGTATTCCTGTGAAAATTGGTGTTAAAATGGCTGAAAAACATCAATCTGTTGAGAACGTTTCATATGTCTTGGCTCTGTTGGCCAAGGCTTCTTCGTAAACTGACCCTTTTTTGGCAAATTTGGCATAACAAGAGGAAAATTTCAATGAGAGGAGGTTTTTGAAATAGAGGCATTCACTTGCCATTGCAAGTCCTTGTTTGCAATCACTTTGGGGTTCATTTGGAGAACAATTTCACATTAGCAACTCTAGGTTGTTGTAATAGGCCGGTAATTTGAAATGTGTCGGCTACACCAGGTGAAATTAACTACCACTTTAAAAACTTATTAACTTGGTGGAGTATAAATTCTTTAGTTATGGTTATTTAATTTGTAATTTGCATGCACAAATTGGTTTTTCTGTATAGCTTGTGTTCCTTAAAATTAGCAAAAGCCATGCTTTGCCATATTCTGTAATTGCTCCCCACTGATACATAGTATTTGGTCATTTTGCAATTTCCCCCACAGCAATTCCACGACTTAATTTCCTCAAAAAATATCCCACAACTTACTCTTAGGGAGTCAAAAGTGTACTTTAAAGGGTGATTTAAAAAGCTAGTGGTAACTCTTGTAAACAGATCGGAAAGGATGCACAAGGTCCACTCACAATTCTATTTTATTTGTGATTCTGATCCTTTCTGTAGTTTTACACTGCAACCAGTTTTTCTCATTTACGCTTCCCTGCCTTAAGGTACAATTATGCAAATGTTTTTATGAAAGGGATCTACATGCCTACACTCTCAAATCATCTGTTAAATATGGGGTGTCATGCCAGGGGTCGGGGGAGGGGAGTACTCATGTATACAAATGACAGGGAAGTGCTAATGAGGCCAGAGTACCATGAAAGTTTTTCTATTTTCTGTGACATCACTGCTTGCCTTGTGCAGGCAAAGAAACACTACTTTTTTGGCTTTGATTAGTCATAAATCTAATTACCGAACTTGTATATTTTCCACTTTAATTTTAATTGTAGGAGGGCCATAATGAAAACTACCCGGCCACCAGTAATTTACGTCACCCTCATTAAATAAAGTCATATTATTCACTTTAGCGAAACGACTACGAGCCCGGGCGAATCACCCTGAGACCCTCGGGTGAGTAATCGATCGGCTTATATCTTCTCGTCCGACCTCATCACTCAGTGAATAACAGCACATATGTCGCATTAATTTGCCAACTATAAGTGCATCTAGATATTGTTTTTGGCTGTAAAAGACGGTACCATAAAAGGTTCACGACTTCGCGCGCGGGCGCCAACGAAGACAAATGAGGAAGACGGACAAGACCGACGAAGACAAAAGTTGCAAGTTTTCGAAAGCTAATATTTCGATAAAGCAGCGTCGTATTTTGTATTCCATTACTCCTAAAGACTAAAAGAAAAACTATAAAGGTTGTTCGCGTACCTTTTTTGTGTATTCTTGAGCCTATGGTTCCGCTTCTTCACTATAAACAAAATCTTCACTGGGCCAAGATGGCTTCGACCGCCATCTTGGAAAAATTGCGCTTGCGAGAGACCTGAGCATTAGTTTTCAGTCTTTTCGCAGACTTCAAACCAAAACAGCGGAAAATTCGAATTTTCAAGAAGAAAACTAACATGTTTTGAACGTAGTTTAGTGCATTGAAGTAGTTATTTTTGTCTTTTATGGAAACTTTCTTCAGAGAAAAGCCCCCGCGCAAGGATGACACGCAAATTCGTGAAGCGTTCCAAATTTTTTTAATCTGACCTCTTCAAATGATGAAACTTGAAAAAACATGAAACATGGGTGAGTGTAGGCCTGAGAAGGACTGTTTGTGATGCCATTGACCGACTTGACGTGACTCTGATGATGAATCTGATGATGACTTCGCTCAAGTTGTCGAACGTCAGTCAATGTCATCACAAACAGTCCTTCTCAGAACTACATTCGCCCCGGAAGATCTGATCATACTTACACTCCACCGACTTATGATATGACTCCTAGGTTCAACCATTTACAAACAAATGAGAGTGAACATATGAAATAATCATATATGTGAACTGCAGATAAGAAGTGACGAGACTAGTCGCAGTTAAACATATCAACTCAAGCAGCTGATAAAAAAAACAACCTGAAAGAATTCAGGCTTGAACGGGTTGTTCTTTGACATGTTTAACTGCGAGGGTCATCAGCACTTCTTAAAGAACAAACAGACTGTCAACAGAGTCATTCCATCGAACTTTTGCATCACATAAAATACTGGACAACTCCACAATCTTACAATCTCGTGAAATTGTGGCAATGTGGCATTGTGGAATTGGTGCAGCCCCATAAGTCAATTTCTGCAACGTTTCCTGGGGTGACTGTGGAGAGGTGAACTCTACTGTAGCAGTCCCTACCACTAATGGTGCAAATGAACGAGATGGCTCGCGTAACGCACTCTCCCTTCTTTAAGCTCTATTTCCTGAGCGATTTTACAATACCCAGCCACCTTCCAGCGCAGAAATCTACCGCTCCCGTGATGGACTTATAATGTAGTTGACCTACTACTACTACTACTGAATTACAAGTTCATCGCGTTTAATCTAAGTTGATCGTTGACTACGGGACTGCAGGAATGCGGGCGCACTAGTTCAACTACATTATAAGTCTTTGACTGAAGGACCACGGGAGCAGTAGATTTGTGGTGCTCGAAAGTGGCCTGGAGTTGTAAAGTTTAGCCTCTTTTCCGGCTTGTAATTCTTGTCGAGATTGACTCAACTCAACTGTCTTCACACCGCTCATGACGGCCAAAATACGAGCACCAAGATCGTCAGCGATGTCCGCCCAAGTGGTGATACCTATGCCAGTCAGCTTGAGGTCTCTCTAACAGAGGTCCTTGAAGCGAAGGTGTGGTCTTCCGACTGGACGTGTCCGACTGACTACCAGTTCTTCATACATTTAGTCCATACATTTAGTTCTCCATACACTAACCGAGATATTTCGAAACGCTAAAGCCTTACTCTTCACACTTTTACGGATCAAAATCACAAGTTCTGTCGTAGAATTTGCCTTGAAGCCTTGAAGTTTCCTTGAATTTGCCTCGAAACCTTGAATTTTCCTTGAAGCGAAGGTGTGGTCTTCCGACTGGACGTGTCCGACTGACTAGGATTTAGTCCATACATTTAGTTCTCCTTACAGTAACCGAGATATTTCGAAATACTAAAGCCTTACTCTTCAAACTTTTTGCCGATCAAACTCAGAAGTTCTGCCGCAGAATATGCTTACCTTTAGCATCTGTGAAAGTTTTCAAATGAATGCTTACCACCGACGCCTTGAACATCCGAAATATTTCAGACTCGGCTCGTTCCATCTCGTTTCTTTCGCTAATAGGGTCTCTTTCATCCTCGCTGATGATTGATAGTGTTAAATCGTTTCTCAAAACGAAGACCTGTAGAAGACAACTATTAGGAAGTGACTCGAATGAGGGCTCACAGTAAATGACGTTGGTTAGCCGTGCTCTGCAAGCGAGAAAGCAGGCACTGTGGAATTTGCTCTGCACAAACTTTGCAATGATAATTGACACTCGTCAGCAGTCCTAGTTGTCATAATTTCCCAAATGATTTGAAAAATGCAAATTATAAAGGGCAAGAAACAAAGATTCATTAGTTGTATTCAGTGCTTTTTATTCAGAACTTTCTTTGTAGAAGTCATATCAACAACGAGGATGAGTGATCCTGAATACAACTAACGAATTTACACTTTTTGGATCGACGAGATTTCGCAAATTGAAAGAATTTGTTTCTTTTGGCAAAGACCAATCAAGAGAATATAATCTCTTGGACTAATCAATTATCACCTTTCTTTTTTTTTTTTTCAAAAACTTTTTGAATCAGAGTTTCGTAATCTCAAAACGAAAATGCGAAAAAGCGCGAAAAATGTGATGTCGTGAAAATTTCCAGTAATAAGGTAATTCATTTTGTTTGTTTTTTCTTTCAGTCGTGACATTGTCGATCCTGTGGTTCCATTCGCCCTTCGATTGTCCTCTAACTTAATGGTTGGTGTGGTACGGATTTACCGTGAACAAACAAAATTTGTGTGGGGTAAGAAAATACACAATGAGCTATTGCTTGCAGATGTGGTTTCTGGATGAGAATCAACAAATAAATAAATGAATAAATAAATAACTAAATAAATAAATAAAAAGAAATAAATATACAAATAAAAAGAAAAACTATTTATTATATTGTTCAGTAAAACACGACGGACATGTGAGAAAACGTGACCTAAAATGTAACCAAAAAAGCGAGTATGTCTCATGTAATGAAAATTAACCTAAAACGAAAATTGGATAAAATGAGTGATCAAAATGTTCTTGTTTGAGATTTCATTTAAGTTTTGTCTCAAAAAACAAACCTCGAAAGCACAAAACACGCTTTTCACTGTATTAGAGTGGTTTTGTCTTGTGTTTGCCGTAGTGTTGCTTACCCACGTTGTGTGTTTGGTTTGAAAGTCGCGCCACTTTCTCAGCCAATCAGAGGTGTCTTTGACGTACGTGTTTTCCTGCGCTTGGCGCCTGTTGCATTTATTTACTTCGAGTGCTGATTGGTTCATTTGGTAATTTGTGTTTGCTGTGATTGGCTGGGATGATTACTTTGGAATTGTTTTGAAGAAACTCATTTGAAAAGCGCGTTATACTTTGTTGAACCCTAGTTTTAACCAATCGAAACGCCGCGGAATTCACGCTAATCAGTTTCTGCGCTTCTCTCTCTCTTGGAATTTTTAAATATCAATAGTTCAAGTATGGTTTTGCTTTGCAGTTGAGGCAACGCATATATACAAGACCCTAAAGAATGCTTCTGAACTGAGAGTTAGTGACATTGATTTAGTAAATCCAACGTTGAGGTAAGGAAAACAGCGTGCCGTCAACAACGTCAACCCCAGCCGAATATAGCATACTGCATGGCATGGAATTTTCGAGGGATCTAATTTTCGCGAATTTCGCGGATGTTCCCCGCGAAAATTTGATCCCGCGAAAAATAACTCCCGCTAAAAAGTCATCCACGAAAATTTACTCCATGACTATTTCGGTTACTGAATTTCAGTTGAGTTGACTGAGAAAAGAATATTAGGACCTCCCTCTTTGCAATCGCAACATAACGAATAGTCCCTGCATTCCCTGGGTAAATTTGATAACATCCATAGACGAGACCAAGAGAGGATAAATCCTCTCTTGACGAGACCAATTCCAGCCAAACAGCAAAAGTTGAATGCGTGTTTCTCCCAACCCAGATAGCATACAAAAGCACACCTTTCAATAGCTTTGAGTTAAAAGTGGAATAAACAAGACAACATTACATCTCTTGCTGCTCCGTACAAGTTTCCTACGTCAAATAACAGAGAGAAACTTGGAAGAGATCCGCGAAAATTTGTTCCCTGTAATAAAGTCTTAATCCAAAAATCGAAAAAAATTTAGTTCCGCGAAACACAAGAAACTGGCAATCCGAGAAATTAATCTTCCGCGAAATTTTCATGCTTCACGGTAGTTAAAAAAGCGGAAAAAAAGTTAAGGTACATGTCATTGTTACAGGGAAGAAGCCATCACAGATCCTCTGGATTTTACAACGGATGCATTCCGCTTGGATCTTGAAATTCACTCAGTAACTCTTCTGGGACCGGTAAGCACTAGAAATTACACCAGCTTTTTTTAAAAATCGCACAACTTTCATACTGTCTACCCTGCAGGTATTAAAGGGTGATTGGCAGCTTGGAAGGAAACGCAGTGGTATTCCAAATCGGGTGACTGCTTTTGTTTAACAACAGGCACCTTAAGGAAGCAGTGCGATAAAAGCCTCGTTTTGAAATAAGATGAGCCCTTTAACTTTTATATTTTGCTAAAATTTTATTCGATATATAAATACCCTAATAGGTTCACACTCACGAAATTTAGAATGTTGTAAAAGAAAAGAAAAAAAAAGGAGGGGTTGGGGGGAAATAATGGGGGAAAAGAGAGTTTTAAGATTTCAAGGTGATTGAAAATCGAAATTTTAAGTTGGTTATTAATAGACTGATAGTCAACAATCTGCTATCGACCCAAAGTCTCCTGTGCTCTCAGCGAACTAACTGGTTATGTGTATATCCTTTTCTCCTTATTATTACTCGCAGACATCTGACCATATTACCTCCTTAAACTACGTGAACGTTGGCATCGTCTGTCAAAGAATGAAGTCACCAGTGGAAACCAGGAGTCCGTTTTCTCCCTCTTTGAGTGTTGTTATTCTGGATTATTAGGCCGCAAAAGCCAAACGAAGAGCTTGCCACTGGCGGTGTGATGCACAAGAGCACTCAAAAGGGAAACACTGGACTACTGGTTACATTATTTCAGCAATCAGCAATGAACTTGAATCATAAGTCACATTAAATTTGGTCAGTGAAAATTGCTTTGCGGTCAGGGGGAAGCCAGAGAACTTTTTTCTCCTCTAGAGTATCTGGAAACCCTGTGTCTCATCCTTACTGTTTTTTCGTTGCTTTAGGAAAGCTACTTTACTGTCAATGGCAATGGTCACCCATCCCCACCACCCCCTCCCGTGGGACCATTTAGTCCTCCAAGTATACCGGGTACACCCGTGCAACACGAAAGTCCCGGGTGGCTTCCTGAATGGCGGGCTCCCTCTGGCTCAGACAATGACCGTAGCCCGTATCAGGCGAGGGCAGCGGATATAAGAATAACAGAGGTTGACCATATCAGGATACGACAAGATGAGCCAATAAGAGTAAGTATTAAATACTACTTGCTCGAACGTCTTCTTATAAGAGACAACTTTTTAGTATCTGTGCTGAACCAGTTTTGTCTCTATTTCGACAGGAAAACTATCAATTCTACTGGAGAGAACCCTTTAAAATTAGAATATCGTAATTTGAAAGTTGCGATTTCATATGGGTGAAAATAGAGTTCAGTGAACTTCGGGATTTTTAAAGACGTTTATTGGATACTATTTTCAAGGATGAATGAAGACGAGACTTCTCCTAGAACTGTCAACTACTAACTAACTTTGAGCGTTTACAAACATTCAAACCCCCAGCCCCCCCTCCCCACCCGGAGTACTCCCATCAATTTAGAATTGGTGAGTAACGCAAAGCTAATTAAGGATAGAAAATACGAAATTGATCCCCTTTCTAAGGTCCAAACGCGGGCCTTTACAAAAAAGTGACCCTATCTAAGGATCACACCGGGATCACAAAGCAAAAAGGGGCAAAGTGGATACCTTATTGAAGGACTGAGAACCTAAAAACCACACGCTATTCTGCGGCACGTACCTATATAACTTATGTATGTGAGTCCCCTCCCCCCTCCCCCCCTGGGAATCAAGCGATGCGTCTGCCTCATAATCTAAACTAACAGCAAGGACAAATTACTCAAATTTGTCTTGGCAAACATAAGATGTACCGACCTCTGCCTGTACCATTGAGCCGATCAACACAAAGAGAACACGAAAGTATGTTTCTCGATTTATTTCAAGAAGAAAAAGAGGCAAATACAGGCGAGAAAACACAATCAAACTGGCGTTCTGATTAAAAAAAACTGTTGTAGGTTAACAATGCAAAGAAGAGAGCCATGATTTTGGATAAATCGAGTCACTGTATGTGTATTTTTTATCAGAGCGTTTGCAGTAATCCTTTTAAGATTTTTGGAACTACCGGTAACAGTATAGGCTGTTCGATAGCATTTTGTAAAACATTTGCAACTCTCAACACTACGTTATATTCAACAGATTCCAGATGAGGTAGACATAACTGGAGACTTGCCACTCCCTGATATCAGCATGCCTCCCTCCCTCAGCCAGCCTGAACCTCGCCCTGATGCCCGCCGCCGGTCACCGCGCCCTCGTTCCAGGTCTCCCCGCGCTCGATCCAGATCTCCTCGTCGTCGTTCCAGGTCTCCTCGCCGCCGCTCTAGATCTCCTCGTACTCGTTCCAGATCTCCCCGTCGTCAATCCCGATCCCCTCGCCGCCGTTCGCGTTCTCCCCGCTCCCGGCAACCACGTTCGCCTCGTGCTCGCTCACCTCGTCTCCACTCTCCTGCTCGACCAAGAGATGAACAGCCAGTGGTCACGTAAGTCATTTTTATCACATGACCAGTTCGGCCTCACCTGCGCTTTCCTTACAAAACAACCTATAAAATTTATACAAGACAGCCTCACGAAACAAAGCAATCAGCACCCGAAACAACCACAAGACTCGTCTAGAAACGCATGCGGCTGCGAGGTGCATGTGTCCAACCTCGTTTCCAGGGAAAGGAAGAAGAGAGGCCCTGGGAAAGAGGTTGCGGCACCATGACTAAGAGCAGCCAATATTTTTATCTTCCGGCCCAACCGCTGTCTCAATCAACGAACATTTTATGATGAGACCAATTCATTGTTGATTCAGAGCGTGCGATTATGAGCTTATGACAGGGTTGAGCTGCTAAAAGTGATATTTGCTAATTTTTTTTGTTCAGTATTATTGTTTCTAGAAGGGCCGTTCCACTTTTACTGGCACCACATGTTCTAAAGCCAGTAATCTGGCGCTTTCTCAAAGCTCATCAACGCAAAGTCACTTTCCTATTCCTAAAACAGGACTTCAACTACTCCTATTTTTCTAACTATATCTTTTGGTCGTTTTCCATAAGTGGAGCCCCGCCCCCTCCAGACCGACTGGCAGGTGAACCATCCTTAGCCAATGTACTGGTTATAGACGAGGCGACTGGGGAGCTGACGGTACGCGAAGGTGAGCATGGAAATTCTAATGATTTTAACCCTTTAAGCCCCAATAGTTACAAGCAGCTAATTTCTCCTTACGGTATCATTACTTGATCAAACATACAGGTCACGAGAAATAAGGAAATGATCAATTAAGATGAGGTGTCTTGATGTGTAAACAAATTCTCCCAGATAGTAGCATAAGAAATATATGGAGAACAGTAAGGAGAACATGCATGTTGATATTGGGGCTTAAAGGGTTAAAAACATAACTCTCTTCGTACTTTTCTTTTGCTTTGATTTGCGCTGCGCTCTCTTGAGACTGGCTCTTTGGACATCATTTAGGAGTCTGCATGTGGGCCAATCAATAGGAACTTTAGGCGACCCAGAACGACAGCGACGGCTACGAGAACATTACTTTAAAAAAGCAAAACAAGCAAACAAACAAACAAACAAACAAAAAACCAACAACAACAACAAAGGAAAAACAGCTATAGATTGCTGTAAAAGTGCATCACACAATTCTGGTATATTTGTTTGTTATTTTCTGCAAAAAAAAACGAAACAAAAAAAAAAAACAAGCAAACAATCAAACAAACGAACAAACATACAATACGGTGTTGAATTTCGTTTTCTATTTTAACTTGGAAGCTCTCAGTACGAATCCAAATCCTGGATAGTTCGGGCACATCAGGATCTAAATTGAACGATTTTGACTGAGAATCACAAAGAAAATTAAAGAATATGAACTTATTTTCTTAAGGACGGTACCTAGTAACACAGAGGTATTTTTGCACAATTTATGACTATGGGGAAAAAATAGATCTTAGCAAGGGGTATTGAAATCCAAAAAGAAAACTGTGGGTAACCACGTATTTTTGAGAGATAAATAAGCAAGCATAATTTTATAAAGCTTCAAAAGACATAACAATGTGAGGCATTTTCTTTCCAAATTTAAGCTCAATTATCTATGAAAAATGCACGGTTATCCCCATTTCTCCATTGGGATTCCAACAGCCCTTACTAAAATCTGTTTCGCCGGTATAGCCATAAACCGCGCAAAAATACCTTTGTATTGGTAGGTACCATTCTTAACATACACGAGTTTCTTGGACCATCCCGAGATGCGCAGAACGTATGCGCAGTAACAAAAGAGGCACCGTCCTTAAGTAACGTTTTTTGTGGGCGTTGCTGTCATGGTTGCTTGAAATCCCTAAATTTCCCTGGTACGGCTGGTGACCACTTGCCGATGGCTTTCTTCTGGCTTAATCTTCTTAGACAACGAAAAATTTCACGTGATTTATAGGAAGAAAAAGAAAATGACATTGAAATGTTTTTCAGGAAGATCTTCAGCTTTCAAATTAAATAGGAATTTACAAATGTTGATTTTTGTGGAGGGAGGAACTAACACCAAAGGGCCTCGAGAAAAAAGTCTGAGCAAGGCAAGAAAACGGATTGCAAACTCAACCCACATATGACTGATGGTGTGTCCGTTTTTTTTATGACACTTGGTGGGAGGTGAGAGCTCTCATCACTCGATCACCCCTTTTCGTTACTGAAGAAAGAAGCTACGAAAACAAAAATCGCCTACTCTCTTAGTCCCGGGTCAAACGTGGAACTTTATATGAGAGAACTAAATTGAGGGAATTAAATTCACGATAAGTTCGACGTTTGACTCGATTAAGTTCGTCTGATGGTAAGTTGGCCGTTTGATCAGAGCCTCCGACTCGAGTTTTTTATCTTGGTTATCTTGCGTTGCTTATTCCCACAATTCACGAACTTGGAACGCACTTCTCCTCGTTGCACTTTCGACAAGGTCACATGGTCAAATCAAGAGAAGAGGTGAAAAAATACAACTTGAGTGAACCAACTTGATTTTGTTTATGTGTTGTTTTTACAGGAGCAGATGACGTGGATATTCCCACGTCCACAGTAGGGCCTGAGGTGAGAATACAATATAAAAGAAGGGGGTTCGACTCCCGTTGGGAGGACTCAGATTTTTTCTGAGTAATCACGACTGATTCAACATTTCTTCTTTTAACACACGAAGTAAGCTTACTTGGCACAAAGGTTTCAAAGTTTTTATCTTTATATAGGGATTGATAAACTAACCCTTTTTTTTTCGTTACAGCTAGCTGTCCCCACAGGATTTGCTACCCCTGGGGTACGTGTCACAACCGCAACCCCTTCCCCACCAAAAAAGAGGAGAAAAATGCCAATCGATACGATGACTCAGCTTAGAAGTGACGTCATCAAACGGAACGTGGATACTGAAGGACGGGATACACTCCGCGAGCGGGTGAGTCATGTACAGGTTACTTTACTCAAGAACCTTTGATATCAGAATAGCTTTTTTGAACATTGAAATCGTTTTTGCAGTTCATTTACTATCAACCTGATGAAGTCCCAACGCTCTAGCCACTGAACAACTTTTAAACAGTTTGTTGACTTAAAATATTATTTTTTCACTTAGCAAGAGAAACGTCTCAATTTAAAGACACTGTGCTGACCATTTTCTAGGACTATTTCTCTACTCGTAGGATATTTAGTAAATAACCCCTTCCGGGGGGCTGGTATATCGGAGGATAATGCCCGAGGCTGAATGATTGTCCCAAAAATGGGCAGTTGGCCGAGAAGCGAAGCTTCGAGGGCAACGGTGAAATTTCGAGGACAATCTTTCAACCAAGGACATTATTCTTCGATAAACCGCAAGCCAGAAAGGGTTTATTTATTTTATAACCATCCGATTAATTTCTACATCACGCACGCTTTATTGTGGTGAAGAGAAAACAGTGGGGTTTGCAGCCAATCAAATCAAGTTGGTTAGTTTACTCGATTTTATTACACTGTTTAGGTCTGAAAGATCTAAACAGTGTAGATCTATTAGATCTGAAAAGACAAAACCAGAAAAAGGGACTTCCTTTCTTGTTTTTCTCTCATCGATAAAATCGGACGACGGATACCAAATGGGAGTCGGGTATCGCCTGATACTCGCCGTCCGATTTTCTTCCACGTGATGTGTTTCATCCAATGAGCGCGTGCGAAAATTCGTCGTTGGGTTATAGTTAATAGCCTGTTAGGAGAGAACCAATCAGAGCTGGCGATTACTTATCTCCACGTGCTGAGTACGTAACAATACATTGCTATTTTCACTTTAGAGACTTGATGAACATCACTTGAAATCAGCGAAAGATCTGTTTATGGAACCAACCACAGAAGGTGAAGACACTTAGTTAATATGTAGAACTAAGTAACTAACTACTTAGCTAACTTTTAAACTACTAAGTGATTAACTAATTAAAAGAGGATAAAAATGAAGAAAGTAGAAGTTTATAAAAGATGTTAAAATATTCAGTTACAAAATTTTAAAATCATGACTTCACAGCAAAGAAAATTAATTCTTAATGGCGGATTGACATGTTCTTTATGACAGCTTTAAACTTTGTCACTCACAGGAATGGAACCCCAGCATGGCCGATAATCTAGATTGATTTCTTTGCATAATTGCTTGTTGAGACAGTGCTTAATGGGAAGAAACCCTTATTCGACCCTTATTTACCACTCGTTGATAATTTCTCGTTATTTTTTTTTTGTGTGTGTCTTTCTCTCAGCCCTCCGTAGTTATCCGTTTCTTGAGCTCTGGAAAGGAAATGCAGTTACCACCCCTGAGGAATATCACTCAAGTGACTCTGTGGGGTTGGGTAAGGGAAGCCCAGAGCTTCCTACATCACCGTTTGGCGACAGTCGTGAGGTTTGTGGTTTAACTTTCAGGTGTCATTCTCTATAAAACAAAGCTCCTTTACAAGAAAAAACTTAAAGTTTGCAGACGTTTTTTGAAAACTCAAAAAAGTTGAAAAATTTGTGCTTACACACGACAAACCTCCAAAAAGATGCATTTGTTGTTTAAATCCCCTTTTGTATGCAACCTCGTTCCCAGGGTCCTCTCTCTCTTCCTCCCTCGAGAAAGTATATAAATACTTTCTCGAGGGAGGAAGAGAGGGGACCCTGGGAACGGGTTGTTTTGTACGGCTGCACACGAAACTAAAGTGAACTTTTTCGATCAACGACCGTTAACTAAAAAGTCGTTCAGTGTCTTTCTTTTTGTTCACTGATAAAATCAGTCATAAGAAGAGTGCAAGAGGATTTGTTTAGCTGAAATCGAACAACACGTCTTTGACAAACGTTCACACTTAGAATGCAAGCTGCTCACACAGCGCGGTTGGTAAAGGTGTTGGCCGGAATAGAGATTAGTTCTGAGACTATTTGTGGTCATCAGTTACTCAGCAAGTTTGTCAGTTGTTGTTGTGACGTTCACACATGCGAACATGAGCTTTTCAATAATAGCTAATCGAGTGAAGGTGCTCTTGCTGAGTTCGCACAGAGAACTACTGTTGTCACTGAATTGCATTTGGTATGATTAAACGTCACCTCATCAGCTGTAAAACAGTTTAGGAAACTGTTGGTGAGAAAAGAGAGAAAATAGATAAAATAGATATTCTTAATTTTTCTCTACTTTTTCTTGACCAATTTCTTCTCTTTTTTTAACATCCCGCGCGCTGGTCATCCTCGCTTACTTTTATATATTTTTGAGCTTCCCAAACTTCTGTTGAAAACCAATATCATTGTCTGCGATTTAACTTTCTTTGCTATTTCTACTCTCTTCAAGGTTGCTCGAAGCATGGAAACACCTTCTGAAAAGGAGATCCCTCGAGCAGCTCCCCATCCCGAGGGTTCGGGACTGTTTGAACACTCAGCTGCAAGTACTGCAGACTTCACGCCGGATTTCCAAGGTAAGAATGCTTTCACAAATTACTCGCTTTGTCAATTCTTCATATTCTATATTTTTTATGCTATTTATGTGATCCTATCAGGCTGACCACAAAGACCCTCAAGGGAACCTATCGCGGGTCCCTCACTTGGTTTAGCTAGTCAATCGAGGCTGTTTACCTTGGTGTGGCCCACATGGTACCTCGCGTTTCGTTCGTACCTAGCCGTCTGGGGCTTTTTGTCTTTCTCTTAACCCCCATTCATTGCTAGTTAACACCTCTGTATTCACCCAATAAAAGCCTCGAAAAAAGGGGGTGCACCCACTTTGAACCAAAGTTAGTGTTTGAGCCGAATGGAGACAGTTTCTTTGGCCGGCCATACCTGTCGACTGTTTAGAACTTAAATTCATAACGGAGGATTTGGCTTTATGGTAATACCATATACAGGGAAGTGACTGCTTTCCCATTAGGTTTTAACTGGCGCTTTCTTTTATTTTTACCATGAAGACAGTGGTCTTCGACCAAGGGATCTTTCGATAAGTGGCGACCAAGGCTTGAGGACAGAACCTGACGTGGAGCCGGTTGCACCACGTGGAAGGTAAATTAGCTAGAAATAACATTATCTTCACTTGGCTGAAAAGGATAGTATCACTGTTCAGCTACCTTTGATCCGGAATGCGTTAACAAGAGTAGAGAGATGAACTGAATCGCGGCGCCCCGCGACAGATCGGCTAAGCCATGCATGGCCATGCATGGCTCGTACAATCTTGAGAAGTCCTTGACGACTGCGTCTAAAAGTCCTTGAATCTACTTTGGGTATCAGA
The DNA here is from genome assembly GCA_964017195.1 of Siderastrea radians. Classification (NCBI taxonomy): domain Eukaryota; kingdom Metazoa; phylum Cnidaria; class Anthozoa; order Scleractinia; family Rhizangiidae; genus Siderastrea; species Siderastrea radians. The sequence continues at coordinate 32,322,984 of OZ024891.1, read as the reverse complement.
GGCTTCTCTCACGTGATTTCGCGAGCAGTCGAAGGCTAGATGCCGATCAAAATATGTGACCCCAAGTTTGGGCGTGTCCGTCTCTGGCACCCAGAGCAACTTGAATCCAGCCCGAGTCTTGAAAAGTATTGCCTGTAGTATGCGAAATCTCTGATTGCTTTCCTAAGACATGATCGAAGGAAACAAGTTATGGTTTTTTTCCCCCAATAACCTTCCTCTGATAGCGGGCAAATGATGATGAGATCTGATGCTTGATAATGAAAACTCTCTCTGTGAATGTCTTTGAATAGTCCTTTACAGTGGAACGACATTTTTCAGCCCAGTAATAATGTATGGAAAAGAACCTCCATATAGTGAACCCTCGATTTAACGAACCAAGTTCTACAGTCCCTTAGCACTTCGTTAGATCTAGTGTCCACTGCAATTTTGTCAGGTGAAAGTTGTTGTTGTTTCCTCCCCCCCCCCCCCGGCACGATTAAAGGACCCATTGTCTGCCTAATAAAGTTGAGACGCTTGATGAAGTTTTGTTTTTGCGTTCAGATCTTCTTCGATTCTCCGCTCTTCCATGGCTGGGCTTTTGTCACCAATACATGAACCATCTGATTTGGACGATTACATGGATGAAATTGGTGAGTAGCATTATGCCTTTCTACACAGACCGTCTGATTCAGCAATTCAGTCACATCAGTTAATTATTCATTGATAAATGTACTCAGTTTTCTAAAACTTTTGTTAGACTGACCCCGTTTAATTCCACTGTACAGGAGATCTTCCAACTCTTATGGAGCAATCTGAAGTGACACAGCCACTTGAAGAACAGGCGTATGATACATGGAGGTACGTAACTGTAGCGTTGTGAACAGGCTCCGCGGTAGGAAATAACCCACCGCGGAGCCTCATCATAAGGATGCTTAACCCTTTAAGCCCCAAGAGTGACAAGCATCTAATTTCTCCTTACGATATCACCAGCTGATCAAACAGACAGGTCATGAGAATAAAGGAAATGATCACCAGATATGAAATGTGTTGATGTTTAACGAAATTCTCCCAACTAGTGACATAAGAAGTATATAGAGAACAGTGAGGAGAATTTGCATATGGATAATGTAACTTAGAGGGTTAACGGAGGTTGAAAACCCAGATGGTAAGCAAAGCGGCAACAGCTGTAACATGTAACTGCAGTGAGAACGTCGTTAGACAAAGGGTTAATGCTCGTTCTTGAAGGAAGAGCTGAAAGATTTAAGAAAATCTTTGAAGGAGAAACTGTGTTCCCTTAAGCGTGATGCAGAAGACACAACCTGGCTTTTAACAAGAATGCTAAAAGGAAGAACAAACAAGAAAGTCTTAACTTGTTTTCAAAAAACGTCGTGCGACTGCTGTGCCGAGCTCAAATCATAAATTTTAAATACATCAGGCCTCTTTTATTTGGATTTATTACTACAACCGCTGGACAGTGTTTTGTTTTCGGCAACAGCTGTTTTTTTCGACTGAACTAAAATTCGACGTCTGAAACCAAGTCGTGCTACAGTCGAGTCAGCTTAGCACGGCAGTAGCACGACGTTTGGAACGGGCCTTAGGCTTGCTTATCCCGAAAGTGACGGGAATTCTTCGGTGTGTCAGAATAACGAAAAGTTTTCTTATGTTAATGAAAAACGGGCAATTGAAACCACTCACCTCTCTAGTGGTGCTAAGGAATTCTGTCCAAAGGTGGGTCCGTAAATGACATGCAACTGGATGAGTCCAGTTTCTAAGTTTGACTTTGTGTTAACTATTAGGTTGGTGACTAAAGCTTTTGGAGACAGCGCAGGACCTGTAAAATTCATCAACTTGTGTCCTCCACCTTCGACTTCAAGGAAACACGCAGCAAAAGTTTTCTATCATCTGCTAGGCGAGTGAAGAACTGTTGAAAAATATTCTCCTCTTTTTTAATCATCGCTTTTATCTCAACTTTATTTTTACGTACTTGGTATCTTTTTTAGCAAAGAGAGCGTCGGAGAAATGTTAAAAAATGTATTAAGAGTACTATCGTAATAATCGATTTATTTGCTTTTTTCTTTTTTACAGCTCTCCACAGAAGCGGCGTATTTGAGTTGAAACAACGAGATCCATATATGCTTACAAATATTTACATCGACAAAGGGGTGAACTATTGACCATTTTAAGCTGGATTTTCCAACACATTAACAAATGAGCTGAATAACTTTTTTATTTCTATTTATTCGTCCGCTAGAAGAGTTCGTCTTGCGTTAGAGGGGAGCTTTCCTTTGGCAGGCTAAATAAGTGCAACCAGAGGGCGGTTTTCACTGAGCGTCGAATGATATTTTCGTTTTCACATTCAATACACGCTCGCGGAATAACTGCGCGTTATATTATGTAGACAGGCCCCGCACTAGACTGCAAGTAGTCTCTAATTTTGGCGATGGCGATTTTGGGGCGAGCGAAATACACACGGACGCGTGCGAACTTTCGAGGAGACGCAACTTGAAATTTCGGGCGCGCGCGCGTGTGTATTTCGCCAGCCCCGCAATCGCCAACGCCAAAATTAGAGACTACTGGGAGTCTAGCCCGGCACACGAGAAAGCACGAGCTCTGATTGGCTCCAGACATATGGAACATCAGCTCATTTCCAACCAGAAGAGACGTCAAACGGAATAGGTGGCGAAAAAAATACGTCTTTTAAGAGAAAAGTCTGTTTTGGCAAGTTATTAAGATATCTCATGATTCAAGGCTTGTCGATATAATAAAACAAGGACCACTTTTATCTCGTCGCACTTGGCTAACTCGGTGCACTATGAATATCACGTGAGACTGGATATCACGTGGATATCACGTGAATATCACGTGGACTGGATTTCGAGGAATAATGGTTGAAAACATTCATGTACTTTCCTTATCGACACTGTTTTATACAAGCATTTTTGCCTAGCATTTTATCCTAAGGCTTTGAGCCAAAAATAATTACTTGCTGTGGTTTAAAAGGAAATTCGAGGAAGTTTATTTTTACCAAGAATTTATTGTAAGCATAACTTCTTTACAAATTTCACATTGCAAACCCAGTGTTGCACTGGTTTTTAGATAGAGCATAAGTACCTTTGGAGATTTACATTATCAGCTTTGAGAAAGCATGTGTTGCAGATATTTATATACCATTCATTAATTATTTGTCATGAATTATTTGTCGCAGACTGATTTATATAGCATAAACTATTTAACATTTTATTGACCATTTTTCATAAAATAAGGTTGTATGGAGGAGGACATTTCTAAAGCTTTTTGTATCTCTGAATAAAGAGGATTATTTTGCCCTTTAACTTGTATTCAAATCCACTTTTGTGCTAGCGCAAAACCAGTTTGCAAATACGGCGGGGAAACTCTACTGTACCGGCCACCCAGTTAACACGGCCACTACGGCCACTGTGTTTTGGTCCAAACACATTCTCAGTATTTTTTCCCTAAAACATACGTCCGTTTAACCTGCTGGCCATCTCCTTAATGTAGTCAACCATTTCCACTGTATATTGAAATTTTATAAAACCTCGCTTTTTGACCACTCGTCTGAAATGAAAATAGGCTCAATTACCAGCCGCTGTTCGGGAAAATGAGCCCGCACTCCTACCCCGAACTGTCTCTTTTCCGGAAGGAAGTAACTGAACCAGAGAGAGCGGTGGAAATCGAGCCTAAAATGAAACCCACACCAAAAACGTAAAAGAGTACAGTGTGAAAGGTGTCGCCGGAATTAAGCATTTTTAGTTCGGTTTATCGTAGTTTTTACTTTCTGTTCCTCTTAGAGTCACATACTTCTTTGCCTTCCCCAGTTCTTGTATCTCCATTATACTTACATATTCTGATAAAGAAGTTACGCTAGCCTCATTGAGACGACCACCTTGTACCCTGGATTCTTGTGGCCCGTTTTACTTTGGTTACCGGCCGGACTAACGCGGTTCCACTTACGTTCCAAGGTACTGTATAAGAGCTCACAAGGATAAGCGCCCTGTTAGACCATGTTTTTGAAAATATTTATCCATTCATTCAAATCAGTCATTCAAATATGATGGAACTCAATCGAATCAGGTCGGTTCAAGTCGAATCCACCACGCCTCATTCGCTAAAGTCTAAGTCTAATAAATTTTCAAAGACCCATATGCAGATGCAAACTCCGTAAGAATGAACAAGCGAAACAAAGTAATAACAAACAAAAACATAGAGAGTCCACATTGTGTAGGCGTGATTTATTGCGGCGCCCGCCCTTGAACCAATATTGTGACGTCATTTTCGCAGAACCGAGACGACCTGTCGTGATCACGTCGTAAAATCGATTTCGTTCTCGAATGACTATTTACTTTGTATGAGACCGATAAATGAACAGCATATATTCAGTCTGGATTTAAATTCCTGTAAAGTTCGATATCTTAGCTGCTCTAAAAATGAACTAAGTAAAAGCAGCGCCATTTGGTGGGAATATGGCGTGAAGTGGGCAGCTTTTAAATAATTGATGAGTTGACCAATTCCTAGAAGCGCGCCAAGCTTGTCTGCAGCTGTTCAAAGAATTTTGGCCAAACAGCTCTGAAGACTAGTAACATTGTACGTTATGGCTAAAGACCAGGAGTTACTTCAGGCCGTGAAATCCAACGACCTCGGAGCATTCAGGAAGCTTGCGACAAAGATCAAAGCCGCTAAAACAAGTGAGTAATACAGGATTTGCCTCAGGACTTGCCCGACGACAACTTTTAATTTTGATTTCTCTTTGCTTAAGCTACACGAGAAATTGAAATGTCTTTTCGAGAGACCATTCATCCAACTTTAATGAAGGTCTTTATTAACGTATTATGCATTGTGGGCATAAGTAACATATACGTATAATCGTTGCCTTTGAATTTAATCGTGTCGTTCGCCTTTGTTTTGCAAGAGTAACACTCATTGGCGTTTCTACGAGGTGATGAAAGCTCAGCATTTTTCTAAAGTGAATCAGAAATAATGATTTGCCTAAAGGCAAAATGTCTAAACCTTAAATAAGAATAGCTTGGTTCTGTTAAGAAAGAAACCTTTCTACGTATGAAAACTATTGAAAAATAACCATCCCAGTTAGAAATGTTTATTCAAAATCACTTTAGCAGGAACTCAGAAATGCGTCGATCGGAAATATTTATTAGCAATTCAACTCATGTTTATTGTTTCAGAGATTTTAAAGATTATGAGAGGAGATTGTCTCCGGATATGGCCTTCATACTAGAAGCACATTATGTAAAATTTCAGGTCAAATATTCACACTTTTGCTTTGATAAGATTTTGAACACCAGACATATTTTGGTTGAAAGTGCTAAATGAGTTAGTGAAGTATTGGAAGAAGATAATTAGACAGATAACCTGCCATTTAATACATATTTGCTCGCTCTCACATTTGCAATTAAATTGGTTATAAGCCAGAGTAAAGGAAATTTCTATTTATTTTTCTTCAGAAAGTCACTAGATATCTAATTGTTTACTAATATTCCATTCACCCTTTCAATGGATTTATTTATTTCGGTTTTCTTTAGATTATTAATAACAACACTTGCTTTCAAGTTCTAATATGATATTGAAAGAATCATTTTTTTGAATTTTGTCATTATTTACTCAAAATTAGTTTACATTAATTTACATATACTCAGACAGCTCCTGTTGCTCAATCTTATTGTTGTCCTTCTGATGAAGTCAAAGAGCTTTTTCTTTTTGAACATAGCATTGCTACACAAAAAAATTTACATATATTTGCATACAAAGAAACGTGAAGGCTAAAATTAATATAATGGTTTCAATTGCAATTATACAGGGATAACTGAAAACACTGGATAAACTCTTTTCTCAGTCTGCCATGTACTAATTAAAAAATATATATATATATATGTATATAATTAAAACAAAATAGTGAATTGAAATCCTCATCAGCTATTAGAGTGCTCAATAGATAAGACTAGAGCAGTGGATAGGTAGAAATGAGGAGCTGGATTATTTGGTCCAAGACATTTAATTGCTAATTAAAAAATATATATATATAGGTATATATATATATATATATATATATATTGATATATACACCTGTAAGATGGTGAGAACTCTACAGTAGGATCTTGGAATCTTGGCCTTGTGGGATTAGGGATCATCTAAGATTAAAATTTGAAAACATGAATCTTGGACGGAATCTGTCACTGACAGGTAATTTTGAGATGACCAATTGGAGCAGTTCTTGTCACATGTAGCTAATCTTTGTCTGCCCACTGAGGCTTTTTGTTTACATGCCATGGCATAGTCTCAATTCTTGTACTGAGAGAATAATTCAGGCTTGGATTTGATAGAAAAAATAAAGCTGTGGTCAGACATCAGATTTATCAACCTACACCCTGACTTTTGTTCTGAGAATTTACGAGAATATTTGATGATGTCTCACCCAATATTGATTCACACGTATTCTATCTTTAAAAGTCGATTCTCTTACAACACGAAGTTGTTTAGGAAAATTGTAAATTTGATGCTGGATCCATCATTATGATTAGTTATAATTTAAGAATTGAATATTTGAAGTTAATGTTTCTTGACAAGCCTATAAGAATTTGTACACAGTTGAACTTTGTTGAGGAATCTTGGCCTTGTGGGATTAGGGATCATCTAAGATTAAAATTTGAAAACATGAATCTTGGACGGAATCTGTCACTGACAGGTAATTTTGAGATGACCAATTGGAGCAGTTCTTGTCACATGTAGCTAATCTTTGTCTGCCCACTGAAGCTTTTTGTTTACATGCCATGGCATAGTCTCAATTCTTGTACTGAGAGAATAATTCAGGCTTGGATTTGATAGAAAAAATAAAGCTGTGGTCAGACATCAGATTTATCAACCTACACCCTGACTTTTGTTCTGAGAATTTACGAGAATATTTGATGATGTCTCACCCAATATTGATTCACACGTATTCTATCTTTAAAAGTCGATTCTCTTACAACACGAAGTTGTTTAGGAAAATTGTAAATTTGATGCTTGATCCATCATTATGATTAGTTATAATTTAAGAATTGAATATTTGAAGTTAATGTTTCTTGACAAGCCTATAAGAATTTGTACACAGTTGAACTTTGTTGAGGAATCACCTCTCATAATGACCCTCCCTCTTACAAGACATCTTAATCCTTTAAGCCCTAAGCCCTGATGAAAATGAAATTTCTCTTTACATGATCACTACTTGTTTGAACATTCAAGTGACAAGAATAAAGGAAGTGATCATTGAGGATGAGATGTCTTGATATTTAGACAAATTCTCCTTTCTAGTTCCATAAGAAATGTATGGAGATCAGTCTTGAGAATATGCATTTTTATATCAGGGCTTAAAGGGTAACTGACCACTTGTTCTGGTCAACCACATTTTCTGGCAGTTTGTGATGTTGTTCTAAGAGTGCCAAACAAAAAACTGCTATAAAGTTTTCTTTTGGAAAATGACTAAAGGAAATCAGATCAGCACCAGAGGAAAGTTATCGGTACAGTGAGAAGTTCAATTGAATGGTCACACTTCAGGATTTTATCTGCAGGCACAGAGGTTAATACCACCTTACAAGGTACAGATAGTAGTATCTTAGGATATTACTGCCCAGTAGCTTTATCTGAAAGGTCACTCTTTAGAATTTCACTGAAAGCACTGCTCAGTGCATTTGGCTTTCATGTTGATTTCACCAGCAGGCTCAAAAGTTAGAACCACCTTGTACAACATAATAATCGCCACCACAGGACAGTACTGCTCAGTTAAGCTTTTATTTGAATGCTCACACTTAAGGATTTCATCCACAGACTCAAAAGTTAGAACCACCTTGTACAACAAAAAAATCACTACCACAGGACAGTACTGCTCAGTTAAGTTTTTATTTGAATGCTCACACTTAAGAATTTCATCCACAGACTCCAAAGGGAGGAAAGGTTCAACCATGCTATTTATAGTTTTTCAAGTGTTGGCAAATAGGCTCTTGAATGTGGGAGAAATATTCGCTTGAGAGCACAATGACCTGTATGTTGCCAAAACAACCAGATACCACATGCATTATACATTGCATATATGACTGACAGTATGCCACTATAGATATTGGATGGTTTTCAAGTTAGGTGTTGATAAAGCTTTTAGAGAGTGAGTTGAAGACCAAATAAGGAAATTAACTGCAACATATTGGTGTTCTTAATGAACGCCAATATCTTAATAAATTGTAAAACTTTTAGTATCGTAACAAATTGAAAGAGCTACTTATAATTCCCATTAGTAGACATCTGGTAATTATACACACATGTAGGTGAAGGTCATTTTTTTATTGCTATTGCTGTTGTAGAAATTCATTTTCATGTGTACACTGTAAGTTATGATACATATTCCATTTGAAATGTACACCAGATGAAAACCAGCATCTTAATCTACCTTCAAGTATCTTAAGAAATAAACTGACATAATTTTAAAGATATCTTAAAAAAGGAATTGATAGAGGTGCATGTTATTCCCATTGGCAGGCATCTGGTCATTATAGGTGAAGGTCATCACATTTTAATTTAATTGCATAATAATAGTTTATCATAATTATGACTAGAGCTTGAAAATATATAATGTGCCCCGTGATTGGTCAATACTCGGGGCCAGATTTTCCCGTAATGCCCACGGGCATTATGAGTGATGTTGATGCCTGACTGGTAAACTGGGAATATAAAAATGTCAAAGTACATTGAATTAAAAAATTTCGAATGATTTGCATCTAAATGGAAAGAGACAGTTTCTTTGAAAGTTTTACTTTTTCTTGTGCGATATAATTTTTTTGTGTGAGAGAAAACTGCTGGGTTTTGAATGCTTTTTGGTAAACTGTTTCATTCATTCCAATCCACCACGACTCACTTTTCAAGTAGTTAGGTGTCAGGCACAGCCATATAATAAACTTCTTATTAACTCTCACTAGCTCGGGACCGTACTGGGAGAATATCGCCCTCAGTCTTTCTTCATACTTGTCCAATACTCCGACAAATTTATGCATAGCATTGTTAAATTTCTTATTGTTTTGCTTCATTCTTTATTGTTATGCTTTTGTACAGTATTGTTATGTGAAGTGAATACAATACAATGCCATGCATAAATTTGTCGGAGTATTGGACAACCCTCTCTTTCTTGTACAGACCTCGCTTCACTCGGTCAATATTTGGTCAATATTCTCCCAGTACGACCCTCGCGGTCGGTTAATAAGGACTAAATGATGCGGCTGATGCAGTGGTTGTATTAACAGGGTGATTGTAAGGCAGGATTCCTCTGTACCTCTATTATTTTGCCAAAAGGTTTCTGGATCCAGGGGGGCAGGGATTGGGTGGTTAGCCACCCCCCTGTTTGGGAGTGTAAGCTTGAAATTAGAAAAGGGAACAGAGCTATCACTGAAGCGATTTTGTCTTTGATTGTTCCGATATTGTTCTGTCAGGTCAGCCTCCCCCCTTTCAATAATCCTAGATCTGCCACTGCCATTTGTACACCTGGGAAGGTGAAGACAATGGGGAACACTTCAGTAGAGTCCCACTACATTACTGTATTGCAAAACGGCAAGACAAACTGAAGGTTGTTTGAGATCAACTGAGTTTGAGAGAGCCAACAGTACCTATATAAGAAGCACCAACTAAGTGAAACAATACGCTGGGGTACAAGATAAAGGGTATCCGTGGAAGAAATCAGTGGCGAGTTGCATGAAACTTAATATCTGACATATCTTCTAACATCAGACATTCACTCCAGTTGAAAATCACTAAGTTAACATCTAATGTTAGCAGTTACGCCTGACGTTAGGTTTTATGCAACTCAGCCCAGATTCCAGTCACTAGCCCTGCTCACCTCCATGTTCATGTGTCCGCGTGAGGTCGGGAGCTTATTTACTGGAATGTCTGGAAGGTTTTGTCACACTGATAATACCATAACCACTTTTGGTGTTATAATGCAATGATATTTTGTTTTGTAGAAAAAGGCAGCAAGAAATATAATGTCAACATTCAAGATGAGGATGGGTGAGTGGAAAAAGCAACAAAATGTAGCACTCAGGTCTTTTGAACCCTTTCTGCAATGAATTATTGTGAGAGCTGTACATGTTTTGATTAATGATATCATTATTTCATGTTACAAATGCTCTTTTTGTATAGTGGAGTAGAATTTTATGAATTCCTGAAATGTACCATACAGGGAGTTTATTTAGTTTTAGGCCTCAAGAAGATAGTGTTGGGGCTTATCTATATGTAAGTCGTAAATATTATTTGAGAGAAAACTCAAATAATTTTCCTGAAACTTCTATTACACCACTAACTAAAACAGAAGAAAAAATAGGTTGTATACCACCATTTTACATCAACAACAGCCTGATTGATTTTACATCTTAACTCAATGACACTTCTGGGCAATTTGTAAACTAAGTTACCTTGCAAATGTATAAATTGACTGGGAAACTTGAATTATTTGGCCTGATGGTAGTCAAAGTTTGATGTCTTGATCATCTACCCTTTGGTATAAATGCAAATTTTGCTCTGTTTGCTAAAATTTCGATCAGTATTTTACTTCTTACCCCTGATATGGAGGGAGGGGTTTATTGAAAAAGGGGAACTTGAAAGACAGAGGTGCTTAATGTGTTGTTCCAGAAAATATCCATACCTCCCCAGGAATGATTTTTTCTGGAAATTCCAGTTGAGGCTCATCCTTTCCTTTAAAAGTTTTGGTGTTTGAGACCCCCACCCCCTCGGAATTTCCAGTGACCATCTGTGGGGTGGGTATGGAAATTTTGTAGAACCACACAATGGAGAGAACAGGACTTCTGCTAGACTGAATACCAAAATGATTTTACAGCTCTGTTGATTTACGGTACATATTAATTTTTGATTAGACATTCAAATTCAATTTTTTTCTGTTGACAGGTTTACAGCTTCTCACCATGCATCTCTCACAGGCAGCAGTGAAGTCGTCATTGGTCTCATTGAGTTGGAAAGCGACATCAATGCTAGAGATCACAAAGGTAATTAATATTAATATAATTATGCTTTAGACATGCTGTAGATCTCATGGTTGTGGAGGTGTAGTGGTGTAGTGGTAAGCACTATTTCTTCTCCAGTGAGCCACCTGTCTCATCCAGTTTGAACGCACCCGTTATCTTGCCTACATGCCTTACTGTTGCCACTTGGCAGAATTGTTCAAATTAATTTTCGCCAACTTGGAGGTATTTTGGACCACTTGTAATGGCTACGATTTCACTTATCAATAAAAATTGCAAGAATTTTGGAAGGGAGAGTTATCAGTTGTTGGAAAGCGACCCTGCTTCCAACTTCTCAACAGTAATGTTGTCATAAGAAGCCTGTCACAGCTATTATGACTGGAAACTGGAATAAAGATGACTGAAAGCTCAGAGCTTGAAAATAACACATGTACTAAGCATAGCTATACATGTAGGAGATTTCCTTTGTTATTGACCACCTATTTTCCTTGTGGACTATAATGCACAGCAATGTCAAATAAGTTATTTATCCTGTATTGTTATTGTTACTTTTAAAGGCATGTCACCATTGCATTTAGCAGCATGGTCTGGAAAAGTTGAAGTTGCACGGCTGTTAGTGGAGGCTGGTGCACATGTTAACGCAAGCTCAGACAATGGAGATACACCTCTTATATTAGCATGCCAGCATGGAAATTCTGATGTGGTATGTAAAAAACACTACATTACCAATATTTACTATGTGCTTCTACCTGTAGTCAAACCTTGATTTGACTTCATAGGCTCTGTATAAGCTGTACCCTTGTGATTCAAGCCTAATGTCTCCCAGGTTTCAATATGAGAACCCGGCACCATGTGTGGTTTCTGTTTGTTGTGGGTCAGTTGTCCTTATTCAAGGACCACTAAATCAGCACTATTTTCATCATTCCAAGTTAATATGGATTAAATGGACTTGCGTGAAACCCACCTATGGGTGCGTGGTTTCCGTTAAAAAATTATCATAAATATTTGTTTATTTGTTTTTTTATTTATGAAAGTTATTCTGGTACAGTGCATAATAAATTATTTAATCAGTCATTGCATTTTTAGGCAGAGGTACTGCTAGACAAGGGATGCAATTCCTGGAGTACAAACAAGAATGGAGAATCTGCTTTGGACCTTGCTTGTAGATTTGGACATGTGCATGTACGTACTTCTGTTACCTGTGTGGGGCTGGGGGGTGGGGTAGGGAGGTTGGTACAGGAGGGAGGGTCTTGAGATTCTGTGACAGTCACCCTGTGGACTAGATCTGTTGTGCTAGCTTTCACTATCCTGAAATTTTGTTACATTTTAGGACAACCAATGTTATAAAATGGTTCTGTTCAGTAAATCATGTTAGTATAAAATTATATGAAACCAGTGGATAGTGGTTTTTTGCATGTTCTGATTGTATCTGTTATTTACCTTTGCACGGAAGGTTTTCCTTATTTCTGATCAAAAAAGGTACTATTTGGTGCTGGCTATCCACTGGTATACTTCAAGTTTCCACATCCTATCATACAGGGGAATTAGGGGACCTCATGTTTCCACATCCTTTCATACATGGAAATTAGGGGACCTCAAGTTACCACATCCTGTCGTAAAGGGAAATTAGGGGACCTCAAGTTTTCACATCCCATCAGACAGGGGAATTAGGGGACCTCAATTTTCCACATCCTGTCACACAGGGGAATTAGGGGACCTCATGTTTCCACATCCTTTCATACATGGAAATGAGGGGACCTCAAGTTACCACATCCTGTCATAAAGGGAAATTAGGGGACCTCAAGTTTTCACATCCCATCATACAGGGGAATTAGGGGACCTCAATTTTCCACATCCTGTCATACAGGGGAATTATGGGACCTCAAGTTTCCACATCCCATACTTTTATTCCCAGTTCCTGCTCCTTCAGTAGCATCTTCTAACCTCATTTTGCTTTTGCTATAACAAAATACAAATTATAGAATATTATTGCAGTATTTTCCCATTTGTCATGCTTCCCACTGTCACACAAATGCCACATCGCCTGGTCCTTGCCCCTTTCTCTCAGTTCCACCCCGCCCCTTCCTCTCCCACTTACCCCCCACAGAGGTGACTTTGTGATTTTCTCGCTTGATCTTTCATGGTGCAAAACAATGTATTGGTTTGGGTTAACCTCATTCAAATGTTGAAATTTTTGTTTGTGTTCAGGTTGTTGAATTGCTTCTCAAGTCCAAAGAAGTAAAGAGTGTGTTAGCAAGCGGCGAACCCAGTAAGACAGCTCCTCCATTACACCTGGCTTCCAAGACAGGCCATGTAGAAATAGTCAGGTAGGAACCAGTGTTAACTGATATCTTTTTTCAAATTCTTCTGTCATCTTCTTGACTTACAGTTCTCACAAAACTGCAGCTGTAGGCATTTGAGTATGTATGCATGAAAAATTGAATCTCTGACAGACTGCACTTTTAGGTCACCATCTTGTTTTATCTTTTCATCCTGTTACTTACTGTATAATGTAACGCAAGCACCCTGGTTGGTTAATTAGTATTAATTAAGTGTTTATCATTTACGGTAATAAAAAACCAATAGGTGCACGCCAACAATTGCCTACTACAAGAGCATGCGCTGATGTGATGCGATGTGACACATGCGATCAAAGCAGAAAACTGTAAAATTACATTGCAAGCCTTTTGTTGAACTTTTCACCTATTTTCTTTGAGTTAAGTTTACAAATGGAATGAAACCATGATCCTCCAAAGATAAAGGTTTTTTAAATGCCATGGCTGTGTAACCATCAAGTTATGGATGCACTTGGGAGGTTTGCTAGGCACTCAAGAAGCTTCGCTCTCGGCTATTGCCTTGAGTGACTCTTAACACTTTTTGCGTGCTTAGCAACCTCCTGCGTGCATCCATAACTCAGTGGTTGCATGCTGAACATTCACGGTTTGTTAAGTTTAAGGAGTTGCAGTGATATTGCGGGTGGTGCACTGGAATGATCAGAATATTGGAGGCCAGGATTGGTGGATTGAGGCGTGGTCTCTGCAACATACGTATAATGTTTTTTTCCTTAGACAAGAAACTTTACCTCACATTGTCTCCCTCGACCCAGAGGCCCGTTTCTCGAATGTCCCGATAACTTTTCGGCCCGGACCCAGAGGCCCGTTTCTCGAATGTCCCGATAACTTTTCGGCCCGGAAAGCTATTTTGTGCGCGCAGTGTTAACATTTAAGACTCAAATTTTGTTGATTTTGAAAGCTGAGTAATAGATTCTAAGTTGATTGTACAAATCGGGCTGATATGAGGGCTAAACACTACGCCAGCGTTCTATAGATTTTGATCTTAAAATATAGCTGTCGGCCCGAAAAGTTATCGGGACTTTCGAGAAACGGGTCCAAGGTTTAAAACTGGGTACCAGCTAAATTAGAGAGTCCTGATTAAATACCACCATTGGGTATGACCCTGCTCGCTCCTATTTGCCTCATGCCACAAAAACCTCACCAGATTGACAGCTCTTGGATTTTTTGTCTTTCAATTATTTTCAGAATTGAACGGTATGAAGTTGTATTACATTGGACAGTACGTACTCCTATAATACTGTATATACTGATTGTATTCCTGATTGCACTCCTGAAGTATAAAAGTTTTGAGAACTGCATGTTAGTTGTCAAGTACTTAAGCTGATGTTTTCCTTGACAGAATGCTGTTAGAGGCCGATGCAGACATAAATCATGTGACAAGCAGTGGTACATGTTTACATGAGGCAGCGCTTTATGGGAAGACGGATGTGGTAAAATCACTCCTTGAGGTAAGCCTCATCAAATCAGCTTCTGGATCTCTTCAGTTTGTTTCACAGTTACATTCCCGTCTTTTCCTATTTTTTTTTCAAATAACTATACAGTCAAACCTCTGCTAAACTGCAGAGGATACAAATCCTGTTGTATCTTGAACTTCTCGTGACGAGCAGTCTTTCGTTCTGTAGCTTGTTCCAAGCTCCGAGATAGTAGGAAAAGCAAATAAGGAAATGTGCGCGAAAAACGCCCTCTCCCTCTCTTGAAAAATCCGCTTGTGCTGATCGGATGCGTAACGGTAAGGAAGTGACCAACCGGATGGAATGGATCTTACCATTTACCCCCTGCCATTTACCCAATGCCTTTCCCAGGTAAGCGCGATCGGTGAGCGCGAATTTCCCGCCACTTTTCTTCAGCGGAAGACTGAAACCGAGAAAAACTGTCAAATGGTAAGGTAATTTTCAATCGGTTCGTTCCAACCGGCCGGAAAAAGAGGAATACCTCAGAAGGAAGTCCAAAATTTCCGGATTGAATTTCCAAAAAATGACCCTACCATTTACATTCCAACCGGAATTTTCGGAAATTTTGGCTAAATGGTAAGCACCTCAGATCCCGCGCATCTTATTTTCGCGGTTCCTTTCTAATTTATCCGTCCCTACTATCTGAAAGCTCTTTCTGCTCAGGGATAGTCAGGCGAGAAGTTACTATATTTGAGCAGAAGGAGGACCGCTCACAGTATTTTTAAATGTTCCTTCTCAATTTGTTTCCTTTGATTATTTGAGAAACAGCGGATAAAAACATTTTGCGAAGTTGACGAGAGTGTCTGACTTTTATTAGAATGTCGTTTAAATCAAGTATGGCACGTACGTGTATGGGACTTGTATTTTCTGAATTGAGCATTTTCCAACGGTGTCTGCTTGGTACAAGTGTGATTGAAAAACGTGTTTTTGTTTTCTAAATTTGTTCATTATAGTGGGGCATTGATTCAAATGCCAGGAATGATGAAGGTCACACAGCACTGGATGTAGTAAATCTTTTCACGAGCTCCAAAGCATCGCCAGAAATCAAACAACTGTTAAAAGGTGAGTGGGGTGTTTTTTTTTAACCCTAGCGTGCGAGCAGTCTCCTTTTCTACTCAGGTATAATCGGTCAAAAACGAACACGCGAGCGAGTGAGCGCGAAAACGCCTGCGGCCTGGAAACGAGACGCGCATGTGTAGTGATCGCTCGCTTGTTCGTTTTGCTTGACTATCTCTGAGCGGAAAGAGACACTGCTCGTAGTCTACTTAACTTCTGTGAAAATCCTGCTGTTCTAGGGGTGGGTGATTTTTCTTAAACTCGGGCAATCGTTTTTCTTCAAGGATAGTAGAGAGTGCGTGTGCGTGGGGGCGGTACGCAGCTCTTACAAGGTCTTCTCTGATTTGCTGAGAAAACAATAGAACAAACAACACAACAACGGACCCTAGCCCTCAAAACAATGGAGCTGCGTGATACCCAAGTCCAGTGCAATTAGAGGTTGCAAAGAGCTGGGTGGAGAATCGAGGTTGGCGGGCTCCAAGCAGCTCAACCTCGCTCATTGCGGCATCTCGCATCACGCCATTCCCGATTCTCCACGCACCCTCCACTATCTTTGAAGAAATATAACGACTTTTTTGCAGTCTAGTTTCAATTGATTGTCAAAAGTAATTGCGTTTGGTCTTGGTTTTTTTTTTTAACTCTGCGATTGGTTCAAGAAAAAAAAAAGAAAAGGAAAAAGAACTCGCGCCATTTTCTCAACTAGTTAGAAGTAAAAAAAAAAACAGTTGTCAAACAATGGATTAGTTTCTAAAGAAACTGTGGTGCTGCGTCGTTGGAGAAGTGAAACACAAAAATTTGGATTTAACAACTGAGTTGATAAGGTAAATTGGCCACCGTAGAGAAATTGAAAGCTGACATTTCGAGCGTTAGCCCTTCGTCAGAGCGAATCAAGAAATTGTGGGTTGCGCTTGGTTTATATGGAGAACGGTGGAGCTACGCTATTGGTAGGAACATAGCAACGTGAAAAAGCGTTCGTTGATATCGTGGGGTGTTTGTGCTGATTTGAAAAACAAATTTTTGTTACCCTAGTGTAATGAAGGACGCAGACCGACATGTGTTGCACGTGTTTCCCTGCACTTGACGTTGGTTACGTGCAGTTGCTTTGAGAACTGTTTTTTATTATAGTTTAGTTTATCTGTTGTGGTTGGCAAATGTCAAAATGCTGGTTTTCGTTTGATGAACCTCCATAGAAAATTGCTCTCACCTGTGCATATCTTGAAGCTTTTTTTTTTCTGTGGTATTTTTCTGTCGTCTTTGATATAAGCATTCCCTGTCAGACCCCTCTCGCGTTGTTTTGATGAGATGGATTATCCGCTGACAAAATTCCTCGCCAGATTTAGCTCTGGACTGGACAGAGTTTCCAACAGATAATCCGTCCAGTTGGTTTCAATGATGTCCTATCATAAACCGCCTCGTGCTTAACTTTAGAACTTAGGAACGCTGAAATTAAAACGAGTACAGTGAAGCTAAGAACTGACCACAAAGTATAGCTTCAGTCACGGTGGTGCAACAATATGGAACAGCCCATCCTAGGACCTCACAGCTAATTGGCCCAACTTTTACGTCTACGGATGCAACCGTACTGTGTGATAAATCAAGTTAAAGCTATTTGACTATGCTTTCCTTTGATGCTACACAAGGTAGTTCAAACTTTTGAGTCTGTGAATAGATGAATTTTTTTTTTAGGTTTTTTCTAAGCTCTTGAGTTCAATCTATTGTTGATAATTTCAATCCTTTCAGACGCAGCTGCTGCAGATAGCACTGTGTACGCCAGAGCTGTGAGAGATCACTTCAATATGCTGGATTCAACAGCCCTGCCATTCAAAACAGGGGACACAATTATTGTGAGTGTCACAAAGTTTGTTGTTTTTTAATTTTCTTGGCTGTTCCTGTCTTGCATCTGACATACGTTTTTGTTTATGATATTTTAGATTTTGGAACAAAACCAAAATGAGAGATGGAAAGGAAAAATTCAAAGTGGAGAGGTGAGATATAATAGCGTTAGTCTGTGTGTAGCCGAGTTTTTCTTTTGTGTCACTAGTTTTGTCTTATTTGGTCACATGGGGCTGTTTTAGTCTCGAGTTGTTTAGAGCTTAAAGGAAGAACCTTATCTGTGAACCAGACGAACTGAGAACAAGAGTTGCGGCTAGTTGACGGAAATTGACGAAGTTTGCTAAAGGCCCGTTTACACATGCGATTTTTGGTGCAATTTTTGTCGCGCTCTCCAATGCAACTTTTGTCGCAAGTGTAAACTAGCAGCGATTTCGCTGCGACCCAGTGCGATATTTGCTGCAATTTCTCTCAAATCGCCGCCAAGTTGCATCAAGTGTCGAATATGTTCGAAACCTCTGCGATATCGCGGCGACAAATCGCACTGAAATCGCCGCTAGTTTACACTTGCAATTTTTATCGCGAGCTCGAGCGCGACAAAAATTGCACTAAAGTGCGACAAAAGTTGCACAAAAAATCGCATGTGTAAGCGGGCCTTAAGGCCCGTTTACACAGGCGATTTGTGTCGCGCAACTCAATGCAATATTTGTCGCGCTGAAGCTGCAACTTCAATATCGCACGTGTAAACCAACTGCGATTTCAGCGCGATTTTAGTGCGATTTATCGCCGCGATTTACAAAACACGATAACTTTGAGCAGCAATTTCGCTACTGCGCAGGCGCACACCTTTTGTTTTGGTTTGATTTGTGTCATTTTGTTTCGTTTTGCTTCAATCTCGTTTTCCTTCCATAGCTGCCGCTTTCTTGTCGCTCCCCTTCCTCTGGATAACTCCATACTCGGTTTTTAGTGCGTTTTTTGTCCTTGTTTACGCTCATGGCTGTACAAATTGCGAGCGACAAAACCTCACGAGGGGTCCCTTCTGATTCATGATTGTCACTTTTTAATCAAGAAGAAATTCTGAAGGATTTGCAGGCGGCGCATAGTCTCCCCCCCCCCTCCCCTTTTCCTAAGTTTGCCGTGACCTGTTATGGACAATTTGCACTTCCGGTATGTAAGGAATTAAATGTATGTATGCAACTTGAGAACTTCGTTTGTTTGTAACCAGTGACCTCTGTACGACTCTTTCTCCAGAAGAAAACCCTGTGGCCCGTGATATCGTTAAGTACGGCCCTTAGGCATTCACGACAATTGTTTCAGCCTTCAGGCAAAGGCTCCAATCGGATCCTAACGACACGAGTGCAGGCTAATTGCATCTATTTTTATAACAACGATGCAGGTCCATTTTAATTTACGTCATGATAACGACAAGGCCATTGTTCGAATGCCGACACTATCGTCGTTCCTCTGTTTTGGGTCATCGGGGGACTCAAGAAAAAGAGTTTATGTTCGCTTTGGCAACGCGTCGAGTTGGAAGCACTGTGTAACCACTATTAACAATAGTCTCCATGAATCATTGACGATCTCGCAGGCTGAGTAGTCTCAGCTTTCCTGAAAATCAATGAATCTACATTGCTCTCTTTAGCAAAACGATGTTGTTTAAAAAAAAACACTTTCATAAGAGTTAAATGACACCGTCACGGGCAAAATGTCCGGTATTTGAGAGATTAGCTTTCAATCTGGTAAAATGGACGTCATTACAACGAGCCTGATTGTTCAGAGGCCGCGGAGACTACGTGAACGTGACGTACGCGAAACCAGGAATGCGCGTTGCATTTTATGAGTCGGCCGGACGTGCCAAGGCACGTCGCGCCGCTTAAAAATCGCGGCAAAATTGCATCAAGTTTCGAACAGGTTCGAAACTCCCGCGATATGGCGGCGATAAAATCGCAGCTGGTTTACACGTGCGATATTGAAGTTGCAACTTCAGCGCGACAAAGTTGCATTGAGTTGCGCGACAAAAATCGCCTGTGTAAACGGGCCTTTAAAAGGTCACGAGAGTTGACAAACGTTGACCAGAATTGTCGATAGTCACTTTCGTCTCGTGCGCTTTCGTCAGCTTTCTTGCGCCCTCAGAAACTCTGAATTTTCAATCCCACTACTAACTCCCCTGCTCTTTCAGTCATACTTATTTCCCGCTTTCGAAGAGTTTGAACTCTCGGCAACTCTCATGTTCTCTTGAAAAGTATGAATCTGCTTGAATTTTCAACTCTTCGTTTACTATCTTGCGCCCTTTTTCACTCTTGTAGGACACTCAAAGAGTTAAAACTCTTGGTTTTCGTGCTATCTCATTCGTTGTCGTGTGACACTGCCCTCAAACGGTTTGAACTCTCGTCAGCTGCATTCAAGTTAGACCCCAATCTTGTTCCCAGGGAATCTTCTTTCCCGGAAAGAGGGGAGGGAGACCTTACAGCAGGCACAGAAATACGTGATATAAAAAGATATAAAAAGGCCTTGAAGAAGGCGTAGTTTTCCGTCTTCTAATGTAAGTGCCATTTTGATTCATTTCACAGAAAGAAAAAGTTGGGTACTTCCCAGGGAACTTCGTTAGGTTAACTTCACCAAGACGAAGTTCCAATCGTAAGTATATTTAACTGTACGGATTTGTGCATATAACAATTTATGGTGAGTTCTTACCAATGAAATAAAAAAAAAAAACGGAGATTATGCACTTGTGTTAACCTTTTAAGCCCCAATAGTGATCAACATCAAATTTCTCCTTATCATATCAGTGCATTATAACACATATAGGACATGAGAATTTAGCAAATGATCACCACAGATGAATTGTCTTGATGTTTAAGCAAATTCTCCCAATTAGTAATCAATAAAATCTATGGAGTCCAGTAAGGAGAATTTGTATAATGATCTTGGGGCTTAAAGGGTTAAGCCGCAGGGGGTGGGGGTGGGGAAACCCAGGGAAATTTGACATTTTCAGAGAAGCTAGAGACAGATAAGCGGGTTTTGCTGACGTAATGTTTATCAGCAAACCTTGAAAATTTTAAACACCTCTCAGACTTTGAACAAAGAAACCTTTGCCTTAAGCACCTAATCAAGGAGCACCAGGTTCATTAATAACGGTAACTGAAATCCTTCTATTCTCTACCCCCAGACAAGGAGTGAATGTCTTATTCCTGCCCCTGGAGTATCTGTTTTAGTGATAGTCAAGTAATTGGGGCATCAAGTGATGACAAAATACCTACCTAGGGGAAAGCCCTCTTCGTCAATTTCCCGGGGACAGCCTTCCCCCACCGCCCCCCGGGCTCAGCATTGATAGGTGCATTACTGAAGGTAAAAGTAATGTAGCTCTTGGGCTACAAGCGGCACCCATGACCACGACTCCGTTTCCTAAGCGTGACGCAACTAGGAGTGTTGCTACTCTTAATGCTAGTACATCGCAAGGAAGCCCAACATTTTTGTGTGGCTTCAGCAAAGCTGAGTCCACTTTGTCACCATGTGTGTGTCTCTAGATTGTTTATTTGCGGGTTTGTTTACCACATGATGTAACTAGTCATGCAAGAAGTGAAGACATATTCAAGTAAACAAATGCAAAAGTCAGTTTAGACATGATCCGTAACTGGTCACGCAAGACGTAAAGAAACATGACCCATGTTTAACAGTTCTCGTGTTAACTTCAGGTTCAGGCAAGAGGTCACCGAAGGCAGATAACGGTGTGGTACCAAAAGGATCTTACGAGATGATAGCTCTAGCGTCAGGTATGTGAGCTAAAACAACCAAAGCGGGAAGAATATTGCATTATAATTCGGAAAGAATAATTAAAAGCAAGCTCACTCAAGAAGCTTAACTTCATTATATCGCTTGAAGGATATCTCTTATGCCAGAAAACAGTTCCGAAAGTAACGACCCTCGTTACTTCCGTGGTACTTTCTAATGGATAAAACGAGCACTTTATTATTATCATCCTTGATAATTAAAAAATGACAAATATACATAAATAAAATAATAACAAATAGGAATTAGCAGCGGCACATCCACGAGGGGGCTCTTCGTCTACTGTACCCAGGTCGAATTGGAATTTGGAAATGTTGTTTTTGAAGAGAGGGGAGTACCTCAAGAAAAATGTCTGGAAGCAAGTGCGAAAACCAACAATAAAATCAACAAGCACGTGGCGCTGAGTCTGGGAATCGAACCCTTATTTTGGAGGGTGACTACTTTCGCTATTTACCCACAACTTTAATTTGATCTTAATTTCAAAACTAATTCTTCTTCTTCTTCTTCTTCTTTTTCTTTCTTGTTGTCGTTGCTTTTAGCACCGCCATCAGAATTTCAAAGGAACTCTCCTCGGCTAAGCAGCTTTGGTAAAAAGGGTGCTCGCCATCGTGACGACGAAAGCGAGGACCAAAGCCCCAGCCCTGCCCCGAAAAAGGCCCTCGTAGAGCCAGCGCTACCTGGGAAGGGTCTCAAGGCCAAAAAAGGTTCAGTCAAGCTTGGCATGGGCCTGCAGTATGTGGAAGTAGCGGTTGATAAGGCTCCGTTAACTGCGCCTCAGACTTCTAGTCCGGGAGTGGGAGGAAATCAGACAAACAGCAAAACTCAATACGCTGAAGTTCTTTTACCACCAAATGGTACGGTGCAGGAAGTGAACGAATGCGAGGAGCTGCCACAACTGCCTAGCAAGAACAATAAGAAGCCTTGTGCTTCAAACGAAACTGAAGATATCTGGGTACGAAATACGCCCGCCAAACCACCGCCCTCGCTCCCGCCGAAAACACGGACAAAGAGTGACGCGGCTGATTTTGAACGGCCAGCTGCTAAGGCTGGCAGACCACCCGCACCTCTTCCATCAGTCACAGAACCCGCGGGTGTGATAAATCCCGCGGGTGCAAGGAGGGTTGCCACTCCCGAGTTATCGAGAAAGGGATACGAAGATATGAGTATCAGTTCAGAGTCTGGAGGTAGAGCAACGCCTCCTGTAACAGAAGACATCTGGAAACCACAACCCGTGAACTTAAGAGAACATTCAAAGCAGCAGGCGTTAGCGTACGAGAATGTCAGCCTACCGCACCGAGGGAAGGCGGCGGCTAATGATATGGACAGTATGATCATCTCCGATATTGATCAACAGGGGGAAGGTGATGATGGCTATGTTGTTGTCAACCAACCCTCTAAACCAACTGACGCCAGGGGTTATGAAAATGTCACACCAGGTGCTGTCACGCAAAGTGCCGTCACGCCAGGTGCTCGTTCATCGTATGAGAACGTTTTGAATAGTGAGTATTATGTACCTATGAAAGGAGGCATTCCTCCAAGCTCAAATCAAACTGACAGTACGAGTACTCAGTCTGCAGGAGGAGAAGAAGATAAGGAGAAGAGGCCTTCAGATAGTGCAGGTATTGAAGTCGACATTTATCAGCCGTTTATTTTCTAAGTGTCCAACGTAGAAATTCATTAACAATAAGGTAGTAATCAGTGGCTGTCATTTTTTTTTACACCGAAAGATTTGAGCCACAGACTCAACAGTTAGAATCACCTTCTACACCGTGTTAAAGAATACCTCGGGAAAAGTACGGCTTAACGGGATTTCACTTACAGACTCAAAAGTTAGAAGCAAGGGTAATAAACAGAACCACAGAAGTGCAATATACAGTGGAATTCTGATTTTCCTTGATTTTGCGAACCTTCCGATTTTTCGAACGATGGCACATTTCCCGTGGATTTGCTTCAGTCAAACAATGTAATTTTAACCCCGATTTTTCGAACCCTCTAGTTTTCGAAACTCCCGATATTTCGAACCAATTCTTCCCTCCCATGGAAGAAATTTATAAGAAATTTACCTTCGATTTCTCGAATCCGCGGGAAAGTAGTATTCCGTAGCTTTCATTTGAGTGGTCACACTTCAGGAGTTTATTCTTAGACTCAAAAGGTAGAACTACCCTATTACACAGTAAACAGAACCAAAGAACGTACTGCTCAGTGCTTTTCGTTTGAATAGTCACTCATTAGGCCTGGCTTTCCTGCGGGTGCTGCTTATTATGTGTACGAAGTGGTTCTAACTTTCGAGTCTTGAGTAAAAACCTAAACTGTGACCATTCAAATGAAAGCTAAGAGTGCCATGGTATTTTTGTTTGCTTTCCTGGTTGTTATGAATCAATGCCGACCTTGTAAATCAAGCGTGATTTCATGCCACCTTCGATTTTTCGAAATCCCGATTTTTCGAGCCTATTTCCGTTTCCCTAGGAGGTATTCCTTGTTGTATCGCTAAAAGTCCGTGCACTCAAATAAAGTTTGTATTATGAAATTAAGCTTCCTTTGTCACCAGCAATGAAAGTCAAAAGTTGAGGACTTAATACTTTCGAAACTCATCTAAGTTTCTTCCTCATTGTTGAGTCTGATTAGGCTAGGCGTCTGACGAGGCTCATAATATCCTCGTAATCAATACTAGTCTCCACAATGAGGAAGAAACGTGAATGAGTTTCGAAAGCTTTGTTTCTTTAACTTTCGACTTTTATTGCTGGGGACAGAGGAATCGTAATTTTTCTATGAATTCCCAACAAATGAATCCATAAAGTTTCTATTGTACTGTGAAAGACCCACTGCTGACTCGGTGTTTTTCATTCGAATTTTCTTACTTGAGGATTTCATCCAAAGACTGAAACGTTGAACCACCTTTCACAGCATAATGAATAGTGTTACAAGGAAGTCGGTAATGTTCAGTAGCATTTCTGACGTCACAACTAATTATGCAGTCGTCGGTATTATCACTGATTCCAATAAAGCATGCGCACAAGATTAAAAAAAAAAGCCTGGGAACGTATTTCCTGCTGTCTACGGAGACCTTTTTGAATCCGTTTTCGAGACTAAAAAATTGAGGTTTTCGAAAACGCATTAGTTTGGATAGGGCTTCGGCGCGAGATACGCGGGGCTCGAGAAAGCGAGGGTCCGCTGTTCACTGGCCATTTCGAAATATTTTCAGACAAACTTACCGATGTGGGTGATCGGGCTGCTTAAGATTATACCCTTAATTCCCTTCATCTTCTTCCAGTTGAATAATTAACAATTATTCACCGAAGGCTCGGTAAATATTGGCGAATATTTACCTCGCGTTCGGCTCGGTAAATATTCGCCAATATTTACTTCGCTCTCGGCGAATAATTGTTGATTAGTATAAATTTATTGCTATATTCCCCGCGCAACCGGTGAATATAACATTAAAATTATACTAACAGAGGATATTAACTTTGTGGATGTATGAATTTTTCCGTAGACGAAAATAAAGACGCGATGGGTTACGAGCAGATGAAAAGCGGGGCAGTGCCAGTTAACCACCAATATGTCAATATTCAACGACGTGGTAAGTACCTAGTGGTACACTGTTATTCCCCCCCCGCCGCCACCGCCAACATCCGAACTACAACTCTCCCCCCCCCCCCACGCCCAACCTCAGTACTGGGTATCGAACACAACCAAGACAGCTACAGCGGAGGCAACGAGAGCGTCACAAAGCAGAATGGCTTTGCTCAGATGTTGTACATCATTTTACATTTCTTAGCCGTTTAAAATAGGTACTACGAAGTACTTTTCTGTGGTGCTGTTCATTACGCTGAGTCTGTAGGTGAAATCGCAGTGTGTGGCATTTATTAGAGAGATGTCGAGCTGTATTTTCCTTGGTACTTTTTATTATGCTGTACAAGGCGATTCTAACTCTCGATTCCGTGGATGAAATCCTTTCAAGGGTTTAAAAGAATCTCTATCTTTATCTTAAAAGGGTGTTCATTTCAAATAAAACTAAAGCTGTTGAGCAGAACTGTTATTTAGCGCTGTTTATTGTGCTGTCAGTTGTGCTTCTAACTTTTAAATCCGTAAATGAATTCCCTGAGAGCATGACCATTCGAAAGAAGCTATTGGGCACTATTGTTTGTTTTTCATTATGTTTTATAATGAAATTTGGATTTTGAGAGTAGCAGTAAGAACCTGATAGTATAGTGGTTATTATTCCTGTGTATTCACTGTTTTTGGAGGGACAGACTCATGACGGATTGAATTCCGATATTGACCGTGCTGTTTTGCACCTGGGTTGGCCGCATTCCCAGGAACACTCCTTCATTAATTCGACGCCAGGAACTTTTAAACGATTTCGTGTGCGTGCCAAACTAGAATGCTATTTTTTTTCAATGTTTCAATTTATATATACATATATTCATTATTTTATTAATAGTTAAATTATAACGTGTTCAGCTGTGGTTGTTTAAGGGCCAAGGAAGGTAATCGATACTTTTCGAAACTGTCACACTTTTGCAATCGTAATACAGTCTCTAACGGATACACCTACAAATTGGAACCGGGCAGAAAGGCAGGAGAATAGCCTTTAAACTATTTCGTACATCATAATATACACCACACCACAGAGACGTACTGCTCAATAGCTTTCATTTATAAGTGATCACATTTTAAATGTCACACTCAAAGCTTTAACCGCATTGCCTGACTGTAGGTTTGATCCTGGGTGTGTAAGGGTTAAAAAAACACCCCAAGCTTTCTTTGCCTTGCCCACCAGAACCGGTAAACCTCTATGCGCCCAAACTTCCAAAAATAGCGGAGAATAAAATTTCTTGACTCACTGGGCCTGCATTGTTTACTGGTCATTAATTTTAGCAAACAACTTGACGTGTGAAATATGCTGTAAGAACTCCGTTTTCGCGTTATTACAACTCTGATGACCGTTGTTCCCACTGTTTGTAACACTGCTACGTAAAATCACAACTAGCATGGTATGGAATCTTTTACTTAACTCGTTGTTACTTGTATCAAAGAGATTGTGGTTTGAAGGCTGCAACTTGCAGCTTAGTGCCCAAAATTTTCTATAATTGAATTTCGAAAATATCTAAACTTTCTGGTTTGACGTAAGAACATTCCAAGCAAGAACAAATTACGTCATTTCAGAGCACGTTTGTGTTCCGGGGGATTTGGTGATGTCCTTTGGTGACTGTCCTTTCACAGATTACATATTGTACATCGTTGTTACTGCACTGCTGTTTTGTCGCAGTTTTCGTGTGTTACAGTGTATACAAGTAATACCTTATGACAGTCTCTTAGTCAAAATTTATTTTTCGGATTTTTTCCCCGAAATGTCAACGTTTGGACTAACGATAAGATAGACAGGGTGGCTGGCAGATTTGGGCACTTTTGGGCTTAACGACAACAAACCATTGAAAATCTCGCTTGTAATGCTCAGTAGTTTGTGAGAAGCGATTTACCATTAGGACTTAGTTGACGCCTTTTTTCCTGATTTCTGTAGCAATTCACGTAAGAGGATTCAGTTCCCCGGTTCGGTTTTTGTCTAAGCGGAAATAGGGTGGAGATACAGATTAACGCTTTGATGCCATATTTAACTCTAGTCTTAGGTACCTTCCTGTGGTTTGTTCATTGTATTCAGTGCCCTGTGTTTATTTTAATTCAACAGGAGACGCTGGCGTTCCCTTGGAACCCCCGAGTCAAATCCCGCTTAAGGTGAGTCAAGATTTCCTTTTTTAGACAGTGGATTAAAACCCTGATTGATTGCACCTTCACGCCTCGTGAAGGAACACTGTGCGTCCTTCCTTCCCTTCTTTCTTCTGTTCGTTTGCTGGTCTCCTACGCAGCCGTTGTTAGGGTCGTCACGCACCGCTCCTCCCTAAGAACGGCCCTAAGAACGGCTGCGTAGGAGACTATTCTTTTGCCGGAACAAGAAGAAAGGATCGCAGTTGGAGTGTTGTTTATGGCAGTAATTGATAAGGGATGATAATAATATATCGTGCTGAAAGATTCACTTTGCTGCGGAAGTCGAGAGGTCAAGTTTCAAGTGCTTTTGGAGTGAAAAATTATAGTCTTGGAGTGGCTCGGCGCGCCCTTTGGCGACATAAGTATAAGGTGTATAAGTGCTGGATTACCCTCATGTCTAGGGTAAAAAATATATTCGCAATGAGCTTAGTAGAACGATTACAGTTGAAAATGGATTCCACTTGTCTAGTGCTAAAGGTCAGATTGTAGAAGACAATTTGTTCACTGAGCACCTTCCCTAAATAGCAGTGAAGTCATGCGCTCAGGAAATAATCAGTCAAAGAAGATCACGGTGTGCCGGAAACTTGTTTTAGCTTGTAAGAATCAGGATTCTCCCTTATTTAGTAACGGTAGGCATTCAAACGGCACTTGAAAGCACGGAAATGTTTCACATGTTTTTCTCCCAGCACATGCCGCTTGTGGTTGGATGAAAATACCACGGGTCAATTTATAAACAAGTTGCTACTTCAGTTTTGTTTGTTTAATACGCGAGAACAACTTTGATTGCGCATCAACTGTGGGACCTTTGGTAAGAGTTTTGCATTAAGAAAGATATATGCAAGTCCTGTTCCATCTTTCCTTTTGGTCAATTTTATACGGTTATTTG
Organism: Siderastrea radians; assembly: GCA_964017195.1. Classification (NCBI taxonomy): domain Eukaryota; kingdom Metazoa; phylum Cnidaria; class Anthozoa; order Scleractinia; family Rhizangiidae; genus Siderastrea; species Siderastrea radians. The sequence continues at coordinate 32,294,852 of OZ024891.1, read as the reverse complement.
TCGCCAGCTAGATAAGGCTGTGTGCAGCCCCGATCGAACGTGGGCGGCTGTGTACAGGCTAGGATGACATTGGGAAGTAGTTTTATTGCCTGATAGTTTGCAAATAAGCGCTGGACGAGACTTCGTTGTGTTTGCAATGCTTCGCAATCTAACATCCAGAAAAACAGATGCAAATGGTTGCATGTTGTTGTTGGTGTTGTTGTTTTACTGTATCGCTTTGACGACAACAACAATTTTTTCCGCCAGTAGCACTGTGTTAATTGACCACATTTGACCTCGTGGTCGTTTGCTTTTTTGAAGTCCTGTTCTTTGGGACTTTTCCTTGTTGTTTGTTTTAAGTGCTCAATGAATTGTTTATGTAGATTAAGCATGAGATAACTATTTTTTCTTGTTTTACTGTTAAATCGCAGTAACTCACGATGAAATCTCAGTATCTAACTTTTCGCAAGATTGAACCGAAAGCGGGACAAGGTTTCTCTTATTCACTCTACGGTAATGCAACCCCGATAATTCAAATAAATTTTCGTCATCTCGACCACTTTTCACTATGGTTCTATCTTTTCGTTAATTTTTGTGTCGTTTGTTAATCACTATTCCGTCGTGTTTTTTCCTAGATGCGAGACTATAACGCACTGTACGACTGGTTAGAGAAATTCAAGCTGACAATCTACATCGATAATTTTGTGAAAGGAGGTTTCGACATGACCAGTGTACATGGAATCACCACAGAGGTACGATACATGCCAGGAGTGTTACTGTAGCTGATGTGCTAAACCTTAGAGTGTGACCATTCAAGTTAAGGCTATTGGGCAGTACTGTCTTTTGGTGCTGTTTATGATTCTGTACAAGGTGGCTTCAACTTTTGAAACTGTGGATGAAATTTTATGCTTGGGTGACCATTCAAATGAAAGCTACCACTGTAATATTGAGCAGGACTTTCTTATGTCTGTTTTTATTTAATTTAATTTTGTTGCCTGGATTCGTTTTATTTCTTTTCAATCGCTGGTGAAAACTTGAATCGAGTTTTGCATTTTTTCTTCAGTTAAGTACTGGTGAGATAATCCTATTATACGGCAACCATTTTGTTTGGGTAAACTCCAGGGATAAGGTGTACAAATTATGTAGAATGTCAACTCATTACACATGTTTCGGTCCGAAGAATTGCGTTAATTTCACAGCAACTCGTTTTTGAGCACTGTTCAGTTGTAAAAAGACCAGTTAATAACTACAACAATTACAACCAAGACAAAAAAAAAAAAGCTTCAAAAACTACGAGCTCAAGTGTTCCCATTGTAAAAATCTCTTTTATCGTTTGAATACCTTGAAGAAAAGCGCAAAAATTTCATGTCAAAATTTCTTTTTCGTTCCCCAGAAGTATTAACAAACTATCGCAAATCGCGGTAGTCAAGTGATACGAAACAATGCGCGTTATTCCTATCGTAGTTGCCATCCAGCAATCTCGTCTTGTTTCCAGCAGTTAAATAGCTGAGTGTTTATGTCAGTGTATGTTCTTCTTTCGTTTTAAACAACTAATGGGTGTCTCATGCCGCAAGGCTAGGAGGGGAGACAGTACTTTCACATCAGGTAACTTGGGTCAGAGAGCGGCGGGCAAAGGCGGACGTAAACCGGAAAATTTGTTTTCAATTTGCAATGTGTTGTCTTTTAAATCCGTGTGTAATAAAACGATTCTTTGTTATGAGAAACACAATTTATTGAATTATTGCTTGTTACGTTGTCAGCGCTGATCGGATTAGTAATCCACACCAACCGCTATAGTATTGAATTTCGTCTCCGCCAGCTTGGAGCTTTAACACGACATGAAACACTTGTTTACAGAAAACGTTCGAGGCATAAGCTGCGTAGGGAAATATGCATTCGTATTCAGTGAGTGTTGTTGTCCTTCATTTTCGAACCAAAGGGACACCCCTGCAGGGGAAGAAAGCTCTCTCGCGTTTAATCAACTCGAACCTCCGGTATATGGTTTGCAAATTAAGTACGAGGATCCTCTCGGGGAACCTAACAAACTCTTGTGTATTTATATTTGCATTTGTATGCTTGTAGGGCAGGAGGGGATAGGGGAAGGGGTGACTCCTCGAAATTTTGGGTGGGTTTGTGCCACCTAGTCTGTTTCATTCCTAACCCTAAAACCGTTCTCCCTTTGCAGACAAACCCGTGAAAATGTAAATGTGAAGTTGCGCACAGACCGCAAGCGGCTCACATTTCTTTGGTTGCCGCAGCATGAAGCAACGAAAGTATTAACACGCCCCTCCCTCCCCCTGGAGGAGTTTCTAGTCCATTGCAGGGTTACATCTAGCATTTTTTGCTTTATTTCTGTACCTAAGTAGACAGAGCACGCCCCTCCCTCCCCCCCCCGGGAAGGGCTGCTAGTCCATGGCAAGGTTACATCTAGCAATTTTCGCCCATATCCATTATGCACCTAGGTAGACAGAGCAATGTAGAGTTAAGTTTCATAAGTAAGTAAACAACATGACACATAGAGACCAAGCCTTGAAGTAACGGTACTTCGCTCTTCTGATGGAAAATTCCAACGGGCTCATCACACTCGAATATACGACAGTCTGTGCGCGTTTTCAGACAGAGCTAAAGAGTATCCTCTGTTTTCAGAGCTAAAAAGTACTTGCTGGGGTCAAACATACCTATATGGCTGGTGTTAGGGAGTATGCGATCCCTCCGGGCCTAGATTGGGTAGAAGACGAGGGCTAGATACCGGAACTCATGGGCTTTTGTGAACAATGCTTCACATCCCCTCAGACATGTGATGGCCTCGGGTGTTCTTTTTTTTTTTTTTTTTCCGGTAGCGTATTTAAACCTTTTTTTCCGATAAATACATGGGCCTTTCGACAGTGACCAACGAAGGTTGTAATTCACGAAATCAATGTAACATGATATGAAGATCTTTTTGTTATATTTTTTTTGCCCTGTTGCTAACACCCAGAAGAGATTTAGGATTTCATCCACAGACCAAAAAGTTTGAAATACCCTGCACAGCGTAACAAACAGCACCACAGCAAAGTACTTCCCAGTAGCTTTGATTTGAATGGTTACACTTAAGGATTTCATCCACAGACTCAAAAGTTAGAACCACCTTGAACAGCATAATAAACAGCACCACAGGAAAGCACTACTCAGTAGCTTTCATTTGAATGGCCACACTTAAGGATTTCATCCACAGACTCAAAAGTTAGAACCACCATTAGACAGCACAATGAATAGCACCACAGAAAAGTACTGTTCAGCAGCTTTCATTTGAATGGTAACACTTTAGGATGTCATCCACAGAGTCAGGAGGTAGAGCCACCTTATACAGAATAATAAACAGCACCACAGGGAAGTACTGCTCAGTAGCTTTCAATTGAATGGTGACACTTTAAGATTTCATCCACAGACTCAAAAGTTAGAACCACCTTGTGCAGCATAAGAAACAGTACCACAGAAAAGTACTGCTCAGTAGCTTCCAGTTGAACGGTCACACTTTAGGTTTTCATCCACAGACTCAGAAGTTAGAAGCACCATTAGACAGCATAGTAAACAGCACCACAGGACAGTACTGCTCAGTAGCTTTCATTTGAATGGTGACACTTTAGGATTTCATCCACAGACTCAAAAGTTAGAACCACCTTGTGCAGCACAATGAACAGTACCACAGAAAAGTACTGCTCAGCAGCTTTCATTTGAATGGTCACACTTAAGGATTTCATCCACAGACTCAGAAGTTAGAATCACCATTGTACAGCATAAGAAACAGCACCACAGGAAAGTACTGCTCAGTAGCTTTCATTTGAATGGTCACACTTAAGGATTTCATCCACAGACTCAAAAGTTAGAAGCACCATTGTACAGCATAAGAAACAGCACCACAGGAAAGTACTGCTCAGTAGTTTTCATTTAAATGTTCAATCTTTGGAATTTCATCTAGAGACTTAAAAGTTAGATCCATCTTGTAAAGCATAATAAACAGTACCACAGGAAAGTACTGCTCAGTATGCAAATTCATTGCCAGTTAGAAGTGCTGGCAAGAATGTGTGGGAGAGTATTAACTTGTGGACACAGTATTCTGTTGGCAACACAACCGGCTACCACGTGCAGTATTGACAGTGTAACAGTATAGATATTGGATTGAGAGATTCAGTTGGGTGTTGATAAAGCTTTTGGAGAGTGCTAGTTAATGACCAAATAAGGATAATGTATTTACAAGATGTTGGTGTTCTTGATTATAGTCATCAAAACACCTATATCTCACCTACCCTCGTATAACATAATAAACATCAGAAGAGGAAAGTGCTGCTCAGTTGCTTGAATGTAATTGGTCACAGTTTAGGATTTCATCTACGGACTCGTTCCAGGTGTTGTGCAGTATATAAGACAGAGTTCTCTTTGTTAAACTAAACTGTGTGTTTTCCTTGTTTCTGTTCAGGATTTGACGGCTATAAACGTAACAAAAACCGGTCACAGGAAAAAGATTTTATCAGAATCAGGCAAGCTGGAGGGAACAACAGTATTTCCTACAGAAAAACCGGTGAGTTTGGTTGTTTTTGAGGTATTTTCGTGTTATAACTGAATATTTGTTGTTAATGCTGAGCCGAGCCCTAGCCTCGATATTACCATCGCCAAAATAAATCCATTAGAATTTAATGGATTTGTTTAGCGATTTTACTTTGATTGCTCGTGGAAGAGACCTGGTGATCATGAAAACAAATAAAAGAAAACGAGGAAACCTTTCAATAATAAGCACTGCTCTGTAATCGTTTTGAATGCTATACTGATTTTATCAGTAGTTTGTTGCAAATACACGAATCTGATTGGTGCCATGTACGTGGAAAGAAAAATTCCTTCTGAAATTCACGTTAATACGAGCCGAATATCGTTGTTTCTCGATTGCAATCGTTTAGTCGATTACTTTTTGTGCGCCTTGAGACTACGAGTCCTTGAATGTTTACCATTTACAAAAAAAATCATAATAGTAAAAAATAAATAAATAAATAAATAACTAAATGAATAGCTAACTAAATAACTCACTAAATAAATAAATAAATAAAAAACTAAAAAAAGGAAATTTCAATTGGACTGTAAATGGTGAGGCTATATTGGCTTGCTCAACCGGAGAATTTCCAAATAAATGGAACGTCTCGAGAGGTAGTCCAAAATTCCCAACCGGAATACCCAAACGGAAAATTGTGTTCCATTTACCTTTTTTCTGCCAGTTCCAGGTCCTGCGCCAATAGTCAAACTAGGTCCAGACTCTATGTAAATTAGAGTGAATTGCACAAATGGTACATGGTAATCTCGAACGGATTTTCCCATTTGGGTGGTTTTGCTTACCATTTACACAAACGGTAAACCGACTTGTTTCCCCCTGTAAATGGTAAATAACCCTTGTCTAATTGTTAAATAATCTTCAATCATCGCGGTACTTTTCTTGCAGAAAGATATCATGACGTGGCTTCGTCTGATTGGTCTAGAGCAATACATTCCGGAGTTCTTGGACGGAGGATTCGACGACATGGATTTCCTTCAGGATATGACATTAGAAGACTTAGTTGCGATCGGCGTCACAAAACCCGGTCATCAAAGAAAGATTTGGATGGCTGTGAATGCGCTGAAGGGAGAAGGAGACGAGAATGGTAACGTCATGGAACAACTTGAAACAATCCAAACGGAAACTGTAGAAGACGAAGAATTGACGCCGCAGGAAAGGAAAGGTTATTTGGAGACCTGTTTGGATGGAGACGATTCCGGAGTTTCCACGGATGAGGTCGAACCGGAAAACGCGCGAACTGACGACAGTGAAATGGAATTTCCTCCTCCTCCTTTTCCTGCAAAGAAAAATGTCAATGAAGAGCCGTTTGTTGAAGATTCTTCATCAGCTGAATCTGAGATTCCTGAACCTCCAGCCCAGAGAGGTTCTACAAAGGAAGACAGTGAAACGAAGTTTCCTCTGCCTGCTCTTCCTGCAAGGGAAAATGTCAGCGGAGAGCCGCTGGTTGAAGATTCTTTGTTAGCAGAATCTGAGATTCCAGAACCTGCAGCCCAGCACGTTTCTGGAAAGGAAGAGTGTGAGGAATCGCCGTGTGAAAGCACAAAACATGATCAACAGGAAACTCCTGTTTCTCAAGATCTGCAATCTGTTGCTCCACAAACGTCTCACGAAGAGATTAATCTTTCTACCGAACACCAGGAGAAAGACAACGATAAAACCGAGGAGGATATTTCGGGGCAAATAAATAGAGTGAATTTAAGTCCGTCTCTCGATAGCGAAGATGACGACCCCCCTCCCCGTCCTCCCCCTCCCATGGAGGACATTGACATATCACTCCCCGTACCCGTCACTAATCAGAACAATTTCGCCACTGATCCCAGTGAACCCGTCAGGTCCGTTAAGGACATGGTGATGAAAGAAAACGATAGAATAGGGACCTTCTCTCTGGACTCCACTTTTCAGAGGCCCAAGAAACCCGTCGCACCTCCGCCTGTTAAACCCAAGAACTTCAAGAAGCCCCCTCCCCCTGCGGTGAAGCCAAAGCCCCGGAAAGCAGCGTCTTTCTCCGGGTCAAGTGAGAGGAGCTCTGGCGAGGACAGCGGTGGAGACAGGTCACCAATAAAACCTCTCTCTCCTGTTAGTCCTGTTGATAGTAAGTATTCTTCGTTTTCATAATTTTGCCAGATCTAGTACAATCTTTTTTTTTTCAGGAGGGCTACACATTACTTGTGTTTTGATCCAAATGTGTTAAGTGTTCCAAGCGTTTTGGCCCGAATTGCTGGTTAACAGTCCCGGTCAAAGTGTTCAGGGACAATCTACTTTTTTCAGTTTCTGTGAGCTATTTGAGATTTGAGTCGCTGATGATTGAAGTGGCAAAAACCAAACTTAGAAATCTTGTTCCTTCACTCCCTCTGAACACTGTTAAGTCCAGCCAATGGCAGCAAACCATTGGGGGGAGGGGGGGGGCATTTGGGGCCATTGGTAGGGAGGGTTAACACATCACTCATGTTTTGAGCCAAATGTGTTCAGTGTTCCAAACGTTTTGGCTTGAATTGCTAGCAAATAGTCTGAGTGTGCCGTAGAGATGATGTTGTACGATACGATTTCGAGCTTCGAATTTACGTTCATCACATGTGATGACGGTATCCTGACACTGGGACGATTTCTAACGCAACATCATTTTATTGCAAGTTTTTGGAGACTGTCATGCTCTCCAACATAACTGTTGACAGTCGCCGTTAGAAATCTTCTTGTTCAATCCCGTGCGTTATTTTCATACTCTCTTGGGTGTCTGATTTAATTGCAGGGCTTCAGTCGTATTAGACTGTATTGTAAGCCCATGCCTTTCGTTAACTCACAATACTTGAGTAGTTAAAGTAGTTTTAGTTAGTTTGAAAGTAAGTTAGTATAGCTAAAGGAAGTTAATGGAGTTAAAGACGTAAACCAAGAGATCAGTAAAATAACGGTTCCAAATTAAAATAAATTTTAAAGTTCATTTTCTTTGTTAACACATTGGCCCTTGGTATCGACATATGCCAATCATCGTGTTGCCCTAGCTTTAAAAACCGTCAACTCAAAACCAAAAAACTAAATTGTACATGATTTTTTCTAAAAAAAATGTCCAAAACCCTGTTCTAAAGCACAAAGTCTGAAGCATTAATTTCAAACGCATGAACTTACAGCCTGTGATTGTAACTTGATGACTAAGTTGCACATGAGTTTTGTTTTCCTTTCATGTGACTTTCATTGGCATTTTTGTTCCATCTACAGCTTTCATGCGTACGATTATCACTACAAGTCACGTGACAGCTCTCTTACATGTCAATTGAACTTCACTTAGGTCGTGTTCTTTCCCCTACCCTGTTCTCACATGTTTTTCTTTCTTTTTCTCAAAGCTCAAGTTCGTTTGAGAAAGAGAAAGAAACACCTCTGGGACCAGGATAGCTTTCCCCACGCGAGTCTCAATCCTTATATTCACGTGTAAAAGGCCTGTTTACACAGAGCACGACCACGAACGCGAACGCGGCGTTCGCATTGGATTGCGTATGAGCAATTTGCATGAATCCTTTTATACCAAAGGCGACCACGAACGCGGTTGGAAATTGGTTCGCGCGGAAAGTCGCAGAGATTGCCTCCAGAGCGAATTTTTATGCGATGGTCGCACGAACTATTTCTTGTCAACCAGTCAGTTCTTTTGTTTTCGTGTAACTCGGCCCAGGTGACACGCGGCCCAGGTGCGCGTAAAAAAGTGACTTTGTATCGCACCGGTTGAAAAACACCCAATTTTATACGACAAAGGCCGTTGTGATTTTAAAGACGCATAGAAAAATAAAAGTGCGTGGAAACCTTTTGCGCAGGGTGTAGGATTAACACATTGCGACTCTCGCAGCCTGAATTACCGCATTCTGTATGAACGGTGGTTCGTGCGAACTTTCGAGTGGAAAGTCGCGCGGAAAGTCGCAATGGTCGCGTTCGTGGTCGTGGTCGCGCTCTGTATAAACAGGCCTCAAAGCTTTCCCGCCCGTGTTTCGTTACATTTGAATTCATTATTAAGACATCTGTACAGTTTATTTGCATCTGGGTTCATTCCCATTAAAGTCACGTGTGTAGTAACTGTCAATCACATTGCCATCAGGGCGTAGCAGCACAGGTTCCAATTCCTACTTGTGGCCGTCCTCCCCTGCCGCGTCGCCTAGCAACCGACACAGCGGAAGCGGAAGCGGAAGTGTGCATTCGCGTAGCAGTAGTACCAGCAGTCAAGGCTCGGTGGAATCTATAATCGAGGAGTTCCAGGAGAGAAGAAAGAGTTTTGAAAAACCAGGGAGAAAGCTTAGTGCTCCAGAGAGACTGAACACGTCGTACGAGTATAGTGGGGGACAGAGATTGAGCCCGGCGGATGCCACGAGAGGTAAACAGCGGTTTGCCGCGTGATCAAGAACCACTGTGTTGTCATTGTACACTAACCGTCTGCAGTCTTCACAAACGTACTTCATATTGACTAAAAGCACTGCTCATCTTCACAATAACGCACGATTAATTATCAGGTGTAAAACTTTTTTAGACTAAAGAGTGCTTTGCTATAGTTAACACAAAAATAAAAAAAGTCTTAAAGTAAGCTGGAAAAGCCTTAAAGTAAGCTAGACACTGATTTCCTTAGATTGTGCACGTTAGCAATCTTCCAATGCGTTTTTTTTCTAAACTAATCAGTTAACGACCTTTTACCCTGAGCGCTTTGATATTTTGACTGCCACTTCTCATTTGGTGCTCTCTTTTGAGTTTAATCTTGTTGTCCTAGTTTACTAGTTGATACTTTATTGATTGAAACCTTCCCTCCTCTCGTTATTTGAAAGTGTGAGATTGTGTACCGACTTGTGTTGGGTGATCAAACGGACCCTAAAGTACTAAGACTCCGGGTAGTTACAAGTCACTTTCGAGTTAAAATGATAATAATTGAAAAACAAAATCAGTGCAGCGTCGTGTCTGCCACTACAGTAAAAATGCGCGTATAAGAGCGAGCATTTTTTAAAAATGTTCTTACATATTTGGTGTCCACTGAGAAATGAGATTCTTTCGGTTCTGAAATAAGTTTTTATTTCTTTTAGAGGGAAAAGTGCTTGTTGCTGGTCAGAAAAGTTCTACAATATGCATGGGTGTGATCCCTTGCTTCTGTGTCATAAGCGTATAATATTCCTGTTGTGACAATATTCCAAACAAAGAAAAGACCCAGCGCCAGGACCTTAACGTATTAATTATAGGCCACAATGGGTCCTTTTATGTTAGGGATGTAAGGCGTTGGTCAAACGTCGGACATTTTTGCTAATTTGCATTAGGTTCGGCACATGTAAAGTTCGACGTAAGACCAAACCCTAGATGACAAATTTTAGGCTGCGGGTTTTTAATCTTCTAGGTTCCTATACCTACAGGTGGTTTATCCATAAGTTTCTTACGCGTGGGATTTTACTGAATACGGGCACCACAGTAAGCAGTATTGACGAAATTGCGTCGCCTTACGGTGAAAAAATTGCTTCGACGCGGGTGCTAGTTTGATAACGATCAAAGCGAACGCACGTCATCTCCGGTAAACACAGCCTCGTTCCCAGTCGTCGTCGGCGAAATATCAAATGTGACGTCACCCGACGAGCTCGGCGGGAAAATTCGCTATCGCGCTCGACTCCAAGCATCCCTCAGTCACTCGATAGCGCTTAAAGGCCTGGGGACGAGGCTGAGGTAACTATATTGCATGCAAGAAATTGGGAAATGCGGACGCAAGTTGACAAGTTAGCACGTTGACTTGCGTTTCCACAACCTTTTGCTATTTTGTAGATTTCCTGTGTAATGTTGTCATTGTTTTTACAGCTGAAGGTGAACTAGATGAACAGATAAAACAGATCCTGAGACCACGCTCCAGAGAAGATTTATCACAAGCAGTCTCCACAGGTATTAACTTAGCTACTTCTCGTGGATCAGTTTTAACCCTACGAAAATGACATTTCTCTTTACAATATTTCTACTTTGTCAAACATTCAAGTGATCACAACAAAAAAATAGTGATCATCAAGGATCAGATGTCTTGATATTTAGACAAATACTCCTTACTAGTTCTATAAGAAATGTATGGAGAACATTAAGGGGAATATGATTTTTATATCAGCGCTAAAGGGTTAATCAAGGAGTATGTGTGATAAAAGCAACCATATGTGTCGCCCAGTAAAGAGCATTTTTCATTCTGTTATAGAACCTTCGGGGTTATCTTCAAGTGTACCGCAAATTGAAGAGAAAACAGATCCTGTGGACACGGAAGCACTCACGAAAGAGCAACGGTACGTATTCGAAAGCACCATTTCTTATCTGCTGACATTGAGACTGGTCATGAAATTGAATGTTTTAAACCGTTAACAACCCAATAATGACCAGCATCTAAGCTCTTCAGAACATTTGACTGCATGATCAAACATGAGGGCCATGGGAATGGAGGAAGTGACCTGTATCAAATATTAACTGTCTGTATGTTAAGCAAATTCACCCAGCTTGTACCATAAGAGATACACGTTAACATTGGAGCTGAAGTGGTTAAAAAAAAAACGCAGTGACAAATGAATTATGCTATTGTAGAGTACTAAGAAAAAGCTTCCATTTGAATGGTCACGCTTCGGGATTTCGCCTACAAACTAGAAAGCTCGAACTACATCAACTGATTAAGGGTTTGATTCAAGGTGGGCAAAACGCAAACCAGTGAAGGTTAACGTTTGTTTTTCCCGCGCTTGGTACATTCTTGGCACTGGCTGCGTGTTAGCTTCGAGTTCTGATTGGTTTATTGGATTATTGCATGTATTGTGATTGGCCAGATACTATAACCATGCTCTGCAAGTGAATCTGCAAGTGCTGCTATGCCGCTGCCCCGTGGTGTAATTATACTGAGTGTTATATTCTTTTTGCTGCTTTTTAGACTGGCGGAAGACCTCATGAAGGACATAAACAATATGCTGAGTGACTTCTCATCAGAGCTGGATTCCATGTTCGAGTGAAAAAACGAGCTGCGTTAAGCACTGTAACAGCAACTATAAACCCCATCTGGTTACAGTCATAAATCAGTGAAAAAGAGTTCGCCCGGACGTCAAATATGGCAATGGGAATGACCCGGATGCGCTATTTGATTGGCCAGTATTTAATTAAACGCGCTGTAATTGGTTAAGGAAGCGTTCACGTGACATGAATGGAGATAAGGATGGCAAGAGTTCCTCTTTTAAAATTGGACGCATTTATTCAAGCTGGGTGAATATTAGCTACTGAAGTTATATGGGAGAGACACATTAGAACAGTTGCATTTCATGCAGTCAGGTCAAAATTTATATTAATTTGAGAAATGCAAAAAGAAATTATCATGCAGTGCGTAGGTTTTTGTTTTATCATTTGACCGTCATATTTTTCTACGCTTTGCCGTTATAGGGTAATGAAGTGTTTTTATAGCAGTTCTGTAAAACCTTTTTTAAAATTTGATTTTTTAATACTGTTCAGCTGTAGTAAAATAATATTTCTTAACTAATTCATTTTTATTTTGTATTACAACTTAATCTTTCTTATGTTTGTAATTTGACATTGTATTCCCGGTTTTCATATTTTGCAAGTGCCGTTTTGGAAAAATTATTGTAAAATACCCGAAAATGAACTTAGTCTTTTTGGCTTCCCCGGCTTCTTTAAGCCTGGAATCTACTTCGAGTACAGCGAGCGGTCGCGAAACGTTTCTGCGCCAAGTTGCCTAGCAACTGTTGAAGAGTACGCTTCGATTCACTTCCTTAGCAACCTGTTTTTAAACTTCGTTTTATTCATAAAAGTTTTTTATTTATCAGTTAGAGAACTAGGAATGTTATTTTTAAGGTGAAAGCTCTTTTGTTTACCTTTTCCAAAGAATCGCCAAACGATATTTTATATGTGGCCTTTATTTACCAACTTTCATCTGGCCCGATTTAGGGCAGAAATGTTGGTATGTTAGCCTTAAAAATCGAATCGGATTTAATCATCCCTTTCAACTAGAAGTATATCAGGTCGCACATTAGTGGAGAAATTTCGTATGCTTTGCATTGTAAAAATTTTAAGAATGGCATGCGCGTTAACTTTAATTACGTCTTCCAGGAATTTCTCTGAACGAGGGCTGACTGCGTTCGTGTAACAAAGATGTAATCGTACTGAATTTTGAAATACATTACAGCTCAATCTAACAACTAAAAATACAATATCATTTATAAAAAGATAGACGAAATTGTAAAATGGCTATTAATGAAGTGGCATAATATGTGTATAAAGCTTTATTTCCTCCTTTTTTTTAATGGGAAAATAAACATAATTTGTAACTTAATTGCCCAATTTTTGTGGGTCTTGCAGAGACGGCGTCGATCTTCACTCAGGAGGGAGCGGAGCGGAGTCGAGGGGTGGGGGGGGTGGGGGAGACATGAATGTATTCTTTTGTAACGTGGTTTTCTAATGTCTCGCAATCAAGGCAACGAACCAATCAGAACTCAAAGCAAAAATATCTAGCCAATTTTTGGTTTGCACGGTACGTCATTGGCGCGTTGGTGGACATATACATAGGGGATATTACACGGCGACGCGAAGATATGAATTTTATTTTCGAGTGGTAAAAACAATATTTTACGAACGAGCGCAGCGAGTGAGTAAAATATTGTTTCTTACCACGAGAAAATAAAATTCATATCTTCAAGCCACCGTGTAATTTTCTTTTTATTATATAGACAAGAGTAGTTTTGCACAAACAACAGTGTGAAAGTGGGACATGACGTCATCGATATCCTCACTAGTGAGGATATGGAAAATACGCCACTCGAGTCCCGGATGTAGTTTCGTATGAACTTTACGAGTGGTCTACTTTCCACTAAAACACTCTTGTCTATATAATAAAAGAGGTTTCTCATTACCTTCTTTTGTTGGTACACCAACACAACCGCTACGATAGAATATCCAGGCTTCATTACGAAACACGCCAGAATGAATTGAGGTTTATTTGAGATTAGTCGGTCGACCATTTTTGTTGTCCGAAGAACGAGTACCTTCTTCGGCAAATCCTCGATGAAGGTACCCAAGGGTATGCGATTCTTATTCTCTCGTTAAATGAAGTCTTCAATGAAGTCAGTCGGGCGACTGGTTTGGATGCGTCCTTATAATTTCTTTCAACGTCTCGCAGGTGTTCGCGGAAACGATCGCCTAGTCTCCTCCCTGTTTCACCAATCGTTTCCGCGAACACCTGTGAGACGTTGAAAGAAATGACAAGGACGCATCCAAACCAGTCGCCCGACATTTCAACCTCTCTTATCATTCTAGCCAACACATGACGATCTGTGGCCTTTCCCTACACCAGGGTACCACGGAAAGCCGTAAAAATCTAGAAAAATTTATTTTTTAAATCGGCACACTTAACCCCAACGGTATCAACGAACGCTTTTCATTCAACTAATTTACCCTTGTTTTTCACGTTGCCAAGTTCCTACCAATAGCGTAGCTCCACCACTCTCCATATAAACGAAGTGCAACCCACAATTTCTTGATTCTCTCTGACGAAGGGCTGACGCTCGAAACGTCAGCTTTCAATATTTTTACGGTGGCCAATTTACCTGATCAACTCAGTTGATAAATCCAAAATTTTCAATCTTAAGCTTGTCGTCTCCTTCCTCGCAGCATCGCTGTTAAAAATCGCTGGATTCCGAACCAAGGTACTCGATTTCCTCGCCTAATTTATTCATCGCAATCATCTCCGTTTTCACTCTGTTGCCCTCCCATGTCGCAGAGAAATGCGAAACGATTTTTCAACATTTCAATCTCGGACATCGCTATGTTGGTCTTGACGAGATAACGTCTTTTCTTGTCGGTTTTCTGCCCGCTTTGTTTCTCTTGGGGCGCCATTTTATGTAACAAGTCATCAGTTACCGCTATGTACAGTTTGTGAAACAAGCGAAACAATCTGAAAGATGGAATCAGTGCCTCGGGGGTGCGACCTGGAAAAAAGAAAATTCATTGAGTTTGCTATTTGATATTCATCGTTGAGTTTGCTGCTCGTTTTCGTCCTTGTTCCGAGGGATTTTCTTTAAACATTCCGGTTTTTCCACTTCCACGAAAGGGTCAGTTTGTTAAATTTCACTTCGACATGGGTAAGATGGCCCTGCTTAAAAAATAAATGTTATTATTTATTCCACTACAGCAACAAGACTCACCTTTTTGCAGTTCATCGTGAAGGCTTTGCACCATTTGTCCAATGAACGTCTTGTGAATACACGGTGTAGGCACAGGCTCGAGTAGAGCAAAATTAAGATGAATAGCGTCTCTTAGAACACACTGCCACTGCGAAAAGCTGTGTGCTGCTCGTAGATTAAATGGCTGAGAAGAGCGTTTGCTGATTGCAATTTTTCCTTCATGTTTTCCTAAATCGCCCTCTAATTTAACACAACAGCACAATAAAGCCTTCAGGTGATTCATCTCAATCGCTGGCTCCGCATTGTTGATGAGGTAACGAAGTGATGCTGCGACCAATTTAAACTTCTCCGGCAACGACTTGATGTAAGATGTGTCCGCATGGAGGGCAAATAATAAACACTGTGATCTTTCTTCAGCATCGAGGTATGGAATGAGACTCACACTTGGGACCACGCCTTCCAAGTAGGGTGCAACATTTGACCGCTTTATAGTCATACCATCTCTGTCCCATTCTTGGACCGTCGTTATATTTCCCTTTCCTCTGTTTTCTTCAGCATCGTTAAGAATGCCGTAAACGAACTGTCTCAGCCATAGGGAGCATCGATTTGCTGATATTTCCCGACAGTTTTCAACCTGGACTCTAAGAAAGCACTTTCCTGCTGTTAAAGCGCTTATACATTTGGTTGAAAACTGCCCAGAGCGAAGCCGACGCAAAACCCATTTCTCCATTTCGCGGCCAGTTTGAGTCCTAATAGAGCTGCACACCGTGTCCTTTTCAAGATATTCTAATAAATTCGATTCTTTGATGTTGTATTCCTGGAGGGAAAGCTCGACAGCTTGTCTTAATTCGTCTCTACTTTGCGGTGATGTTACAAGTTGAAGGGCACAGTTGAACGCTTCTTCTTGTGTACATGAGTCGGGCAGTTCGGAGAGCATGTTAGCAATACTTGCAAACCTTGCTTCTTTTTTGCTAAAATGACTCGCCGTTTGAACGCGACTGAGTGCGCGGTTAAACGCTGCCAGTGCGTCCGAACTTACGTAATCATTCCCCGCCAATGAAGCTAGCAACGGAATCAATTCTGCGCGAATTCGAAAGTACGATGCTAGTTTTCTCCGATAGAAAACACTGGCTGTTAAGCGACTGGAAGTCCAATAAACGAAAGACAGTGGGATGTAACCTGCTTTGATATCAAATATAAAGAAGTCGCTATCACTGCTTAGTACTGGACAGTTCCATGCTGCAGCTAAGGAGGCGATTTCTGTGTCACCTTCACTGTTGAGTAGAAACGAGAAGATTACATTCAGAACAGCACCGAGTCTTTATAGTCTAAAGAAATGACTAATTAATAACTTGCGCTGATCGGGGTCAACTTTTTAGGCAACATTCTCTGAGAGTCTCTGAGTCTCTGAGAGTCTCCTCACTCTTATTCTTTCGTTCTTCAAACTACAGTGAAAGGTCGCCAGTGATCCATTTCAGTCCGAAAACGACTTTGTAAATTTGCTCCTTCGATTGCTGTACACAACTGATATACGCCCCTGCCTCCTTAATTAGACAGTTCAGTAGTTTCATGCTCCTCTTGTGATTAGAAACTCACTGTCAGAATTACTGTTTGAAAACAAATAAAAAGAACCTAAGGCATTTGACAACACTTTTGCCTACAGGAAAACAGACTGCGAGCAGTCTTCCCATTTTCCTCAGATCCTACGCGCGAGCGGCACTGTAACAACTAAAACTCGCCAAACAAATTAATAATAGGAAAAGAAAGAGAGTGCCCACAGTTTTAAGAGCAATAAGGTTAACTAACCACTTCTGGGACCCTTGCGCACCAAGTGTCGAAAATATACAGGGGTGAAGGTGGCGGTACTTCTTAACTTTAGAGTTACATACAGCCCCCAAGGTTCCAGTTTTTTAGCCATTACGGTCTGAAATAGAGTATTCATTTTGACCCGGCTCTGAGTGTTGCCTTGCCTATCTGTTTTAAAATAACGTATTTAATTTTGCCGTTTTTGCTTTACGTAGTGGAAATAGTTTGGGGAAGGTCTGAAGTTTGAAATTAACCTCCGATAAGGGGGCGTTTTTTTTCGAACGAATTCTGTGGAAGAGTGAGGGAGGAAAGGGGGGGGGTTAATCGCAGGTTAGTCTGAAATAGGCCAGTAGGGAAAGGTGTTGAGCACTGAATCGCATGCCTTTTTCCTCAACTTCCGAGGAGTCCCCCCCCCCCCCCACTGGATTTTCTTTGGTGCCTAAGGCCTTTGCTATTACCTTACCTGTCACAGATAGCAAATTTAATGCCACAATCCCTCAGCGCATGCAGAAACACAAGTTTGGACAAAAGCGGAAGTAGAAAAAGCCTGGCATCAGCTGATTTGGACAAGTCGTTCGCAGTTTCGATATTCTGTAGCGCTCGCTTCTTGAGTGTGTCTAGCTTTTTGTCGCTTGGATCGTTCGCGCCATCCATGATCACAAAGCATTCTACACGGTTAGAGTTCAGAGCATCGAAAAACGAAAGCACAGCGTGATAAAACTCGTTGTACTGACCGCCACATCGGCAGTCCAAACCGCTGTTTACGTAAAGATAGTGACACAGACATGATCCATCTATGACAAGCTTTGTGTCCTGAAGGTCGATTGTTGTCCAGAGCTTTCCGATTGAGTTCACAACGCTTGTAAGGCCGGGAATCCCCATTCCAGAATTATTAAATGGCGGTAATGTGGTCGTTGTCTTCACGATTAACCAAATGTGCCAGGCGTCACAATCATCCGCATAATAAGTTTCCCTAGTCTAGGGTCAGTGAACTTGTCCCTTTTCTCTCATGTTATCTTGGGGTAAAATTTTAATATTTTGAACTTACAGGAACGGTGAACAGTAGTAATAATAATTTCTAATGCAACTTTAGCAAATGTTACAATTTCTGAGTAAATTCTAAGCTTCCAGGTTGTTATTATACACACCTTGCCCGTCCCCACCCTGGAAAGGAGAAAGAGAATGAAACGACCACGTGTAGAGACAGCGGCTCACTTAGTTTCAAGACAATGGTCATGTAAGTGTCGCTGAAGTAAAGTTCAAGAGGAGCCGAATACCCCTTGTATAAATTCTTGACGCTATTTACAGGAAAGTTCGGGGAAGAAACGAAGTAACTAGGCAGAAATGAAAGCTTAAAGATACCTGAAAACAGACGGTTCTAGTGAACGTGTTATCTTAGCTAGAGCAGGCTATGATCACGCTATAAAGTTTTGGCAAGCTCACAGTGCAATATGCCACCATCCAGTTTAATGTACAAATTTCGTATCCTTTAAAAAACGCAAGTTTAATCGTTGTTTACGCTTACTTGATAAATAGCATACGTATATAGTATTTCTGGTTACTAAAAGATACGATAAATGACATGTCGATGATTTCTCCTTCTAAAAAGGAATTTTCTTGTCTTGTTGCTGTTATTTGATTACTGGTTGCATTCTGTATCAGCAAGTGAACGCCATGCAGGTCAATCCAGATAGAAGGTTTCGTGGTCGTTACCACCGTTTTAAAAGTAGGACCAACATCATGCAAAATGTAGTGTTTCTGAGTGCTTGTATCCGCTGTCCGACAATTTTTCGTAAAAATTATCCCTGAAATGTTTTTAACCTACAAACTGTTAAGTTTGTTAAAACAGACCTGGTAAACGATTCTACTGATCAGATTTGAGGAGTATATCTTGGAAGCGTGCAGTTGCATTTTTAATTTTACATAGAACTGCGCCAGACGTTTGTGGGAAAATTTTCTGACAAATTTGCCGATAATTGAAAATGCCACTGCATGTTCCCCTGCACAGCTACATCCTTCAATTTCAGACTGCAAGCTGTCATTGTTTTTCTTCAGGGATAGGAAAGTGAATGTAAAGAATCTGGAATTGTGCGAGCTGAGCAACAAAGCTCTGGGTACTCATGTTACCTGTAGCTTGCAGTGCCTCTCTGCCCCTGTTACTTATAGCTTGTGGCTTAATGCTTGCTGCTTCAATTGCACTATTCCCTATTCTTTGTGCGCGCTCTACCATCCCTGAAGAAACATAAGTACTACTCTGAAGGTGTATGGTTCGTGCTTTGTGGCTCTTATGCCCCATTCACACCAACAAAACATGTTTAATTAAACCAGGTTTAACAAAATGAAATTCAGCAACAGAAAGCTGAATGACTAGTTTAAACAAAAAATTCAAGTGAGCTGTTACTTGTTTTTTCATTTGCACTAAGTTTGTAGTAGAAAAAAATCAGCAAACAACTTTTACAAAGAAAACAATTTTTAACCTTGTTTAATTAAACAGCTGTTAAACGTGTTTAAGCTTTGGTGTGAATGGGGACTTGAGGTTTACTTGAATATCTACTTGACGAGAACAATGTGAGCTTTGATAAGGCCAAACTACCTCATTACACGAAATTTGAGAAAAACTTGTGTTGTGAAAAAAATGGAATCTATTTATTAGAATTTATCAGAAAAAATGTTAAACTTGTAAATTCTCCAGATTTGCTTAATTTTGCCATTTTGAATGGGTAATATTTCTTGACCTTGGTGGCAAGGAAATTTTACACATCCACAGCTTAACTGTGGACCGCAGTCATCCACTGCATGACTGTACACCCAATTGGCAGGTAGAATTTTACTTCATTATTATTCATCCACTGTGTGACTGCAGACCACAGCACGCCAGTGTATCTTACTTTAGGATTTCTAGTGATTAACCAAACACAACGAGCCAATAAGAACTCAACGCAAAAGAAAATATCATTTTCAACACGAAACATGGCAAAATGGGTTCTGCGGTCCATGGAACGAGTGTTGTCATCAGCAAATCCAAAATGAGGCACCCAAGGGTTTCCAATTCTTATTATCCAATCAGAAATAGCATGAGTACACATCATCATGAAACTATCCGCCAATTTTCTGGTTAAAAAATAAAAAGGGTATTCAAAAACTCAAGTCAGCTTGTTGTCTAAGCTTAAGTCAGTTCACTTAAAGTTAGTTAACTAAAAAACCAAGGGCTCAGTGACACTTGTTCCCAGACTGATTTATCCATTGGAATCATTGCTGTTTTTACTTCACTGCTCTCCCATGTCACAAAGAAATGTGCAACAATTTTCTATCACTTCATGTGCACATGCACATCTTAATTTTAGTCTTGACAAAAAGAGCTTTTAGTCCTTTTAACAACTTTCTCCCTGCCTTGCCTATCTTGCGGCATCATCCTCCATTGCTCTCCCATGTTGCAGTAAATAATAAAAAAATGCAACAATGAAAACTATAATAAATGCAAAACGATTTTTCATCGATTTGATCAAGGACACTGAACAAGAGTATGTAGTCTTCTTCTTATCAGCTTCTTTACTGCCTTGCCTGTCTTGTGGTGCCATCTTCTGTAACAGGTCATCAGTTACTGCCATGTAAAGTTTGTGGAAAGAGGGAAGCAATCTGAAAGGTGAAGTCAGTTCTTTGGGGGTGTGACCTGCAAAAAAGGAAGTCTCTTTGAAATCTATGCTTAATACTCTGCCTTCTACCAGGAGAAATTGGATAGTGCTGCATAAATCAGCTGTAAGATTTCACAAAAGACTTCTTAAGTGGTGAAGGGTGACTGCATGGCAATGGCATAGCTACTGCAAAGGACTTCAAAGGTGAGTTGGTGATGAACGTCTGGTCCCATAGTTACAGTTAGAAAAGGTTCTCATTCAAACCGTGTCTGTGGAAAGTCGCCATGGTGTCTTGCAAAGAAATTAAAGCAGGTGACATGCTTGAAACAGAACATCCTGCCATCTTTGGAAGTCTACAGAAACTACTGCATAACCAAGCTACCAACATTGTCTATACGTCTGTAAACTGCAAAGATGTAACAGGCTGCTAAACTTTAATAAAAACTATTTATTTTGAGGAGCAGCATTAATGCACAGTGGTGGTGAGAACAGACATTGAATCAAATCTCGTACTGGAGATGGAATGATGAAGTTTTCCCTAAGTTAAATGAATCCTTATAATTGTTTCTAAACAACAACCTTTTCTATTCTAATAATGCTTACAAAAACTCTTAACCTTAAATAGCTCAGGCTTAACTGCCTTCATGAATCTGGCCATGGCACCACTCTGCGTCTTAAGCGGTTCATTTTGTTATTGGCTTATGCTGTGCCTACTACTGGTTTTCCTATGGTACCTCCACAAAACCAGCATTTCTAATGTTTAATCTTATTTTCGAGGACCATCAGGAAAACCAGATACCATTAATTTAGTGGCATTGCTGTGTTCAGATAGAAAAATGAAGAGGACCAAATCTTAAGAACATTTACTTAATACTCAAACTGTTTAAATATAGTATGTTTAAGTTTTGGCCATATCACCTCATTCTTCTACTGGGACAAAAAGTATAACTGAATGAGCCCTACCTTGATGCAGTTCTTCATGCAGACTGTGTGCCATTTGTCCACTGAAAGTCTTGTGGATACACGGTGTAGGTACGGGCTCAAGCAGAGCAAAATTAAGGTGAATGGCATCTCTTAGAACACACTGCCACTGGGAAAAGCTGTGTGCTGCTTGCAGATCAAATGGCTGAGAGTAGCGTTTAACTTCTGCAGTTTTTTCCTGTTGTTTTGACAAATGTTCCAAGTTAATGCAACAGCACAGTAAAGCCTTTAGATGATTCACCTCAATTGCTGGCTCTGCATGGCTGATGAGAAAACGAAGTGATGCTGCGACCAATTGAAACTTTGCTGGCAATGACTTGATGTATGGTGTGTCTGCATTGAGTGCACATAACAAAAACTGTGATCTTTCTTGAGCATCAAGGTTTGGAATGAGACTTACACTTGGGACCACGCTCTCTTGGCTGGGTGACACATTTGACGGCTTTACTGTCATACCCTCTCTATCCCATTCTTGAACTATCATCATCTTTTCTTCGCCTCCATTTTCTCCAGCATCACTTAGAATGCTGTAACCATACTTTCTAAGCTGCAGGGAACAAAAGTTGGCTGAAATTTCCTCACAGTTTTCAACCTGAACTCGTAGCAAGCATTTTCCTGCTGTTAAACCGCTTATACATTTGACAGAAAAGTGCCCAGTGCGAAACTTACTTAAAACCCATTTCTCAATTTCATAGCCATTCTGACTCCTAAGTGAGGTGCATACCATGCCACTTTCAAAATAACTTAACAAATTTGATTCTTGGATGTTGATTATTCCTGAAGAGAAAGCTCAACAACTTGTCTTAGTTCAGCCCTGCTTTGTGGTGATGCAACAAGTTGCAGGGCAGAGTTGAGTGCCTCCTCTTGTGTGCATGAGATGGGCAGTTCAGAGAGCATGTTAGCAATACTCTCAAACTTTGCCCCTCTCCTACGATAATTCACAGTCTGAAGGCGACTCAAGGCGCAGTTAAATGAGGCCAATGCATCTGAACTGACGTAATCATTTCCTGCCAAAGAAGCTAGCAAAGGAATCAATTCATCGTGAATTTTAAAGTATGACGCTAGTTCTCTCCGATAAAAAATACTGACTGTTAAGCGAGTGGAATTCCAGTGGAGGATTTTGTCCAGTGGAACATAACCTGCTTTGACATCAAATATGAAGAAGTCACTATCACGGCTCAGTACCGGACAGTTCCATGCTGCAGCTAGGGAGGCAATTTCTGTATCAGCTTCACTGTTGAGTAGAAACAAGAAGATGAGATGTCAGGTCAGCAATTAGTATTCATAATGCGGTGTGATTTAAAATATCTTGTGCTTATCAGAGTCAACTTTTTTGGACAACACATCCTTCAGCTTTACTCCTCTGAAAAACAATGGCACCTTCTCTTAATAAGTAGTGAAAACAGTATGAAAACATCTTTGTGAATTAGCCCTGTCGATCACTGTACACAGTTCCCTTCCTTCTACCTCATCAGTCAAATGATCGAAAAGGTGTATACCTCCCTCCCTCCCTCCTTAAATAGGTAGTCCTTTAGAGGATAGAGCTCACCCTTGCACTTAACAACAATGACAATGACAGCAATGAGTGTGCCCTTCCCCGTTGAACCCCTCCCCCCTGTGATGAGAACCACACTGTTGAAAATACTTTGAATTAAGCCCTTAGACTCAGGAGACAAAAAAGCATTTGGCATCTTTTCTTTCTTGCATGTGGGGTCACTTGTGACTAGTGGGTCCCTTGAGTAGCAAGTGTTGCATAGGGCATAAAGGTGCAGGTACCCGTGGGTACCTTTGTTTGCACGCTACCCCTGTGTAGCTATGTAAAGCTCCAAAGGGTATGACCTTTTTACTGTTTGGGCCTGAAAAAAGGTACTGATTTTGACCATTTTATTTATTTATTTATTTCAACAATATTTAGACAGAGGTGCCCAGTTCAGCGAGGCTGGTTTGAATGGGGCTCTGTTTAACATAAATTTACATACAAATAACATATTACAGAATACAAAATTTCAGATTACAAAAGTATTAACATAGTAACACTCAATTACTGTAAGTGTTGGGGGTAAATTCAGCTAGATTTGAAAAGCTTTTGCTCTTGAATAGTGTATGTTTTGCCTACTGGTCTGATATTAAGGTATGAATTTTGCCATTTTTTGTTTCCAAAATGGGGAATCTTAGGCAAGGTCAAAAGTAGGTTAATTAGTACTTTGGTCTGAAAAAGGGATAGGCTTCAAGCTTTGGTCCGCATTCCTCCTTCCATACTTAGGAAGAGGACCCTCAGAATTTTCGTTTTATACGGCCTCTGATGCTATCTCACCTATCACAGATAACAAATTTGATGTCCCGATCCCTAAGTGCCTGCTGAAAGACAAGTTTGGAGAAAAGCGGAAGTAGAAAGCGCCCACTCTCAGCTGACTTGGACAAATCATTCGCCCTTTGGATATTCTGCTCCGCTCGCTTCTTGAGTGTCCCTAGCTTTTTGTTGCTTGGGTCGTCCGCGCCATCCATGATCACAAAGCACTCTACACGGTTAGAATTCAAAGCATCGAAAAACGAAAGTACAGCGTGGTAAAACTCATCGTATTGACCGCCACATCGGCAGTCCAAACCGCGTTTTTCGTAAAGATAGTGACACAAGCTTGACCCATCTACGACCAGTTTTGTGTCCTGAAGGTCTATTGTTGTCCAAAGCTTTTCGGTTGAGTTAACAAAGCTTGTGAGCCCGGGAATCCCCATTCCAGAATTATTAAAATGGCGGTGATGTTGTCGTTGTCCTCTCGACTGTCCTCTCGACTACCAAATGTGCCAGGTGTTACTATCATAACAGCTTAGTGTGGGGACCGTGGGTCTGGCGACAAGAATGGGCATCCTATGCCTGGCTGGGGACTGGTGGAGTCTGGCGGGGTATGTCCCTTTCTCCTTGGAAAATAATTTTAACATTTTGATCTTACAGGAAAGGCAAGCAGTGCCACAAAAATATTTCCTACTAATTTTTCACAAATGTTACGATTTCTGGCATTTCTGAAAGAAATTCTCAACTTCCACTTGTTTCACTTGTCTTGTCTGTCCCCACCCCGGAAAGAAAGGAGGGAATGAGCCGACCATCCGAACTCAGCGGTATACTTAGTTACCAAAAAATATTCATGTAAGCCATGCAGCTCAATAGTAAAGTTGAAGAACCGATACATTTTTGCCCCTATTGACGAAATTTCGTGGAGTAAACGAAGTAAATAGGCGCAGATGATAGCTAAAGGATGACTGAAACAGATGGTTCCAGTGAACCAGTTATCTTGGCTACAGCAGGCTATGATCATGCCATCAAGTTTTGGCAAGCCCACAGTGGAATATGCCACCGGACAGTTCAACATCCAGATTCGGTATCCTTCATAAAATGCAAGTTTAAGTGTGACATACTTGATGAGTAACAGATATGTCATTTCTCCTTGTAGCCCAAAAGTAACCTTTCTTATTCTGTAATGGTTGCTGCGTATCTAAGGAATGATAGCGTGCTATGCAACAAGCAGTTGCAAAATGGTTGAGATTAGACTTTATTGAACACTCCCCCATTGGGGCTTTTCAGTGAGCAACAACAATATAAAATATAACTAGTAAATGTATAATATTAATTTCTGCTAAACGTATTTAACATATTTACATGCTTCACTCACTGACATAGTAATTCCAAAAATTGATTGAGTAGCCTCTTCTTTAAAATTCTTTTGAATTCTTTATAAGTTTTACTCTTTTTAATATTTTGATCAAAACTATTTCATAACCTGACAGTTCTATAAAAAAGGATTGCTGTCTCACAGCTGTTTTGAAAAGTGGGATATTTAGCTGCTGCGAATTTTG
The DNA here is from genome assembly GCA_964017195.1 of Siderastrea radians. Taxonomy (NCBI): domain Eukaryota; kingdom Metazoa; phylum Cnidaria; class Anthozoa; order Scleractinia; family Rhizangiidae; genus Siderastrea; species Siderastrea radians. The sequence continues at coordinate 32,269,887 of OZ024891.1, read as the reverse complement.
TGACACCCGGCCTGAAATTTGACCTCTAGTGATCAGAGGCCAAAAAGGCTTTTTGGGAGACAGTACAACTCCTCCTAACTCCTAAAGAAATAGCCTCTCCCCTTGAAAAACATGCTCTTGTCAAAAAATAGAAAATGTAATTGGATCTGTGAACCCCCTGCCCCTCTCAGTATTGTTGCTTTTTCCATGTAGTTTGAACGTCATTACTAAATCCATTCAACTTTGAGAAGGGGGGAGGGTGGTATTTGTCAGGGCCTCAAAATGGGGTGGGGGAGTGCTTGGAGCCCCCAGATTTTTGCAGTGGAGCCCAGAGCCCAAAGTCATTTTGTACTTTGAGCCTGGGCAAAAATATTGATTCTGGTTGAATGAAGCCCTGGAGTACAGCCATGGAGCCCTAGAGTCCCAATTTGTTTTTTTGCTCTGGAGCCCTGGAGTCCTGCATATGTTAGCCCAGAGCCCTAAACCTCTTTGGAACATTGATTGTTATGTCCGAAGTGACCGTCAATGTAGCGAAAAGCTTAAGTCTTTTTGCAGTTGCTGGTAGCTACAAAGAACCTTTAATTTGCACTAGTTAGAATTTGACTCTTTATCCAGGAGTGAAATCTTGCATTGTAAGTAATTTACCAAGCACATTTTATGTGTGTTTGTTGGTTTGTTTGCTTGCTTTTTGGCTTTCATGATATTTATTTGGATTACGATTTAAATTCTTTAATTATTGTCTCAGCAAGTCAACGCCATGCAGATCACTCCAGATAGACAGTTATTAGCTGCTGCAGGTAATACACTGCTTTCAATAGATAAATGAAAAATGATAGAGGACCCAGAACTTGTATAAACTCTGCCGTTATAATAATGATGATGATGATGAATACATTCTTGCAGCACCACATCTAGCAGCTTGCCACCAAACAACAGATATCCACTTATAGCAGAAAATTCATTTGGTCCCATTTGGTTCCAAAACTCATGTCTACGTCTCCATGTTGTGTAGATGTCTTCTTATTATACATAACTCACTTGGTCCCAGAAAGTCAACAACTCACATTAACTCCATCTTTGATACAGACACTAACACATCACTTATCTGTTTTTTGTTGGCTAGTGAGAGTATCAACTGTTGTGTATATCATTTTAAGTCCTTTTTATCACCCCTTGGCTGAATATGTCAAGAGGTTCTCAAAGTGGTACTATGATCAAAATATCATCATCTGTGAGTATGTAGCATGGGAGGTTTGAGCTTTCAGACTCTCAAACTCATGTTTTGCATAATTAATAAGCTGTGTTCACACACTGCATTCTAAAAAACATGAGTGAATGACGTCATTGTCTCCTTTCTGGTGTAATAATGGTGGACCATTAAATTGGAAAATTGCAGTTTAAATATTAAGTCTTCTTCTCAAAATTAAGGCTTAAAATTTGGCTTGGGGAGTGTTTATAGAATACAGTTTCGAATTCTGAAGAAAAAATCCAAGTTATTTTTTGGATCGTAGTACCTCTTTAAAGGGGCTGAAAATTGGGTACATTGAGTCTTCTTGGGCACTGATGGTACCGGTATGTAAGTTAGTGTGATCCTTTATATACATCTGGATCTCCACTGGAAAACTCAAACCATGACTCAAACACCTGGTTAAGTCAACATACTTCAGCTGATGTCCTCTTGCAAGGTCTTCCCTTGAGCTGGCTCCCAAGGAGCAAGGTCACTAGCAGCAAGGTCTTCGTTTGGAAAGCAGTATCCAGTAAAACTTGGGGTGGTGGCTTACATTGAAAGTGTAATCAATTTTTAATGGTGAAATGACATTTATTTTGATTTTCTCTTTTAGGATATCAACACATCCGCATGTATGACATCAATTCAAGCAACCCAAGTCCTGTAAGTCATTGGCATTTAGTTGCTTAAATCAGGAATGGTTTTCCTGTGTAAAGTACACTTGAATGTATCTTTACATCTGGATGCACCAAGTTCAGTGTACATGTAAAACTAAAAGTAACAGTGCACAAAAAAAAGTCAGTTGACCTAAAACAAGAAAACATTTATTTAATAGTCAGAATATTAATGTGGATCAGATCCAGGGGAAAAGGATAACCATTGCACACCTCTTTAGTGCTGAAAGAGTCTCCCTAAGGAGTATTTTTCATGTTTGGAAAATGGATAAATTTTGATTATCTAAGCTTGTTTTCTTGTAACTTGAACTTGTTGTGACCATAGGAAGTCCAAGCATAATATTTGAATATCATTAAAAATGGCGTTTCAAAATATAAGACTTTGCATGGGATTTCGAAGCGAACATTTTGAGCAAAACATAACAACGAAATAACTGAATAAAGTCCATGAAACATTACATGGTGTTGTTTGCTATCCTTACAAAGCATTTTTGAGCAATTTTAGGTCCATTTACTTAACTGTGTTAGTACGTGTATAATACATTGAAAAGGAAGGAGTCATTTGGCCCGATTTAGCCACTATCACCGCTCGACACGTTTCAGAATTTGCTCGAATTTACCCACAAATATAGTTCAGGCTCCCATTCTGACTTAGCAACTTGACAAAAGGAAGACATACAAGTGATTTTCTCAAAACCAATTGCACATATCTCGTGTCCCAAAAGAATTATCCACTGCACAAAATCATGATAGCATCTCAAAATAGGCCGCCATGGATCCGTGAGGATCCCGATAGTCCAATTTGACCGCGGTCGGCACTGGACACCAGTCAAATTATGCCCTTATGTCGAGGGCCATGCTCGTTTTGGTCGTGTTACAATTGTAGTAACTATGACCTGGTGCAGACACAAGATTGTCGCTCCAACGCAGTATGGTTCGCGTGAGAAAATCGCTGCGTGTTACAAGCGGATAGCAAAAATAAATCATTCCCATTTCTGAATTTATATCCAAATTCAGGGTGTATATTTTCTTGTTTTTTTTTTTAATAAGTAGGTTACCTGACCGGCTTCATGTAAATATAGAAGTAGATATAGTATATACACTAACAATTTTAAAATAAAACATTTTCACACGCGTAAGGATATGAATTTAAATGAATTTGCCGACTTCGGTTCGAAAAAAAAAAAATCTGATATATGAAACCTATTGACGATTCCAAAAAATTGAACAAATTCAATTCATGCAGAGCACGTATTCAAAATTTACGCAAAAGACTGACCCGTATTACAAACGTTTTGTACATGAACGCAAATATGTTCAATTTACCACGCATGAATAGAAACATAGGAGGAAGGAGAAACACGGTTCACTTTCTTTTTTTCTTGACTCATTTTCATTTTCTACCGGCCAAGACCGTTTTCATTTCTTTCGATAACTTAATTCTCTCCATAAGGTCACAGAGTCCCGCGCAGCGATTCCACCTTTCTCGCACGAACCAGACTACGTTGGAGCGACAATTTGTGTCCGCACCAGGTCATAGTTACTACAATTGTAACACGACCAAAAGGAGCGTGACCCTCCCCATAAGGGCATAATTTGACTGGTGTCCAGTGCCGACTGCGGTCAAGTGGGACTATCGGGATCCTCACAGATCCATGGCGGCCTATTTTGAGATGCTATTATGATTTTGTGCAGTGGATAATTCTTTTGGGACATTTGGTTTTGAGAAAATCACTTGTATGTCTTCCTTTTTTCAAGTCGCTAAGTCAGAATGGGAGCCTGAACTATATTTGTGGGTAAATTCGAGTGAATTCCGAAACGTGTCGAGTGGTGATAGTGGCTAAATCGGGCCAAATGACTCCTTCCTTGTCAATGTATTATACACGTACTAACACAATTAAGTAAATGGACCTAAAATTGCTCAAAAATGCTTTGTAAGGATAGCAAACGCCACGTAATGTTTCATGAACTTTATTCAGTTATTTCATTATGTATTGCTCAAAATGTTCGCTTCGAAATCCCATACAAAGTCTTATATTTTGAAACGCCAATTTTAATAATATTCAAATATTATACTTGGGTGTCCTGTGGTTCTGACAGGACATTCCCACATTTCAATTTTAATGTAGGGAGTTCTACAATAAACAGTTGTGTTAACAATGACTTCCTTGATGTGAAACTCTCACTGAATGTTGCAAGCACTTGTTTTTGAGTTATGAACTCTTAAACAGTGTTTTAAAAATGGTGGAAATTGGTTTTGTTATGCGGAAGTACATTTTGTTTATCTTTTATTTAGGTCGTAAATTATGATGGTGTGTCCAAGAATGTGACAGCTGTGGGATTTCATGAAGACGGCAAATGGATGTACACTGGTGGTGAAGACTGCTCAGCTAGAATATGGGACCTGAGGTATTGTATGCTCGTCTGCCTTTGGATGTGTGTTGTGCACACTACTGGTATGTATATGAAAGGAAAATAATAAATTATTGCTTCCCCACCCTCAACACCCCTTCCTCTATTGAAAAAACTGGTATATAACATATTCTTCTCAGCTTAAATGCCAAAAAATTCCTTAAAACTACAGGAGACCCACTCCGTTGGTCAGCTTAGTCTGGTTTGTGTTACATGAAACAACCTTGAGTGTGTACTACTTTTCTCCCCTAAATGGTATACGAGTTGGTCAAAGGGTGACCCCTTGTATAAATGTTTTTGTTAAGTTTCCCTAAACTAGCAGACTACTACATATACAGGGCTGTCATTTAGGTTTGAAGAAGCTGGCTTCTGATGGAAATTAGCAGTTCCTAAACTAAAAAAAATTCTCCTTTGCCTGTTGTGCTTCAGTCATTTTCAAACTCTGAGTAGCTGGCCATTTTCATTGTAGTAGCCCACCATAAAAGCCGGCTGCTGGCCACTTATGACATTCCTGCTGCTAGTATCCAATCACATGCTTACTTGTAGGTAGAGAAAGTTTGGAAGAAACTGTTAAAGGAGAAAAAACAAAACTATGTCAGAGACTAGGGTTGTCATGTGTGTTTTTCTAATTTCCTGAAGACAGTTGTGGCCTGTTAAAACATATTTGGGCTATGTAACAGTTTTTCAGGTTTGAAATAAGGTTAGTAGCCTTCATACTGAAAGTTTGCCATGTTAACCCTTACCTTGTCTCCACTCAGATGCTTAAGCCTCTTATAATACTCATCTTGTGAACCCTTAAAGGCAGTCTCCTGTCTGAATTGTAAATATAGTCATGTCACAATTTCTCCGTCTGTTAACAATCACCTTCATTACTGTCCTTGTAATTACACTGTACATGTAAATCCCAAGGGTTGGCGGGGGGGACACCTGACCCATGTTTGGGTGTAGGGGTGATACTGAGGGTCGAAAACCCTGACCCTGTTTAGGACTATTCAGGGCAAAATTAACATTCATGACAAAAATGCACACTTTCTTGTTGGGCAAAAGTCTCTGATCCTGGTTTGGTAAATTATATACCCTGTTCAGGACAAGAAGGCCAAAACACCATACCCTGTCCAGTGACACATCCCTGTGTAGGCCATACAAGGGAGTACCCCCCCCCCCCCCCGAGATGTAAATAGCCTTGGCTTTTTTTTTCTACCACACCACTTCCACAGTAGATTAGTCATTGAGACCCATTATTGATTAAATATTAAGCTCAGTTGTTTTTGTCCAGCTTTTTATTCATGACGGTTTGTTTCACTTCGTAGATCTCGCAACCTGCAGTGTCAAAGAGTGTTTCAAGTTAATGCTCCTGTGAACTGTGTCTGTCTTCACCCTAATCAGGTAAATATTGGACTGGGATGTATTTAAGTTAAGGCCTAGATAACCGTGCAAAATTGCGTACAACAAAGTTGCAGTTTGTCTATTCCCAAAACTACTCCTGACCATCATTTTTTTCCTGACTTTTTGTGCTAATTGTGCATGCAGCAATTTCTGGGTACACAGGGTAGGTGAAAATATTAAATTTGTGTGTGATGTGGAGTGCAATGTTAAACCACATGTTTGGGTGTTTCCACAAGGCTTTGCCAAGATAATCATCTGACATGATAGTTTCAGTTGGTTGATGGATCTCTTTTTGTGTTAGGGTGAGCTCATTGTTGGTGATCAAAGTGGTGCAATTCACATGTGGGATCTAAAAACAGATCACAATGAACAGTTGGTGAGTGCACTGTATGTGGAATAGTCTCTATTTTGAATAAACAGGAAATCCAGGCAATAATAATGTGGAGGTATTGGTGATGTCATCAATTTCCAGGGGTGTAAAACTTTAGTAAAAATATCAATTTTTGATACCCTTAGCCAAAAAAAAAAAAAAATGACAATAATAATATACTAGCTGATACCTGTAGACAATTCACTACTCAGCAACATGACTAGACTTTCCCAAGTCCTTTAATTTTTTTTTCAGGTTAGTAGTCTACTACTACTCCATTTTTTTCCAAAATGCTCTCATAGAATTTTTCAAACTTTGCAGTCTTGAGGATCTACACCTAGACTAATAAAAGCGACAATAGGTTGTTTTAAAAGTTTAGGTCTAGATGTTGAGAAAATTGCTGATATACAAAAATCATTATGTCATCATTTCATTGCTATGGTAACACCAATGTCAGTCAAACCTACTACAAGTTCATTCAGTCTCTAGTAAATGTGTGAAGCAGCTTGTGTCACCAAGCTCAGATGGTAAAGTATGGGCTGTTCAAAGTCGGGTTGGTGTGCCTCAGAAAAATCAAGATGAGCCCCCTTAAGAGAAGGTGGCCAATTTACCGGGTTTATGGCCAAGTACAATGACATGTCTATTGTACAATTTTACAGATTCCAGAACCAGATGCTTCCATCCTGTCCATAAGTATCGACAGAGAGGCATCCTACATGGCAGCTGTCAATAACCAGGTTAGCAGTGAAAATAAGTATTTCATTTGTTAAAAAACAAACCCTGGTCAACTTATGCAAGAACAAATTTTTGAAATGGCTTCTCAAACACACATTCTCAGATTACAAACAAAATACTGTAATCGCTGGCATATGAACCACAATTCTTTTCCTAAAATCATGTTTGATATGGAGGCTTTTTCACTGCTTGACTGTACATGTAGATCACTAGATGCGAAAACCTTTTTTCCAAAATTTGAGCTCGAGTTGCAGCTTGTCTGTGAGTGTGGCTCAGACACTAGTGTTCATTCACAATAGTACACAAACAATGTAAAAAAAAAATTAATTGACAAAATCTACAAAGAATTTTCCCAGTGCTCATTTGTTCTCAGTCTGTTTTTAAATACAATTCTAAATTGTGTTCTGTTTGATAAAGGGAAGTTGCTATGTTTGGAGCTTAACTGGAGGCACCAAAGATGACCCAACTGTCATGCACCCCAGGACAAAAATCCCTCAGGCACACAAAAGAGCAGCCTTGAAGTGCCTATTTAGTCCAGACTCCTGGTAAGTGTTACACAACTTATGTCATTATGCCACCCTACCTACCCAGTCACGCAATTCCATAGAAAATGGAGTATGGGGCTCATATGGGGCTTTCATTCAAGCTGAAAGCCCGCTTAGGACCTCCCCTATTAACTCTTCATTCCCTTTAAATCTATTTATGTTGTGGTGATATTGCTACTGACGTGGGAGACAAATGTAAGGCCCCAGTCAAATGGATACAACAATTCCATTTAACAACGTTCAACATACATGTAGTTGAATTCAACAAGCTGTTACACATGTTTGGTTGCCTTGTGCAATAATGTTTGACGGAGTTGGACAAAATTTGCTTGCCATAACCTTGTTGAATTCAATAATGTTGAATGGCAATGTTTGTCCAGAGCCTACACTGCCTAAGTTAGGAAAGTAAGAAGTTGGAGAAGAGAGTGTTAGCTTGGGAAAAATCAATTTTCATAGTTACTAACAAGCTGGTTGTGCACCCTTCCTTCAGTCTGACAGTCTAAGATATTAAATTGCAATCTGTTGAGGCCATTGATATGTTGTTGTGTATCATCGATAATCGACCTTGTTATTGTTTCTCTAGCTTTTTGGCCACAACATCGGCTGACACAACAGTCAACATATGGCAGACAGCTGACTTCTCCCTTAAAAAGACTCTGAAAGAAGCCAATCAGAGATGGGTGTGGGACTGTGCATTCTCTGAAGACTCGCAGTATCTTATCACAGGTGTGGATAGGCTTTAGTTGAGGATTTAGTACTAACTCTGAAACAGACTTTGCACACTGATTTTCTTAGTCTTACAGATCTTTGCAAGTGATGGTTAGGTGGTATAAATAATAATTAAAGTGCCTATGAAGTAAAAACTAAGTCAAGCTTGTTTGAAAGGCCTTAAGTTTCAAAATGATGAACAATGTTGTTTTCTTTCTTCTAATATCTTCTCATGTTCTAGAGATATTCAAGTTAAAAAGTTATATTAAGTGAAAATGTCATTAGGGCACTGTAACTGAAACTTGGCATTAGTAATGTACCTTGAGAAAGACACACACTAACACATACTGTGATGTTGCCATGGCAACCATTCCAGTGTAGCTTCATGCTTCCCTTTTAAAATCATGGCTTTTGGAGACTCCCCACCCCCCTCAGAATTTCCAATGACCATCCATGGGGTGGATGTGTATATCTTTTTCAGTCACGCCAATTATTTGTTTAGCTCAGATGTATACATCTCTTTCTTGCCATCAGCTTCTTCTGATAACATGGCACGCTTATGGAATGTCGATCAAGGGGAGGTCGTGCGTGAATACAGCGGACACCAGAAGGCTGTGGTGGCTCTCGCATTCAGAGATGCACATGCCATGTCATAATAAAACAAATGGAGAAAATTCGTGTAAATACAACTGACAGACAGAGAAATGAGCATTGGGGTGGAACAGCTTTTCAGTGCAACCTCAATACCGTGAAACATAGTTGAAAGATGTTGACTGAACATCATTTTGCGTATAATGCGACCAATGTGACCACCAATGGACCATTCAAATACACTGCAAGAAACTGACTTTGCTCAGGCCAAAAAGAATATAATGTAATGAAGAGATGGTCATAATTATAACAACAGGTCATGCGGCAAGGTTTCACTGTATGAGAAACCTGATACAATAAATTCCTGTTATAGCCTGCAAAAGCATCCACTTTTTCTCCTTTTTCTTTTCATACTTTCATGAGCTTCAAAAATACCCTGGTTCCAGAGGCTTTTCTTTTTTCTCAAAATATTGAGCCTCAAAGCTTTTAACTCCTCAAAATCACTGCTTCAACCTTATATAATTTATTATAGTTTTAAGAAAGAAGAAAAACCATGGTTCTTATCGTAATTCAACTAATGACTTCTTAATTTTATTCAAGAAACCATCATGTATTTGTTATCTGGTTAACTGGTGCTTTTATTGGTGAAATAGTGACAAAATGATACCTAAAAAAATAAATATTAAAAGTACTTGATTTCACTTTTATTATAAATAGTCAGTTTGTTTGATCAAGTAAAATTACTAAAGTAAATCAGAATGTAATCATCGACGGACATTGTTATTGTTATCAGAAAAGATGGGCAAAGAAACAATCCAAGTACGCAGTGGAATCGAACCAGTGACCTTCTGTACCCATGACCATCCAATCATATTGAGGGTGGGGGGGAGGGGAGGTTACTCCCTTTAGTAGGCTCTATGAGGAGGTTGTGCCTGAGAAGGTTGCCTTTTTTGTACTTGTACCATACAAAAGGGTGGTGAAATTTGTTGTTTTAGTATTTTAAAGGGTGGCCAAGCACACCGTTTTGGTGGGGGTGTGCTACTGGGACTCTGAAACCCTTACCCTTTTCCAGACCTGTTTCAGCTCCATTTTGCAACCCTATTCTAGTCTAGTTGCCAAAAATCCCTACCCTATCCTTCTTAAGCTATATATCTACAATATAAACACATATAGCACAATGCTAAATTTTGGCATGCTCTCATTGGTCGAAATTAATCACGTGACGTGATAGCATCTCTCCTCAGTGAGTGCCTATCAGTAAATAGTGCCCGCTCCTGACAATTTTGCTCAAAATTTAGCGTTGTACAATAAAAATAATAGAGTCCTTCTGTCTCAGGCCCTATGTGTGATAGGTTCCCTCGGAAATTTGATGTTCAAACTTCATATAAGCCCTCAAACGTTTTGTTGTGAACATCAAATTTCCCCGGGCAACCTATCACACGATAGTGCCTGCGATAGAAGAATTCTATTGTTTAAATAGTGTTTTCAATGGAAAACCTTGGCCATCTGTCAATCAACAAAGTTGCTGTGATGAGTTTATGTTATTTCCAATTTTTCCAAACCCTATTTTGGACTAAATTTTTCACACCACTTATCGGTTTCCCAGTAATTGATACCCTACTCTGGGAGTGACTAAACCTTGCTACAATGTTTGTTTTTGCCTTGTTGTTTAGGTAAAAAAGGTGCAATTTTCGTCCTGTGCGAAGGGAAGGGTACCATTTTGATTAAAAATTAGTTAGAAATTGTTAACATTTTTCTACTCACAACTATTAAGATCTATTAAATTGATTGCAGCCTTAATTCCAATGTAGGACAAACAAGAATTGCATTATTTCTAGCTGGAGTAGAGAAGCCAGCCAGTAGCGTACCAAAAAGAAGTTCTTAACTTTCTGCATGTCCTGCCTTTATCAGATAGTACCTTTAGTCCCCTACCCACCCACCCCACCCCCCCCCCCCCCCCCGGCCTGGCTTTCGTAATAGCCTCGTCCTGATGTGTGTGGGCCGGGCAGGAAGAAAGGGGCATTGCTATCGTAATCGGCGCTACAAGAATTTAACCGGTTTGGGCAGTGGGTCGCGTTCTCAAATCATTTAACTTTCTTAAATAGAAGAAGGCACGTCTATAATTGTCTCTTTTATGTGGCGACACTGGTTTTTCTCGGCGCAACTTGAGATCTGAAACCGTAAGTTCAGGCTGTCGGTGGACGCGACTGCGCAACGTAAGCCTGGAAGAATTTTACAAGTCATTTCGGAGATGCTGTTGACAGCATAACCACATCGCCCTCATTCCCGGCATCTGACGGCGAAAAAAGACTGTTCTGTACAGCGTATTTATTTTTATGCTTTCGTGTCAATGTAGAAGACTCTGATGGTAAACTACAGTAAGCAACGCGAAGTAAAACCCGCGGCGGACTAAGCTTGTCTGTAAGATGGTAAGTGACGGATTTTCAGTCAGCTTTGTAGGATCTTGCCCATACCCTAAGCAAACCTTTTTCAAGTCGTCTTATTCGCTAAAGTTTTGGGTCGACTTAAAATCCTAGCCAACGAGAATATAGCATTGACGGCCTTGCGAGCCGAGATGATGGCGTGATATCAACTTTCTGCATCCATGTAAGGGTATGATTATTTTGGGGGTAATTTTGTAGCCAAGGAGCATAAATAATCTAACAGGCTTTTTATATGTAGTAAGTTCCTGACAGCGTCTCAAGCAAGTACCGTTTAAAAGGAAAACGTTCATAGCGGAACAGGTGTAAATTGTTGAAAACTGGTGGGGAACATATTGGTTGTCCTGTGCATCCTTTTTGGTAAGGAATGTGGACGTTCTCCCCCCACCCTCCCCTTCCCTCCCTACTACCACCAAATGCTGCTTGTTATAGGAATGCCCATATCTTTTTGGGTGTCTTACTACCCATACCAGTGTTAAAATCCTAGCCAACGAGAATATAGCATTGACGGCCTTGCGAGCCGAGATGATGGCGTGATATCAACTTTCTGCATCCATGTAAGGGTATGATTATTTTGGGGGTAATTTTGTAGCCAAGGAGCATAAATAATCTAACAGGCTTTTTATATGTAGTAAGTTCCTGACAGCGTCTCAAGCAACTACCGTTTAAAAGGAAAACGTTCATAGCGGAACAGGTGTAAATTGTTGAAAACTGGTGGGGGACATATTGGTTGTCCTGTGCATCCTTTTTGGTAAGGAATGTGGACGTTCTCCCCCCACCCTCCCCTTCCCTCCCTACTACCACCAAATGCTGCTTGTTATAGGAATGCCCATATCTTTTTGGGTGTCTTACTACCCATACCAGTGTAATAAGAATATTCCGGTAAATTTATCTGGTCATAATAGCACACGCAGAGTTATAGGGTATCAGCACCAAAGAACAAATATTACATTACATACCCCCCATGTAAGTCAACCCTTGTACCAATGTAATAGGGTACCATCACGAAAAAACAAATATATTAAATAGCCCCCATAACAGTCAACCTCTGTAACAACGTAATAGCATACCGGTGCAAAGAAACAAATATTCCATTAAATTATATCCCCCGTAATAGCGTACCGAGTGTAAAATCGTCTACTGAAGTCAACCCTCGTACCAACGTAATAGCGTACCAGTGTAAAAAAGGTCATTTTGAGCAACTTTTAAAATGAGTATTCAGTGAAAAAATGAATAATTATTACGCTATTCCAGGGTAATAACAGATTCATCTAAGCATGTGGTATCAGAATACAGACTAGGTTTAAATAAGTGCTTCAGAGTTCTAGTTTTTACCTCATGATGTAATGCTATTTGTGACAAGATGTATATAATAATTGTGGTGGTATTTAGCCAGAAACCTTTCAGCAAAAACCATTGTAAATAAATGTTTATTAGAAAAAGCGTTTTCTAAACTGTTTTGGTTAATTTGGACTGTTACAAATTTTGTTAGTGGTGGATTCACATTTACCATGAGTTAAAATCACGTGTGAAATCCTAGCCTTCTTAGCTGGGGGACAGTAGTGTGACCATTTAAATAGATAGCCTGCCTATGAGGGTGACACTGGCAAATAGGCTACGTGGGCAGGTGACCCTGTGCAGCATCCAAACTCTTCACTGTGCTTTATGAAGAAATGTATGAAAAGTATGCCTACCCAGGATAGCTTGGTTAGGTCCCTCCATGTAAACAGGCCCTTATAGTCACAAGGATTTTTGTTCGCAGGGGGGACAGGATTTGCGATGTTTTAGTAAAGGATAAAAATTAGGGGCCGATTACATGAGGCGGGCTGACCCGGTTATCCGGGCTGGTTTGGTTTGCCAGGATCTCAGCATGTCTTTTAAACACACTAAAAATCAACTTTACAGTTACATGGAAAAATCTCAGCCTGGCCAGGTGGGATCCCGGTATCGTAATGCCGGGATCCCGACTAGCTGGGCTGAAAATTTATCATATAATCGCAATTGCCGGGCCAACCCGGCTAGCCGCGCCAACACTTTCTTGTCACTAAATTTCACTTCAGAGCAAAATGGCTAACCAGAAGATTGATATTTCTCTTTCTATGTAACACATATAGGTTTATCAGACTAAAAAGCTACGTAAAACTGAACGTAATACACCAAAATGATGGATTAACGAAAGTAAAAACATTCGATTCATGCTCTTTGATGTAGCCATCTTTTCACATGACAGGCGGGCTAGCTCACCTCAGGTAATAATGGGCTGAGCAGTCATCTTGGTAAACCGAGCCGGCCCGGCTCATGTAATCGGCCCCTTCGGTTGACGTTTATTTGAACTCAAGTAGCCACCTACATTGTCATGATTTTTACATAATTGCTTCAGGAAAATTAATAGCTAGTAATTAATTAGTTAGTAGAGACTAGAGATAGCTGCCTTTCATGGTCAGCTCCAACATGTACTTCAAACGTTTTTTAAACCCCTGTCATACTGATGTAACCCACACCCTTGGATGATTAATCCTGTAATGCTCCTTGTAGCTGTGTTTTAACGGCTTACTGTTTTGTGTCTTGAGCAGTCTTCAGACGCAGCATCTCTTCATGCCTTGGAGCTTCTTATGAATGAATTTTTTGATGCTTCTACTAATAACCATCGGAAAAGAGAAATAGGTAAATATTTTGTCCATAGTGTAATAACGTATGAGTGGGATTGGACAATAAATTTTAATTTTGAAAAATTTGTCTTGTTATTTTCACATGAAGTCTTATATTTTTGCAGCTCTTTTTGTTTGAATCAAGTTTACATATTTTATTTACATAATACCATGATTAGCACATCATCAATGACATGACTGATTGTATGTGAACCTCGCAAATATCCTATGTGTGCAGTAGCTCATAGGTTTGACTTCCTTTAATTTTTTTTCTATTTCCATGTTTATAGGAACACAAACTACAAAAAGTCTTCCGCTACATGTGATCGAGTGTAGCATTTGTATTAGAGCAGTTTTCAAATGAGTCTTGTAAAACCAAAGCCAAAGTAATTACTCTAACCAATCACAACAGGAATAAAAAACAAAGTGAACCAAAATGAACCAATCAGAAATTGAAGCAAATACGTCAGGTAATTATTGTCAAGTGTGGGAAAACATGTACAATTGGTCTTACTTCTGATTTGTTGAGAAAGTGGTGTGAGCTTTTTTGAACAATCAGAGAGTGAAGGACAGCAAAACCAAAGCAGACACTATATTACTTTTGATACGCATTTGAAAACCGCTCTTAATTACTCCCTTTTGTATTCTATTCAAATGTTATTGCAAAATGTAGCCTTCTGGATCCTTGGCATGAGCCAAACCCACGACCTTCCTCACTCCATTCTTATTATTGAGATGCTTTTTTGGAGACCCATGGTAGGTGAGGTTATATGCTAGGGTCATATATTGTGACATTCATTTTGTATACTGCAAGTATTGGTAATGTCAAAAGCTTCTATTTCTACTGAATTTTTGTTTTCTTTTTTCAGAACACATTTTGCACAATTTTAGTCAGCAGTCTGGAGCATGGCACCACTGTGTATATTTCATGAACAACTGTTCAAACCAGTATGTTCTGATGTACTCGATTTCAGTGTTTGAGGTAGGGAATGTTTCATGGCTAAATTTATAAAGATCTGGCAGTCAACCGGACTGTATACCTGTCAATGTTTAACTAGTCAAATGCATTAGATTTTCATCCTAGGAGGGTCAGTAGTAATCAGGATGATCTGAGAATCCTTTTAAAGATTCTTAATGACTTCTGAAGAAGACATTGATTATTGCCCAAAACTGACCTCTGAACATAAAAACCATTCTGTGTTTTGAATCAAACACGCATTCCCTTGAAAATCAGAGAATTTGTGATATCTAGTTTTATTTACATGGACTACAGTACTCCTTTCTATAACTGGATCAAGTTTCATATTTTTCAAAATTGGTTTATTCATGTTTATGGTTTACTAATTCAGAAAATTTAAATCAATTTTTAAGTTCAGAGATATTAGTAAGAAGATAGAAATTGTTCCATTTATATGCTTGAGATAGATGAGATTAATTTTAAGTATTAGACCCAAAGACATGAAAGCTACACATAATGTGTTGTTTCAGAAAATATCCATACACCTGCCCCTTTCCCCGATGGAGGGGTTTTTGGCTTGAATCCCTCACCCATGTGGAAATTCCAGCTTAGCAACAGTACATCAGCTAAGCAAAATTTACATTTCTCTGTCAACTTTTCACTTTACAGAATCTAATAAATAAGCAATGGATAGGAGCACCACCAGATGACAAGACCAAAGTTCGTCAATTTCTCAATAATTACCTTCTGTCGCACCACAAGAAGCTTCCAGCATACATCAGAAACAAGCTTGTGAAGGTTATTGTGGACATAGGACGGGTTGATTGGCCTCATTTCTATCCAAATTTCTTTTCAAATATCATTGAGGTAGGTAATGGTTTCCCAAGCTGTAAGAATTGGCACGTTCCATTTATTTTTTGTGGGGGCACAGTGGTGTAGTGGTTAGCATGTTGGACTTCAGATCTGAAGGTCGGTGGTTCAACGCCCAGTCCCTGCCATCGTGTTGTTTCCTTAGACAAGATACTTTGTCCCACATTGTGTCTCTCCACCCAGGTGGTGTATAAATGGGTACCGGAAACATACTGCTGGGGGGGGGGGGGGTAACCCTGCGATGGACTAGCATCCTGTACAGGGGGAGTAACAACACTCTCAGTTGCTTCATGCTACGGAAACCGGGATAAGCTCCAGCCATGTGGGCCTCCTTGGCCTGAGTGTGACTTTATCATTATCTTTTATTTATTTTAAACAAGTACAGTAAGAACCTGCATAGAACAACCTAAAATTTAAGAGCCTGTTAGGCTAAAATTTTAATTTTAAATTTACTGTATGGTTATCATCTAAACTGTATTCTAGATAATTATTTAATACAACAATATATTCCATATCACACATGCCCTGTAGTTATCTGTGCTGATCGCTAGTGCCCGTATCAAATTAAGAACCTATTTAAGAACCACTAAATACCATTTCTATAAGAACCTATTTAGGCTAAGTTGGAAAAATCTAGGTTCTTATATGCGGGTTTTTACTGTTAATGAAGGGTTGCCTGGAAAAAAAGCCCTAAGTGACTCCTGATAAACTGCTAGATTCTCCTTTTAAATTGCGTTGTATTTCCTTGTGAAACAGAGAGAGAATTTCAATTGATGATTCACGAATCAAAAGTCACTTTGGGCCTTTTTCCACGCACCCCTTCAAATGTAATTTAGAATAAAAGGAGAAGTTTTTTGTGGAGCTGAGACAGAGGGAAGTGAAACACTTGTATTTGGGGTGGATGTATAAGGTATGGTATTTACCATAAAGAGATTCAAAAGCTGACCTTTTGAGTGTCCATTTGGAGGAATCCTGAAACTCTACTTTTGAATCTCTTTACAGAAGCTGACATACTGCACCTTGCATATTTACCTTACATTTATATTTCAACTCAGTTCACATCAGATTGAAGTGCATCTATGTGTAACTCCCCCTCGTGTTCTTGTTGTTTTTCAGTTGCTACAGCAACCTTCCACAACTACACTGGGCTTGATTCTGCTTCAGACAACATCAGAAGAAATGGCTTCACCCAGGGAGGACTTGAGTATTGCCAGAAAAACTGAAGTACATAGACTGTTACTCAGTGAAGTTCCTGGCATCCTCTCTCTATTAACACATTTATTGGACAGAGTCTTAGAAAAGCATCGCCGACTTGCAACCACGGTCACCCCACCCCCTTCTCCTACTCACGGAATGTCGCCAGTTAGAAGTTCAAGTCCTTCAGTGGCAGGACCGGGGTCGTTATCGATATTTTCGTCTGCGGCTTCCAATGACCAGATTCTTCAACAACCAGGAACAAGTAGTCTTGTTGGAAGGTTGTTGAGTAATTCACCAATGAAATCAAGAGAGAATTTGGGGCATCCATTGCCCCCTCTAGACTCTGAATCAGAAGAAATCAGTGCTTTAGCACTCAAATGTTTGGGACATCTTTTCAGCTGGATCCCTCTTTCTACTACTATTACACCATCGCTTGTGTCCACTGTGTTTTATCTTGCGGATTTTGGCTGTAGTGTGGTGCCGTCAAGCTCTAGTAGCAGTGTTGTGGGAAATGCACAACTTGGTAAGTACGTGGGAGAAGAGGTGTGGGGGATTTGATTTGTTTTTCTGTCACCACCCTTGAAGATTTGATTCCCAATACTTGACCTGAGTGACCAGTCCATTACCCTGTTACTACCACAAAGCATTCTCAGAAGGCTGGACCACTATACATATTGCAGAGGATTGTACATGTAAGTCATCCAAAACAAGGGGTGTGTCCTGATTGACCTACATTTCTGGCATTGGTTAAACAAGAAAATCCCCAGTGGCATTAGACCTGGCCGTTATCTCCCATCCAAACCTGAAGCCCAGGGATAATAAATGGTAAAATCACTCAAGATACACGTATGAACCCAGACGAGGAACTTAACTTACCACGCATGCGTTTTATGTAAGACACGTAGGGCTACCACAAGGTTAACAGTGGGTAGACTATAATGAACAAGATCGAATTGGAGACTTTCAAAGCTTGCTAGCATCTTTGTCCTTCCTCTCATCAAAGGGATTTTGATGTCATTTGCCTAGTAATTTTCTTCACCAACTTTCATGAAATTTTGGCAACTTGACCAAAGGTAATGCTAGAATATTTACAGAAGTTTGTGCCGGGTATTTGGTTGGCCAAGTGAAAACTAGTAGTCTGGGGTAAGTATAGCCTGTATGCAGACGTCTCCTATTTCCTTTGCTTCACGTGGAAAAGGGACGTCTGCTCAACAGAATCGCTAATCCTGTTCCAGTATCCTGCAGTTTGTTCAGGAATTCATGCTGTTAAATTTCGCGTGAATTATATTGATTTCATGTACGGCTAACAGAAACGATTCATATTCATGTATGGTGAACAGGAACGATTCATCCAAAAGAAATGGCTACTCGAGAGAAGCTGATATTTCCATATTACACTTTCCAAACTTCTTCCCTTGTCATTTTTTCTTCTTGGCACTTCGTGCCTCGTTTCGGAAAGCAAAGTCGCCCTTTGGGCGACCATTATCGGCCTTTCGTCTTGCGGATAGAATTTCGCCAGACACGTAACTAGATAGCATGACGCTTTGTTCAGCCACGTTCATTGTTTTGAATTTCAAAAACAAGATTGATTTGCGCGATGAATTTAGCCAGCATATCATTACAGTCAAATCTGACTCCTCTGCGCCCTGTGCCCACATCAGTGATTTAACTGTAATAGTAAAGCAATTTTCAATGTTGTTTTGTTTTAGGTGTCTTAGCAATGTCCTGTATCAATGAACTGCTATCCAAGAATTGTGTCCCTGTAGAATTTGAGGAGTTTTTGCTGAAGTTATTTCAACAGGCGTTTCAGTTACTACAGAGAATTACCAAAGATACAGGTGCCCAGGCCGTGGAAAACCTGCTAACAGAACAAGATGAAAGGTGGGTTTGTTTTTAAAACATCACTCTCATCATGTCAAGGTCTTGAGATGTGCTCTGTTTTTGAGGTCTCTCAAGCTGATGTAAAAAAAAAACAGAAATACCTGACAATTAAATGTATTTTTGGATGTGAGGAGGTGGGGGGGGGGGAGTGTTCATTTTCCCCTAGGGGGAGAGGTTACTTCCTTACTGTAAGATACATGCGTGATTGGTATGGCTCCAATGGGTATTTTATATCTACTGTTTAGGTGGCGGTCATGTGTATGCGTCGTCGTCGTCTGTCAGTTAGTTAGTCTTCTTGGGGGTGTGCAGCCTTTGAACAGTTTATGACGCAAACAGATAGATTTTGTCATGTTTGAAATCTAATCTCTCAAATACCGGACATACTAGTGAATAAACAATAAAATAACATGATCTTTACTGAAGATCTTTTAATTTGAATTAAATTTTCCATCTAAGAGCACAGAAAACTTCAGGGTAGTATTGACAAAATACATTAGAATTGCTACAGACGTGTTTACAGTGTATAAAACATGTTTTCAAAGGGAATACGCTGACAGATCGTGACAGTGCACGCAGATTGTAGGAGAATACAAATAACAATTGTTATCATTTTCGTGACCGTTTAACAAAACCCGTATTATGTCAAGTTGCTGTCAACAACTTGTGATTTATAGCCTTGCGTGGTCTTAGCTGATATGCGATTTCAACAATAGGAGATTGTCGCTGTTGCTTTTTTTTTAAAAAAGAAACCCTTTTTCCTTAGGAAAAGGGGAGGGGGGTGGGGGGTGGGTAAGAGACTATCTGCCACCTTTAAATTCTTCAGAATTTCTTGTTTTTTTTCTTAAAAAGGGGAGCATTAGACCTCATTTACATGTAGGTTAGTGCTCTTTTATGATTCTGAGCTACACCTACACCCAAAATTTGCTTAATCGACCTGGACACTGTATATGTTTTTCTTGCTAAGACATTTGGGTGCACATACGGGCACAAAAGAAAACTACCATTCCTGTGCAGGTGGACATTTGCCTATGCAAACATTCTGCACATCCTGAGATAGTCCGAGAAATTCAGGTTTCTTACGGATGGTACTTACTAAATATGAAGGTGTTTTTACGCAGTTTCTGTATATACTACACCCCTGTATTAGGAGGCACCATCCTTAACAGCGACTGAAACAAGTCACTTTCACTGTCTTGAAAACCGGTTACTCTCAGTTTTGTAAAAACAAAATGTCGATTTCATTTGATTGTTCGGCTTGGCAGTAGTTTGTTGCACAACTAATAATTATTAAACTTAAAGCCAGTTTCGTATTGTCATCCCTCTTGTATATTTTGTGTTCCAGCTATCTGAGTAAGTTTACTGAGTTCCTGAGACTCTTTGTGAGCATGCACCTGAGGAGATTTGAAAACAGCTCGCACTTCCCTGTGCTGGAGCTGCTGACATTGCTCTTCAAGTACACCTTCAAACAGGTGAATAACTCGCAGTTCAGACTGCTACCAATGCTGTGTCAATCTTGTACTGTAAATGGTTTGAACCCAAGAGTCATATCATAGGTTGGTAAGTTATGAGCATCTGGGTGAGTGTACATGATGATTGTAGTCCTGAGAAGGACTGTTTGTGATGGCATTGACTGACATTTTGACAACCTGACTGGAAGTCATCATCAGAGTCAAACTCTGGTGATGACTTGCACTCAGGTTGTTGAAACGTCAGTCAGTGTCAACACAAACAGTCCTTCTCAGGACTACACTCACCCGGACAATCATAACTTTTAATATCGGCCTACACTCTTGTACTCTTTGTCTTACTTATTGCAGTGTCCAATTGTAAAGTTTTCCTCTTCAACAAGTCATTTTAACTGAAGTTTGACGTATTTTTCAGCCCCATCTGGAGGGATTTTTTGCCTGCCTGGACATCTGGGCAGTGTTTCTAGATTATCTTATTGGCAAAGTGGCAAATGCTAGAAGTGATAAATTGGCCGAGGCTGAAGCTACTGTCAGCAGGTTTGTAGTCAGCACAATTGTGTCTCAATAGGTGTTTCTGTTTTGTTCTGTTTCTTTATTCTGGAGAAATGCCCTCATAACTTTTATTTTAAAAAGTTACCTAGAAAAATAGTTCAATATTTTATTTATTATGTTTTAATTGTATGAGGAGTTAGTGTGGCAGTTACGATTTGCTGACAGTTTGCCCATAGAGACAATGTGGAGCAAAAAGTGTTGTCTAAGGAAGCCAACGTAATATTTGAAAATATACTGTAGGTACAAAGAAGTTCTGCTGATGTTGGTGACAGAGTTGTTGAAAAAAATGCAGTTCAGACACAATCAGACCCAGTTAGAGGAGCTGGATGATGAAAGCTTGGATGACGATGTAAGATAATCTTTCCAGGGCTTGAAATAACGGCCGGTCAACGGACACTGTCCGGTCAAAAATAGGTTTTGTCCGGTCAAATCCTTGGATGGCCGGACAATGTGTCCGGTCGTTTACACTTGTAAAGAAAAAGTTAACGCACAACTTCAGGTTTTAAATTTTTAAAGGTTCAACATTACTGGCGTTAGTGAATAAAAAGGGGAAAAGACAGAATGAGACACTACCAGACCAAGAACTTTGAATAAATGATTCATAATAGTGGTTGTAAAATTTCCGGTGGTTGCAAATTTTCGCTTTCAAGTATTCTAAATGAAAAAAGAGATTTGCCTGTTACTATCATTTCCCCGGCCCCTTTTAATAAGATATAGTACTGAAACATTTCAAGATTTAAGTTTATTCATTCTAAGCTTACATTGTATCAAATCAGTGGATATGGATTCTACTTGTAAGTGTTTCTTGTTGTATATTCACATCAGTTAGCTTGTATTATTATGAGAATCAACTACATCGCAAGCTTCAATTTCATCAACTTCATAACTTTAGTGGGTATTAAAATTTCACCGTATAGAAGACATGGAACTGAAGCGATATTTGTATGCACAAATGTAATAATGATTTTGCCGAACATTGCGGTTACACCGTGCGTTCCACTTTTCCTGCAATGAGTTCGAGGCTGCATGTACAATAAAGGCGTAGAAAATGTACTTGTTTGATATGTAAACATCATGTGGGGGTGGGGGGGGGGGAGAATTTTATAGAGATATGACGTAATGGATATTTGTCCGGCCAAAAATGGGTTGTGTCCGAGCAAAAATAGGTTTGACCGGACAACTTGACTGGCGCCAGCCGGGAAATTATTTCAAGTCCTGCTTTCCCTCTTTTCTTGGTTCAGTTGACTCCCAAGAATTTGAACCCTCAAGGGAAATAAAACGGTTCCACTTCTCGTGAGTTCAAGTTATCAACGGTGAAATTAAAAAGAAAATCACCTAAAGGGAAAAAACATGCACTTCAAGTTACCAGGAGGTTAGAGTTGGGGAGAGTTCGAGTTACCGGGAGTCAACTGTAGTTGATTCACTATAAATGTTTAAGACGGATTCCGCTCAACGTTCGAGCAATAAGTGCAAAAAATATTTACCAAAAAACTACTCATGGCATGGTAACATTTTAAAGGCTATTTGAAACATCTCACTCTAGTTCACTTGTCCAAGTGACCCCGCGATAAAATTCCCAAGCATTCTCAAGAAAATTAATTTCAAATCTCGTAAAAGTATGCTAAAAACGGGCGCCATTTTGTTTTGAACTGACATGAAGCGTCTTTTTAATTGAAATATTGATAACTTCAAATCCAATTTTCTCTCGCGGGGTCAGCTTGGGAGCAAAAGTAACGATAAGTTCTTCTTATCTGTTCTCAAAATGTGACAGTGCTGCAAGTATTTTTTTGGTAACTTAATTTTTGCACTTACTGCTCGAACGTTGAGCGGAAATCGTCTTAATTACTTACAAAGCCAGGGGGTACATGTATGATGTAATTTAAACAAAATGATATACAACAATAACAATGCCATGCAGTTTGGTGTTGGGTTTTGCTGTGTAAGAGTTGGGTGGATTGATGCAAATGTAACCAGTCTAGAAGAGCACAATACACACTAAGATTCAAAAAGTTATTCTAAGCGTATTTGGCTGTCAAATTTGACACACTGACCTCGTCTGTTCTTCAAACACAGTGAATTTGTACATTCGTCAAGCAGTTACTAAATGGCTGAGAGACTCTAGCTCTCGCAAAAAATTGGATTTCCCTTTAAAAATTAGGCTCAATTTCTCCCCTGAACAGTGGTTGTTAATCGAACCTATTAAAAAATGTACTCTCAAAATTCATTACTAAGATCCATTCAGTTTTGATACTTGGGTCAGGGGAGGGGAGGGGGGGGGGAGAAGTGTATTGTCTATGAGAGTGCAGAAATGACCATCAAATGAATGTAGTGGGCAATATAGTGGTGGCCTCAAAACGTTTTGCAATTGCTTGTAGAAGCTCAGTGGTTATAGTAGCTGGCCATTGTGCAGTAGGTCATGAGTTTGATTCCGGTCAGGGACTCGTAGTTTCTCTTTGTAAATGCTTATGACATGCTGATTATTACATGTTTATCAAGTGCATGATATTTTTTGTTTTTATTCTAGTCTGAGACAGAGTGGCAAGCATTTCAAAGGCACTGCCTGGAGATTGTTGCCAAATTAGCTGAGTTGCTGCCTGGAGAAACATTCTCACTGCTGGTAATGACTTGTGATAGACCTACCGTACAGTCACGACAGTGTAGATAATTTGTTTTTCAATCTTTTACTCCCTTCTTGCTGATGATGTGCATGGGACCTCCCTTTCCTGTAATTCAGGGTAGAATGTAGAATTGATTGCTATCCTTTATGTCAACCATAAGAGGGTCCTGAGGGTCCAGTGCTGTTTTCTTCTATTCTATTTCTTCTCCTAGCCCATTGTTTTCCAAATTCCAACTCTAATTTTTCCAACACCCCACTCCCAGTAATAGTTTCATGACCAATTCTCAATACAAAAAATATGCAAGTCCAAATGGCAGTCTTTTCCATCCCCAGTTCCTAAAATCCTGTTTTCTCAGTGCTAAAATACATGTAGGACAACCTTTTCCCACTTTTCCTCCTTAGGACCCTCTCATTAGAAAATTGTGCTTACTGGTAAATCTAGTATCTAATGGTTTGTTTACCTGTTAATTGATTTAAAAAAAAAAATTTTTTCAGTTCCCTTTGTTCAGTGAATACTGTGATGTGTACATTGGCCTTGGGAAATATGTGAGCAAATCTGCCCATGGTATGTTGAAATGCACGTTTCTGGGAAACTCCGCACCTACCCCTCCCCTTTTTTACTTATTATCACCTAGAGCAAAATATTGGGTTAGGGGAGGGATAGGTGAGGAGCTTCCCAGGAATGTCTAATGATCCAAAAAATTTTTTGTCTGTAGTCCATGAGGTTTTCCTCTCACCAGCAGCCCCTGTCCCCCCGTCCCCCTCCCTTATTGGTAGCTTTTCTGTGAAAAGTGGTGTGGTACAGTAGAACCTTCCAGCATGTGACTGAATTTCTCTAGGGAAAAGTAGTATACTGGGGTAATTTTCATCCTTTATTTTTTTCTAAGCAGAAATCTGAGAGAAAATTTGTTCTATGATATCCCCTAAAGGAAAATAATCAATGGGGATTCAATCAAGAAAGATCCAGCATTTTTTGTATGATGTAAAGGAAACTGTCGAACGGAAAATGGTAGTTGTCATACAGGATGATATATATTTTAATACTAACATACACATTATCTTGAATCAAGGACAAAACTCAAAAGCATTTAAGCTAAGTCCCTTTCGTTAGGGCCTTTTTCCATGCACCACATAGAGAGGGTCACTGAATGTTTAGTGCCTTCCCAGGAATAAAACAAGGTGAACGTTTTGGAAAATTCTATTCTCATTTGTAGGCCTACACCTGAGCATCAGTGCTGAAAGTGAATGTCGTCACTTACACTACACACTTAGAGACTTGACCACCATGGAGCGTGCCCTGGGGCGTCTGTCAGAGCACTTTATTGGTGAGGTGAATTTTGCCAACAGGTTCAGTGATGGAGAAGCCATTGTTGATAGACTTGGACAGATCTCGTTGTTTGGTACACAAAGTCAACTGTACACAGTTCACGCTGGTATTCCCAATGCTCTTCAACTGGACCTTACGGAAGTGTGAGTGTTTTTGTTTAGAGCTTGATTGCTACTTATCCTTTTCCAGGTCAGCTGAACTCCCGCGGGGGGGGGGGGTACTCCCTTTGAGCAACTGAGCCAGAGGGACTGAAATTCTATTGTTTTGGCTTGTCCTTGAGGTATGGGAAAGGGGTGCAATTTTCCTCTCAATTTTCCTCTCGGGGTACCATTTAAGTAAAAATTAGTAAGGCGGAGCCTCCCCGTATAAAACTTAATTGACCCCCCCCCCAGGGCTGAACTATTAGTAAGACAAATAGCTAGTGCTTGTGTCTGATTGTAGTTTCATTATAGGAGCTTCCATCGGCTTTAATGACAGTTGTTGGTCACGTGACATACCTCACACCAAAATTATGGGATACGACTTTAAAACATAGAAGTAGCATGTTGAAGGTAGAAAGATTGCCAAGTTTGAGGCATCTGGCCTGTACGATGTAAATTCAAGATTTTATGGCAGTCTGAATGTTTGAAAAATTTTATGGATTTGTGTGGAAACAAGGTTGCTGGATATCATTAGGCTTGCAATCCTGCATTTTCTTCTATTAATGTTTTTGACTAAATTCACATAATTTCACTCTCACATCCTCAAAAATGGTTATCCTACTAATTTTAACGTGTTCTTTCCATTTTTGTTATTCTTTAAAGCTGTATCTATTTTTGTGACTCTTGAACTGTTGTATTACAGACAAACCCTGTTAGGACTAATAAATGAGCAAAGTAGGAAGAACTTTTTTACACTGCAGAGTTAACCCTTTAAGCCCTGATATGAAAATGCATATTCTCTTACTGTCCTCCATACATTTCTTATGGAACTAGTAAGGAGAATTTGTCTAAATGTCAAGACATCTCATCCTTGGTGATCACTTTCTTTATTCTCATCACTTGAATGCTCGAACAAGTAGTGATGATAGAAAGAGAGATTTTTCTTTTTAACCAGTGACGTCATTTTCATGACGTCATCCAGTTGATGCTGTAAACCTAAAAGAACGGCGCTTGTACATGGGATACGGTATCTGGTGGATGTTTTCAAGTGTGTGAGGCGGGGGTTACTCTGTGAGGTGCTGGGTAGGGGTTTACCACCGGGACACATCCACACGGCTTATAGATGGGAATATGATCCCCGGGCATTCGCGAGGCTCGATCAACTTAGGGTGGATTCATTATTTGCAGCATATGCATAAAAAACAAAAGAAAATTCGCACATGCCAAAGCGACAGCTATACGCGTATGCTGCAAATGATTCCACCCATAATTTTACTCTGAATAAGCTGTTTTGTGCACTTGACGTCTGGCAGGGTTTAATTTGCCTTGTAGTCCTGCATTTACTTAGCTGTGGTAAAAATTTCCACAGCAACAAACACAGCAGGAATTTTACACAAGACAGACTTGTCAGTTTGAGAAAAGTCTGAACAACTCGGCCGCAACAAACCTGTTCGGCTTACTTCGCAAATTCATGCACATGTAATTTGTTTCTGTCTGTTTTCCTTTTTTTAAGTTCCAGGCAGAATTATTAGCTTTCGTACTTCCAACCAGTGTGACAGAGTCAATTTCAATACGAGACAAACATTTTTAGTTTTCTAGTGGCATTACAATTAAAGATCAAAGGAAAATAATAAGAAACCCGAGGTGATAGGCAAGCAGTTTTTGCATAAGGTTAATAAAATTTATTTGCTCTTGAAGAAGTAAGCTGAATATAAATATTTTGGTCGTGTTCGAAAGCAAAGCAAAAGAATAAGCAGTACAAGCCGAGAACCGTGAGAATATATCCTAACCTTGGGCATATAAACGTGTCTTTGCGTGTTTGGCATAAACTTCGGCCAGATGGATTAGACGTATTTTGATTGAGCTCCGGCGATATGTCGTTTTACTAGCCAATTTCGTCAACATCGTTAGGTTAGTATAAAGCAAAAGTTTAATAAGCTTAAGCACAAGGTCAATGAGCTTAAAGAAACCAAGCGAAAAGCGGTTTCGCGTTCCAAGCAGCGAAGACGAAGAAGTGATGCACGTGGGCGACGAAGCGGGCGACGCCATGATGCTGAAGTCCATCCTAGAGAAACTAGAGAAGCTCGACTTGCTGGAGCAAATACACGAGAGGCTAAAGAAAATTGAAAGTGATTATAAAGAACTTAAAGATACAGTCGCCCAAATCGAAAACGGCTTAAATTCTATCACGAAAGATGTTGAAGAAGTAAAGATAGCCACGGAACAGAAAGCCGATAAAAGCAGAGTCGAAGCGCTAGAAAAGGAGGTTGAAGACCTTCGAAACAGGTCACGGAGGAACAACCTGGTGTTTTACAATATACCAGAGAAGGCCGAAGGAGAGGACTGCATAAGCTTTATTCAGAATTTTATATCAACGCACATGGGTTTGGAAACGCTCTGCGGGGAGCTAGAAATCGAGCGTGCTCACCGAACGCCAACGAAGCCACGGAGCGATATTGATGGTAAACAAAGACCGAGACTGATACATGTGGCCTTCTTGCGCTACTCGGATAAAATGAAAGTGTTCTCGAATGCTGCTGCAAGACTAAAAGACAACCCATTCGGCGAGAAGCTAATCGGCATAAGCGAAGATTTCGGAAAGAAAACCCAAGATGAACGAAAAGCGATCGCCCCAGTAAGGAAATATTTACAGAAGAAGCTAGGTGCGGGCTCCAAAGTCTTCATTGCGTATCCAGCTATCTTGAAATGCGTTGACAGCAATGGAAGAGTGAAAGTCATCTCTGAGAAAGAGCAAAAAAGATTGAAAGAAGAAATGGAGAAAGATAAAGAATCCACACACAAGTAGGAACGTGATACCTGCAAACCAAAGTCTGCGATAAACTTGAAGGACTAGAAGCTGACGAAATGCAAAAAGATAAAGAACAGAAGTCTATTGCTTTGTCGAAGCTCAACAGAAGCTCAATATTCATCCCGAAGTTGTTAGAACTCCGAACGGCAACGTCTACGAGTAGTTCACACCTCGTTGGAGGTAAACTGTTTAGTTTCTGTAGTTTATGTTTGTATGTTTTGTTACCGATACACATGGCAAGCAAATTTTGCGATCTAGGCTTTCCAATATAGGATGACCAATTTATCGTTTGTAAAATGCACAAATTAAGTTTTGTTTCACTTAATGTAAGAGGTCTAAACGCTTCTAGAAAGAGAAGAGCTATTTTTAGACAATTACATAATAGGAGAGCCTCCGTCATTTTTCTGCAGGAGACTTATAGCTCCCCCGATCAAGAAAAAATCTGGAGTAATGAATGGGGTTCCAAAATTTATTTCAGTCATGGAAGTAAACATAGCAAAGGTGTCGCTATTCTTTTCAATCCCAAATTACGCGTTTCAGCTGAAACTATATTACAGAGTAAAGACGGCAGAATACTAATTCTCAAAGTCGTTATTGAAGATCTCACGTTTTTATGCACAAATGTTTACGCACCGAATGATACCCAGGCACAGATTAAATTTTTCAGCAAATTAAAAGAGCATTTGGAGCGGTTGCACAGCGAAAACAACATTATTATGGGTGGTGATTTCAATTGCCCTCTATCCGAGAATGACAAAGAGGGAGGCCGTGACACATCTTTCAAAAAAAATGTAATTGAAGAGATCAAGAATTTGATTAGTCTTCTAAATTTAGAGGACGTGTGGAGATCATTGCATCCAAAAGAAAAAGAATTCACTTGGCGAACTCGAGATTTGAAAATAAAATGCAGACTAGACTTATGGTTGATTACAAAAGATTTTATGCAAAAATCCCTCGTGCAGAGTTGCGAGATAAAATACGCACCGCACTGCGACCACTCTTTAGTTACAATGGATATTCAAACTCGACTACAACACCCAAGGGGACCGGGTTTCTGGAAACTTAACAATTCACTTTTGGAAGACAATGAATATACAGATAAATTATCCGAAAACATCCCATTGTTTATTAAAAAATATATACACGTCGAAGACAAAGGCCTTTTATGGGAAATGGTAAAAATGGAAATTAGGATGTTCACAACATACTATTCAAAACAAAAAGCCAAAAAACAGAAAAATTACGAGAAAAATCTTTTGCAAGAAGCCCAACGTTTACAAAAAACAAGCGAGAATCGCACAATGCCGGAAGCAATCAAGGAGTACGATATCATCAAGAATAAACTAGATAAACTATCTTTCGACCGCACTCGAGGAGCATGTATTCGCTCAAAAGCACGTTGGCACGAGTTTGGAGAACGAAGTTCCAAATATTTTCTCAATCTTGAGAAGAGAAACTATGAAAATAAATGTATCACCAGTCTGACCAAAGATGACAATTTCACTATAACCGACCCGGAAGAAATCCTCGAGGAGCAAAGACGTTATTATGAAAATTTGTACTCGTCACTAAATCCACAAGTTGAGGACCCTAAGTTCAACTTATTTTTTGAGAACGAGAGTATTAAAAAGCTAGACGAACACCAAAAAGAATTGTGTGAGGGTTTATTAACAGAAAACGAATGTAAGAATGCTTTAAAAAGTTTCCACAAAGACAAAACACCTGGTACAGACGGTCTGACTGCAGAATTTTACACTTTTTTTTGGAACTCGTTGGGTAAAATTATGGTAGATAGCTTTAATTACGCATTTCGAAAAGGCGAGTTATCTATATCACAGAGACAAGGAATTATACGCCTAATTCCCAAGAAAGATAAAAATCTATCGTACCTAAAAAACTGGAGACCCATATCGCTTCTAAATACTGATTACAAGATCGCCACAAAAGCCTTAGCAATGCGTTTAAAAAAGGTCCTGCCAAATATTATTAATAATGCACAAACTGGATATTTACCAGGCAGATTCATTGGGGAAAATATTCGGCTCATATCGGACATTCTCCATTACACGGCAGATCAAAATTTAGAAGGTATCTCTCTGTTCATAGATTTCGAAAAGGCTTTCGACAGCTTAGAGTGGGAGTATCTAGACAAAGCCTTAGATGCCTTTAATTTCGGACTCGATTTCAAGGTGTGGATTAGAACACTTTACAACAATATCTCCAGCTGTACGATAAACAATGGTTACGCTTCCAAACCCTTCACACTCAAGAGAGGAGTTAGGCAAGGCTGTCCGTTATCCGGTCTCCTTTTCATACTGGCTGCTGAAGTATTATCTTGCGCGATAAGGTCTCGCTCTGATATAAGAGGGATCCTAGTTGCTAACAAAGAAATCAAATTATCACAGTATGCTGATGACACAACCGCCTTCTGTAAAGACGAGGCTTCCCTTGAGAAGCTGCTCGAGGTGCTTAACTTGTTTGAGGAATGCAGTGGACTTAAACTCAATTCTTCTAAAACAGAAGCTTTATGGTTGGGGAAAAACGTGCAAAACAAGGATACGCCTTTTGAGTTTATGTGGCCACAAAGGCCAATAGTAGCTTTAGGAACCGCTTTCTCGTATAAGTTTAATTTGTGCGACCAAGTAAATTTTGTAGACAAGCTAATCAAAGTTAAGAAGTTATTTAATTTATGGTCACAAAGGGATTTATCCCTGTATGGAAAAATAACAATAGCTAAAACGTTAGGTTTATCCAAACTCATTTCTTCTAGCGCTTGTCTTCACACCCCACCTTATGTTATTGATGCCGTTAACAAATTGATAGCAGACTTCGTTTGGAACGGTAAGAAACCGAAAATAAAAAGAGACACGCTTATCGGAGCAAAAGAAAAAGGAGGTTTAGATTTGCCAGAATATGAAATAATCACAAAATCATTACTATGTGCCTGGGTAAAGAGAATGCAAGATGGTGCAAATGAGGATTGGATGATAATTCCATCCTGGTATCTGAAAAATGTTGGAGGCCCTCTCATTTTCGACTGTAGCTACGATCTAAGTCTTTTAGAACTAAAAAATATACCAGCTTTCTACATTGACATCTTAAAAACTTGGGCAGAAGTTCATGATGTTAAATCCGCCCCTCTAGATAAACATGACATTAGGGAAGCCATTATTTGGAATAATAAAAACATAACCATAGCAGGCAAATCTGTATACTGGGAAAACTGGCACGTTGCTGGAATTCTTAGAATCAAAGATTTATTAGAAGAAGACGGCAAATTCCTCTCATATGACAATTTTCTTAGAAAATTTGGCCTTGCTACGCCATTTACCAACCTCTGGGGTTTAATAGCAGCAATACCATTAGGGTGGAAGCGTGAATTACAATCTACGAATGGTGAGAATCGACAAGAAAGAAAATCGACTTTTCTTCCTGGTCAAACACTCACCAGTAAAAGTGCCCGGAATATTCTTATTCAAAAGAAATTTAAAGAACCTTTAGCTAGCTCTAGGCTACAAAGGTTAGGTGTAGAAGAGATGAAGATTAGCGCAATTTATAAACTACCATTTAGAATAACACGGGAAACGAAACTAAGTATATTTCAGTTTAAGATAATTCATAATATTTTACCGTGCAGAAACCTCCTATATAAAATGAACATATCAGAATCTCCCCTTTGCGAATTTTGTAACGAATTAGAAACACTGTCGCACATGCTAGTTAACTGCTCCCGTATACGCGACTTTTGGAATTCAATCTTATTTCGGTGGAATAGTCAAAATGACGACAATTACAATTTTGATGAATTAGGAATAATGTACGGTTATAATCCCGGAAGTTCTGGCTCTTATATCTTTAATTATTACATACTACTTAGCAAAAGACATGCCTCTGGCTGCAATTTTAATTTTAATAAACTATCTATCTAACCTTAGTAAAAGGAAAAATGTTAATTCAAAGAACAATCGCACATGCGAAAGGACAAAAAGAAAATTTTTTGAATTTATGGAAGCCTCTACTGACAATAATTTAGTTACAATAGTTATGTAAAACGTGTATCGCAGTGTTACCTCTGCATTTTTTATTCATTTATCCTTTGTATTTTTCTTTTCGCGTATTGTTAAGTGTATTGTGTTGAAAAGTAAAAAAAATAAAAAATAAAAAATAAACTAAATTTGATATATCAAATTTCAACCCGCTTATGCAAACTACACCGTGTTTACAAAGCATTTCTTATCACTAAAAGCACACAGAATAAACAACAGAAACCTTTTTCAGCCAAAAATATTATTCAAATAAACAATATATTTACTGGTACTTTTGGGCAGCAAAAAACTTTCAATTTTCTTGTGTGCTGCACAAAGGCATGTAATTTTTGCAGACACTTCAGGTTTGTTCAATGGTGACTGGTTAATCAATGTCTTGAATTTTACCTCTCCATCAAAACTACAGATAACCGGCAACCGAACGGATTTCAAGACTGAAATCCAAAAACATAATTATTATGTGCAAAAAAGCGAAAAAATACATCAAATTCATGTGATCACGTGTTTCAACTGCTTGATCTGTCCACGTGTTAAGATCATGTTCCAAAAAATGTCACAGCGCCAACAAAATAATTCCACGTGACACATGCATCACACTACAAACAAAAATAATCCGTGACAATCAAAAGAGGAGCGGCTTTGCGAACAAAATTACAAAAATTGTAGAAATCTGGATCAAACGTTCAGTTAAACAGTTTTTAAAAAGCAAATCAACATTTAAAAACAACATTTACCGTACTGTAGCGTTTACCCAGGTCTTGTAAAATCTATTTGAAGTCCGCGGTTTGGTTTACATTTTAGAGCAAACTTTGACATTAGGTCAGGGTCTCTTGCAAATCGAAAGAATCTCAATGCGAAACGGCTTTTTATTGCTTTAATAAAGAGCTCCATGTTTTCTTTTGAGAGGTTGATTATTCCTCGGCTTGATTTCTTCCCATTTTGAGCTCCTAAATAGAAGTATCTTAATTTTAGGGGGAAAATCTAGGACAGATCCCAAGCGGTAGGCCAAAAATCGGCCTTTCCCCAACCTCGTCCCCAGGGTCTTCTCAGTTTTGAAAGAGTCTGGTGACAAGGTTTGGCATTTCCCCTACTCCTTAAAACTCACAAATATATGTGCAAAAGAGAGTTTCTGATTGGTTTATGTCTCCTAAACAATTGAGAGCACAAGAGGGCAGAAAAATGCATTGTAGGGGAGGTAGGAGATAAAGTGTCCTCCATGCGGAACATGCGTGGAACACAGCAGGTTTTGGCTGTGCGGCCTAGCTAAAAAACAAGGTATAAATAATTCATTCTCTGCGCAAGCCAAACTCGCAAGTTAAAAACGTCATCGGTTCTGCACGCACTGTGTGCCTATGTTTGCTCACTGTTAGGGCTTAAAGGGTTATTGTAATTGATTTCTCAATTGTGTAATCAGTGTTGTGTTTATTGCTTAGCACATTCCAATAGCCTTGTGTTTTGTTTCAGCCATGCCCAAGGTCTGGCCGCTCTACAAGCCTACTGTCACTGGATGGCCCAGTATTACTTGGAAACTCACAGACAACAGCAACACCAGGAAAAGTTTTTAGGACTTGTCTCCAAGGCTGTTGATGCTTTGGTCCCTTTGTTGCATAAAGATGTAAGTTAGAGTGTGTGACACTGTATCTTTGTTAGTAGTAGCAAAGAGAACAGATATCATTTATTCTAAGAGTGTGAGTTGCAGTTTCAGTTTCCATAATTATTAAATGGCTGTCACCAGCCGGTTTATAAATTGGACAGGTTTTTTTTTGTCTCACTAGGCATAGTCTTTGCTTGGTAAGAACGTCATGCTAGCCCACATATAAGGCACTAATAACATTACAATCCTATATGAATATATACACCAACTGATTAATGCACCTACCTCCACTAACACACACTTTCCTTCACTTGTACTCACTTTCCTTCATTTGTACTCACTTCCCTTCACTTGTACTCACTTACCTTCACATTAGCGCCTTATATGTGGGCTAGCATGACGTTCTTGCCCTATATGTGGGCTACCATGACGTTCTGGCCCTTCGCTTTGTCTCTGCCAACACAGTCGCCATAAATTGCAGGCTTTCTCTAAAGTTGATTGTTTATTTGTAGGTTACTCACCCTGGACTTCCAGTTTTTGATTGGTGAAATAAATAATTAAATATTAACTTCTGGTTCTGGCATGGTAAAACTATCCTTGTGTGTCCATGCAATCCAATTATGTGTGTAGTATGATGTAATGTTCAGATTGCTGGCCTTGATTGCTGACCAGAAAAAGACAGTAATGTTGTTATCCATTGCATCAAAATGCAGATAATATTATGTCAGTAGCTGTCACACCATTTACACTGGACATTTTTCCTGTTCTCTTTCTGATGTGTAGGCTTTCAGATTTTTAGAATGGCCTAGGGAGACTAATAACCCCAGTACTGCTTTAATGCAGATTTCCACCAGAGGAAAATGAAATACTGACTACAGGAAAAAGTGCACAGTACTAGATTTTATTTGGTTACTCACACTTGTCTTAAGTTTGTCATCTCTAGAACTAAAGGCATAAAAACCTTGTACAGGAAAATAGCAAGTGCTGCACGAAAGTGCTACTCTGCATCTTTGACTTAAATGTCGCAGTGTGAGACCACTTTCATGAACGAACATGTGTTGTTTAGTGTGGAATTTATGAACAGTTTAGAGATTTGTTTCATAAATCTGACAGCAGATTTAGCTTTGACAGCCAATAAGCCCTTGGCTGTCAAATAGTATATGGAAATGTAAGTTTTTGTCAATTATGAATGTCAAGTAACACAAGCAATGATTTTCCTTAAGGTTCCTCAGCGGATTTCACTACCTGCATCGCACCTCCTGAACTCAATAGCGTCTACTGTGCGTCCATCATTCTTGACAGCGCTGGATAAAATACACAAACTCTTCCATGATGTTAGCCATGGTGCGCTGTCTGAGTTGCCACTGGAGGTACAGTTGTTGTTTCATGCTGTAAAGATGATTTTGACCTTCATTTAACAGTTTCTCAAACCCTCGTTACACAGTTGTATTTAGAATTACCAGGAACCATTACCTGTGATTCAAAGGAGGGTTTATTCTAGAAATTGGCTGGTCTCCCTTGTGAAATTTTAGGGGTTGCATTTTCAAGAAAGGGGCACAGTGGAAGAACGTACGACCTACAACCTCCAGGTCATGAGGTTTTTTGGTATTTAGGTTGCAACAATGCAATGTATGTATAGTAAATATAAAATGTTTGGATAACAATGTTTGTATGCATATTACAGGGTTCGTACGGGTCCTGGAAATACTGGAAAGTCCTGGAATTTATAATCGTGGGATTTTCTACGACTGGAAAGACCTGGAAAATTATTGCAGGTCCTGGAAAGTCGTGGAAAT
Source organism: Siderastrea radians (assembly GCA_964017195.1). Classification (NCBI taxonomy): domain Eukaryota; kingdom Metazoa; phylum Cnidaria; class Anthozoa; order Scleractinia; family Rhizangiidae; genus Siderastrea; species Siderastrea radians. The sequence goes on along the minus strand of OZ024891.1, from coordinate 32,234,917 downwards.
GTATAAACTCTTGTAATAAAGTTTTCTTTAAAAACAATTTTCTGCAGTATTATTTTGGATTTCTGTTTTGTAAGGGTTTATTCAGCTTCAATTATTGTGCATTTGGGAGCCCTGGAAAAATCTGAGTCCTAAAAAAGTCCTGGAAAAGTCCTTGAAAGTTGTTTCCGAAAAAGGGTACGACCCCTGATATTAGTAACTTGTTTGGAAGATTGCAGTAATACTGTTTTGTTTCTTCCTATTAGGTTCAGACCCTGGTTGTCAGATCTTTGTCAAATGCTTTGGTGTTACCTTGGCCAAGTAAAGCTGACAATGAACAGGTATACAAAGTATAAACTATTATTACAGTTTAGTAAGTTTTTCAAGCAGCACAGTTTGGAAGGTGACAACCTTGCCAATAACCTCTTGAAACAGTGCTTACAACATTGCCAACTGTCACGGTCCTCAAATGTTATCTTTTGATCTCATATTAATTATTCTTAAATTCGAACAGTTAAGTGGTTGTGCTGTTTTCAAGTCAAGTTTAAAGTACAACCATTATTTTAATGAAACCTTTCCTAAAAAGTGTCAACAGCATCTTGAAACATCGTTGACAACATTACCAACCTTAAAAATAGGTCTTTTCCGAGTTATTGTGTGCCTCTTTTTCAAGACAAGGCCTGGTGCACAAGCTCTCATCTGAAAATGAGCTTCATTCGCATGTGAATGAAAACTCATTTTCGTATGAAAGCTGTGACTGAAATAGCCCCACAGTGGGCTGTATCAGCTCCATGGGCCTCAGGGCTAATTTGGCATTTTGGGGCTGAAACAGATCTTCTGAATTTAGAGTGAACAGTAAACACAGAGGGGACGTGCACAGTTTGAAGGGACAAGTCTCTGGAGTTGGTATCTTCAATTCAGACCAGTTTGAATTCGTGCCACGAGTCAACCGGGACCAAATATTCTTTCCCGTGACTTTTTTTTAAAATTAAAATTGGTAGTTCACAGTAAAGGGCGTGTCTCTTGGACCTGTCATGTCGAATCCAATCGTTTATTTTGTTGTTGTTGTTGTTGTTGTTTATCATCACAATACTATTAAGAGCTTTACGTTTGTGATAACTTGTTTATTTCTTCTTTCTACATCCAAACAAACAAGGGAACCTTCGCTGACAAAAGTGAACCCAAAATGGTTTATTTCACTTTAGAGAGGTTCCCGGAGACAGAAGTTCAAATGGGAATTCTCACTCGAGAATTCAAAAAGATTAAATTCCATCACTATCGACTATTTTCTGCATATTGAAAGAGAGATTCATGGAAATCAGTCCTGTCTTCCATAGGTACATGAATATGGCAAAAACAAAGATTGAGTGCAGCTTCTTTTCCCTTCGCAAATGTTCTGATTCAAAGTCGTGAATTCTGAGATAAAAAGGAATCTGCTGCAGTCCGAGCTTTTCGTAAGCATAAATGGACCAAGAATATTTTGTGACAGACAAACGACCAGGAAACGTAAAAAAGCCACGTAATGCATGCAGAAGGTTTATTATCGTTACATTTTAGCTTTGGTTAGGTGCTTTGTTCAATAAAGGTTTATTAATTTGAGCAGCTTCGCACATTTGTCCAAAGTATCGTGGAAACGCGCTCTTAGCAAAAAGTTATGTATTCCTAAAAAGTGCCAACAACATCTTTAAACATCGCTGACAACATTACCAACCTTAAAAATAGGTCATTTCCAAGTTATTGTGTGCCTTTTTTTCAAGATGAGGCCTGGTGCACAACCTCTCATATGAAAATGAGTTTCATTCGCCTGTGAATGAAACCCATTTTCAAATGAGAGGCTGTGCACCAAGACTTGCTTTGAATAAGAGGCGCAAGACAACTAAGAAATGGCTTATTCACACCACAGTACTCAAATTTGATATTTTGATCTCAGTTTTATTCTTAAACTCAATCAGTTTAGTGGTTATGGTGTTTTCGAAATCATCAAGTTTTAATTACAACCATTATTCTAATGCAGCCTTCCCTAAAAAGTGCTGTTTTTATGCCTCGTGTGCTCCGTTTGACATAACCTGTGATCAGTCTCTGTTCTCGTTTTGCTCGGTGAAACATCTTTGGGAGCAACCCACGCAAGAGAGTATGAGAGCGGTGCTAAAATTCGCCCTGGTCATGGATTACATTTGACGTGACTAACGATACCTTAAAATGGTTTAAATAAGGAAATTTTGAAACTTGGAGGTTCAAAATGATAACATAAGAATTGTTCTGTGTGCAGGAATGGGAGGTTCGGTCTCGAAGCCATCATAACTTCATACAAAGCATCAAACGGCCATTCAAGACTGTAGTGGAGGCGCCGGGATTCTCAGAAAACAAACAGCTGCAGGAAAGTGGTGAGTTTATTTATTTATTTATTTTTGTCCCATCTTTGAAAATTGGCCTATAGTGTGGTTTCCGCAATAAAAATGATCAACTCATTGACAAAAGGATATTTATTTTTTATAAATTTATAAATATCATAAAGGATATTTATTATTTATTTATTTATTGATGTGAATACCAGTTTGATTTTAGAGTTCATTAACCCTTTCACTCCCAGGGTCAATTATGGAGACATGTAAAGTAGTTCTAACTTTTGAGCCTGTGGACGAAATCCTATGGTGTGACCATTTAAATGAAATCTCTTTGGCAATACTTTCGCATGGTACTAATTGTTTTACAGAATTTGAAAAAAATGAAATTTGGGATTTTCTTGAATTTTTACTTTGGCCACTACTAGGAGTGGAGGGGTTAATATGTCGGACTTCTGATTTGAAAATCAGTGGTCTCTGGGACTCATGCATAAACAAAAACTAGTACTCGTAGTCATTTTATACTACAGAAGGTGGAGCTGAGAGAGTCAAGTAACGGCCCCGCATGAAAAGGGACCCCCTAACAGTAACGGTGAAATTCAAAGGCCCTCACCCACAAGGAGCGTGGTAACTAGGACGCCAAAGAAGCTGATGTAGGCGCTATAAGGCTACTAATTCTGAAAGAAGCGAAATTCGTTACAGCTAGTTTTGCTGCTCTGTGCAGTCTTGGGTATTTTAAACATGTCTTCCGTTTTTCGTATGTTTTTTTACGTAGTGTTTCCTCTGTAAATCATTGATGTACAAACTCCTATAATTGTTTGAGACTGTACCATTATTTTGAGACCGTGGGTGAGTTATAATTGGTGGCTCATGTTTCCAAAAACTGGGTTTGTAAAAAGCAGTGAAATCAGCTGTAATTTCAGTACTTTAACGCCCTAACAGTGACGAAAATGAAATTTCTCTTTCCATTATCACTACTTGTTCAAACATTCAAGTGATGAGAATAAAGACAGTGATCTCCAAGGATAAGATGTCTTGATATTTAGACAAATTCTCCTTACTAGTTCCATAAGAAATGAATGGAGAACAGTAAAGAGAATATGCATTTTTATATCAGGGCTTCAAGGGTTAAGATATTGATCCATTATTGCCTGTTTGCTTTCGTTCATTACAGCTAAGACCCACATTCACTTTACTCTGCATGTGCTGGGAGATTTGATGGCTGCAGTGACAGAGGACCAGGTTACCAAGACTAAACTTATCTTGTACCAGTCCCTCTCAGATGTAGTTCAACTCACCCTCACGATCTTTCCGTTATTTATTCACCAACCAGGTATGTTGATATGTAGGCACGTAATTCGTGCAAAAAGATATGAGGTGTCCGGCGCTCCTATGACCATATCTTTAGAGATGGTTCCCAGTATTTTTTTCGCCGGTTAAGGTGATTCCATTCAATTGCATTGCGCATCCTTTCTGCGCATCATTTTTTGCGTGATTAGCGCGCGCACGTTCGGAACTTGATAGGTTTTCTGTGAAAGCTGAGCTGTTCAGAGAAATAAATGGTCGTTTTCTCCAAAACGAACTCGGTGACCCCACTTTTTTAGTCCATTTATTTAAGGAAAGTACGACTCTACATGATATATCTAAATTGAAGAATTTTTCATTGGTCAATTTTCAAATAGTCCGAATGATTCACTATTACAATCTGATTTTAGGCGTTTCACTGGAAGCGTGCAGGCGCTCGATTTGCCTATTATTTCATTACTTTCAATTTTACGGCAACTTTTAAGGCGTTTTACTGTAATATTATTTTGCTATCATAAGAATAATGCTTATATTTCATTGCTAGTAATAACTTTGTTAAAGTAATGGATGTCTCTGGTACAAGGATAGGTTTCTTAATGTTGCTGTCGAAAGCTAGCAAAGTACCTATATACTACAGCCCTGTAGCGTGAAATCAGACACGGTGACCCCCTCTTTTTATTTTATTTTTTCGATGTACTAGGTGTCTCAAAAAATCCTCATTACAACTTCTTTTTCGACCGAATCACCTTAAGTGTAATGTGAGTGATAAAACGTGGGCATGAAATACATGCTAAAGTAACGACAATTCCTGTGTTCACATGACATCAACTTAGCTAGTTGTTAGTATTTCTTGGATGTAATCCCCTAGCGCAAACGTCTACAGTGTTAGCAACTGACGACATCATCACGTTAATCTTTGAAAACAGGCTTTCGTGTTATTCTCACCGTTGAAATAGCTTGCAAAAGAACCTCATGGCGGGGAATCTTTCACATGCAAATGACTAGTTTCCAACGATTTTGAGCCTCTGACGCAAGCTGGTTCAAGTTCAGTCCCTAAAATACGAGAAAAAGGCCTATTGTTCATTACACTTTATTTGTCACATATGAAGTTCTTTTAATCAAAATTTCCGTCTTTCGTTTTGAGCATGGTATTCAAACAACAACATCAGTAGCAAGTTTTTTTTCAGTAGCAAGTGCTGATCAATAGATTCCATTTGAATGGTCGCACTTAAGTATTTCGTCCGCAATTTCAAAAATTAGAATCGTATTAAGGATGAATATCCGTCACCCTTGCTAAGGACACGGTGGTTTTGCTTCTGTCGCAGATACAACTGACAAGATCCTAGGATTCCTTTTGACACTATTTGAGAGCCTGAAGGTGCAGATAGGGCCAGCGGTTACAGAACAGATAGTACAACAACTGCTTCACACCTTCACCCGGCAACAACTCTCAGAGACACTGCTGCACGAGAGCAGTGCAGGCTCACGTGTCATCAGCAAGTTCCTCAAGATTCTTCAGCTGTTGGTCCAGGAACCTGCAGCCTCATTCAAGGCCTTCTTGCCTAACATTATCGGGCTGTGCATGGAGCAGCTCTACCCGATTTTAACTGAGGTAATTAATTAGAAAGTACCCTTTAAAACATCTTAGACCCTAAGAGACCCAAGATACTGAATTTTCAAATTTTGCGTGTAGTAATGAAATTCCTGCTTGCGAAAAATTGGGATATGGCGAGCACTACAACCAAGTTTTGCTCAGTCGCTTTCATTAGAGAAGTCACATTTTTTAAGGTTTTCGTCCATCTACATTTAAAAGGTAGAACCACCGTGAACAGCATAGACTACGAGATGTCTCTCTTTACGCTCTGGGATAAACACATGCAGCGAGTGCAAAAATCGCGTGTCGCATCACGTTTCCACGCGACAGGCGATTTTCGCGCTCACTCGCGTGTTCGTTTTGCTCGACTGCCCCTGAGCGGAAAGAGAGAGTGCTCGTAGTCTATGAACAGCATACGGCAATAAACAATACCTCAGGAAAGCGCTGCTGAATGACTTTCGTTTGAGTGTTAACTCTTAAGGACTTGACTACAGACGAGAAAGTTAGATCCACCCTGTACAGCAATGAAAAACAGTACCGCGTGAAGGTATTACACTACTCACGAGCGTTTGTTTGAATGGTCACACTTTCGTTTTGTGTAACTTTCCTACTGGTTCAAAGGTTATAAAATACTCGTTAAACGATGCTTTTTAAACAAAACGAATAGTGTTGGAGACAGTAGAAAATATCATCTGCAGACATCATTAGAAACCGTAAAGAAATCACGTAATACTGTTTTTCTCGCAGGACCCTACCTGCAATGTCATTTATTCATCTATCCATCCCTCCCTCCGTCCGTTCGTTTGTTCGTTCGTTTGTTCGTTCGTTCGTTCGTTCGTTCGTTCGTTCGTTCGTTCGTTCGTTCGTTCGTTCGTTCGTTCATTCATTCCTTTTTGTTCTGTTAACATAAATTTACATTTTTGTTTTAAATTCTTGCAGCAACCTTGCCCATACATCAAATGCGAGTTCTATGAGCTGCTTCATCAGTTACTCCTGCACAACTGGCGCTACTTCTTCCGGTCATCGCTGCTGGCCAAGATGTCTGCAGGCGAAGAAACTGTAGAAAACCAAGCACAGTTCACTGCCATAATGCAGGTAAGCATCCGGAAGTGGAGGTGCTTGATGGGGGGGGGGGGGGGGGAAATTGGGGCGTTAATTTTTAAGGAGGAGTAGCCTCCCTGGCAGTCGTTTTTAACGAAGTTGTATCACCCTCTTCCTCAGGGTAATACGATTCCCCTAAAAACGACCGAAAAGCGGGGAGGGGGAGGGGCTACAGGGAGGGGGCCCCCTCAAGATTGACTTGCATGCAGATCAGGGATTTGGAACCCCTAAAGGGTGCAAGTATGTCTGTTGTATTAAATTGAACTAGGCTTACTGTTGACTAAAAAGTTTCTATTGCAGACAGGACATTTTCAAGAAGATCGGGCCAGCCTAGTCTTAGATCATTAAACTGAGAGTGAAGATAAAAGTGTGCCTTAGTGGTTACTTTTGTTTGTATTGTAGGCCTTTGGACAGTCCTTCCTCCAACCTGACATCACAATATTTAAACAGAATCTCGAAGCACTTGAGAACCTCAACTCTAAGTGCAAACTTTATCAGAAGGTATGTTATCCTTACGTGTATAGTGGAAGTCGACCCACGGTGAGAAATAGCTGGGATAAGCCCTTGTACTCCAAACATCAAACTTAAAAAAATTACCAAATTTGATAACTTAGTAAAGACAAAAAAAATACACACACGCACAAGCAGCGAAAGCACTGCTGAAGAGCTTTCATCTGAGAGGTGACACTTAAGGATTCCATCCACAGTCTAAAAAGTTACCAACCTGTACAGCATAATGACCAGCACCACTGGAAATACTGCTTTTTAGCATTAGTTGATAGTAATAGACACACCGTAGGATTTCATCTGTTAAGAAGGACAGAACTTTATTTTGACTCATAAGGGCGCGCGTGCGCACCAGTCAGTGATGTCGTAGACAGTGACGGGTACAGTTTTTGAGTGAGAGGAGTTTTTAGCGGTAGCGTTTTTCTTCTTTTTGTTTTGCGTTTTTGTTTTTTTTCGTTGGACCGCTGTATTAAAGTTTTTGAGCATTAAATGTACTGAGGATTTATCTGCCGTAAATTTGTGGACCGGTTAATTCCGCTACCGATCATCATCCACAGACTAAAAAATTAGAACCACATCACATTGAGCGATTGAAAGGCTTTGTAACGGAGTATCACACTGAGCAGATTTTAGTTTAAGAATACAAAGAACACACTGCGAAAAAAATAAAAAATTCCTAATTTCCTTCAAAATAAAGCTTGCTAGATAAGCTTCTAAATCCAATGAAGCTAAAAATAAACCATAACTGTAAAGTTTCCACAGCAACATTCCTTCTTTCCCTTTCGCTACTTTCGAGGCCGTGGTTGGAGTGTGTTGGGGGACTGAGGTGAGGTATTAAGAAAAACGTGGTCTAGTAAGACAACTTTAGTACAACTTCTCTCGGCTTTTCACTCTTCAGATGATCTTCAAAAACAGCATGCTTCTTCAGTTTGTAAACGTGTTGCTGCAAGCGCTGGTGTACAGGTCACATGACTTGTTACAGGAAGAGATCACCGTCACATTGTACAATATGGCGGCTGTGGACTTTGACACGTTCTATTCAGTGTTTTTACCACAGTTTCTGGGTGGCTGTGAGGGACTCACAGACACACAAAAGAATGAACTGGGCAAGAACTTTACTCCTGATAAGGTAATTACAATGACCTTTATAGAGCACTTAATTAAGTAAAATAAGTTAATAACAAGATTTCCGTGAGCAGCCTTGGAGGTTATTTTCGGAGAAAACTGTCTTCATAGACGGCTGAAATCCCCGCAGTCCCCGCATGCTTCACTTCAGCTTCTATGGTTTTCCTAACCAAATTTCACCGGGATCACACCTTTCCCGCAACCATGACTTGAAAAGGCTGGTTTACACGCTACGATTTGTCGGCCCGACGTTATTAGCATAAATTTTATGTGTTTACACGGTACGATTTGTTGGCTCCTGCTCGAACCGATTTGTTGGCCTGACAGCATCAAACCGTGAATTGTACTTGTATTTTGACGTCCGATTCGATGAATTTTGATTGACAAGGCGGCGTCTTTGAGAATTTCGTCCCGACCGATAAAAATCTGTTGCACTGCAACAGATTTTCTGAATCGGGCCAATTTTTATTTTCATGAATCGGCTGTGAATTGGTTGTTAAAGTACACGTACCATTCGTGCTCGGATACTGTCGGACAGACAAATCGGGCCGACAAATCGTATCGTATAAACCTGCGTAAATGTTTTTAACTAAACCGAGATCACACAGTAAATGCTGAATAGTCGAGGTGACTGTATCTATCTTTATCGTTGTTGCAGGACTTGCCATCGTTTACACAGAGTACTCACAGGTTTGTAGGAGATTTGCGGTACTACAGACTATGCAATAGCAGCCTGCCTTCAGGGACAGTCAAGTTTTAGTCTTGTAGAAATCCATTATTTAAAGAACATGGAAAACTTGTAATTTATACTTGTCTATGCAAAGAGATGGAGATATTGTATATTTTTATATTTACATGAACTGGCGTCAGCTTTATTTGTAAAGAAATAGCAAACGAATTATTTTGAGAAACAGTTTTAGTAAATGCGTGTGGGGTTTGTCAGTAGAATGAATAAATTGTCTTAAAAGAATATCCTTTTGCTGTCGTTTTTTGCGTACCCTTTACTCCCCAGTGGTGACCAGCATCTAACCTCTCCTTACATTATAACTACATGACCAAGCATACAGGTCATGAGAATCGGTGAAATGTCTTAATGTTTAAACAAATTCTCCTAAATTATACCATACGAAGTATATGGGGGTCATCAAGGAGAATATGCGACTTGATATTAGTGCTTAAAAAGGTTAAATTACGTTGCAAACAAGAACAATACTCACCGAGAGTTGGAGAGGGTTTTTATCCTAAAATTTTGATGCATAGTTTGATGAAGAAGCAAGTTTTCATCTTACAATGCCATACTTTTTGAGGCTTCGGTCAAACAGTGTCAAGGTCGTTCGTCTGTTGTACGATGTTATGCGTGTCGGCGAAATAAATTCGATATTGTGGTTTATACTTGAGAATAAAAATAAAGTTGAATCAGCATCCCTCAACATAAGTGAACACGGTGGCCGAAAGTGTTCAACCTGACTTTTCCTCTCCAGTCGTACTTTTCCCTCTCAGTCGTACTTTTTTCCAGTCGTACTTTTTTCCTCTCAGTTGTACTTTTTTCCCTCCCAGTCGTGTGGCAGACCCCATAAAGTTTTGTACGGGGATGCTTCGCCAAATCCTTACCCATTAATATGCTGATTTTTAGTGAAATTGTTCCCCTTTCTTATACTTATACCTCAATAATGAGCCAAAACAATAGAATTTTCTACAATCGACACATTTTCCCCGGAATTCCAGTCGCTCTAGTTCAGTCGCTCAAAGGGTTTAAGACGGAATCCGTCAGGAAATTGAGTAATCAGTGGACAAAAACCTTGTACCGGAATAATTTAAAGCATATCGCATTCATTTTTACACTTGTTTAGAGCTATAGACGCAATTAGTTATCTGTAATAACACCAAAGACAATTTCTTATGGGAGCCCGAGAAATTAGATTTCAAATTTCACAGGAATTGTGTAAGCACAGGTAAAATTTTATGCGTCAAGACTTCATTTTGTGACATTTGAAATTTATTTTCTCGGGCTCCCATAAGAAATGAGTCAACCAGCACCTCATTGAACATCTCACATGATTGGCCATAAGAACAATAAGATAAGGGCACAAACAATGCCCCTATCCCTGAAGACAATGAGCAATATTGTTTTAGAATGCCTCTGAAATTAGAGGTTCACAAGAGGTACTGGACTACTCTAAGAAATCGTCTTTGGGGCTATTACAGATAACAAATTACATCTATAGCCCTTAAAAAGTGTAAAAAAGAATGCGATATGGTTTAAATTATTCTGGTACAAGGTTTTCGTCCACTGAAAATTAAAATTACCCAATTTCCTGATGGATTCCATCTTAAGCTTTTACGTGTTTCGCGTTGTCATTAACCCTTTCATATACTTAGCTTTAGCCGCCATCTCTTTCACTTTGTAGCCGATTTTGTGACCTTTTCATGAGCTAAAATGGCAATTTTCCTTACCCTTTTATAACATGCTGCGAGCTTGAAAAGGTACCCCTTTCGAGCGGGGCCTCCCGTATAATCCACTATAGGGAGTTTTTCTCGGGTCAGCAGAAGGAGTAAAAGAACGTTTAAGAGGGCGAAAAGATTAACAGGGAGGAAAATAGTGCAACAATGAGCCCAAACGTACATCCCGGATGAAAAAGTACGGTAGGGAAGGACACTGGGAGGAAAAAAGTACGACTGAGAGGGAAAAAGTAGGACCGAGAGGGGAAAAAAGTACGATTGAGAGGAAAAAGTACGATTGTGAGGTAAAAAAGTACGATTGAGAGGGAAAAAGTACGATTGAGAGGGAAAAAGTACGATTGTGTTAAACGATTGTGAGGTTAAAAAGTACGATTGAGAGGGAAAAAGTACGACTGAGAGGGAAAAAGTACGATTGTGAGGAGAACAGTACGACAAAGAGGTGAAAAGAACGACTGAGAACAAAAAGTATGACTTGGAGGAAAAAAGGGACGGCTGAGAGGGAAAAAGTTGCGACGGGGAGGAGAAAAATACGAATGAGGGGAAAAGTACTACTGTGAGAGAAAAAGTGCAAACATGAGAAAGATATGAAGGATACAAAGAGGAAAAGTACAAGATTTAAGAGGAACATTGAAAAGTTCAAAGAGGAACATGCAACGGTAATTCATCCTGCAGGGAAGGTGGCGGGGGGGGGGGGGGGGGCAAGTTCCCGCGCTAACTTTGAACGTGACTTCATGAATTTAAAAAAACTTGGCTAGGAAAAGCCAATAAAATTTGTAACTTTTCCTAAACCTTTTCTGGAATCAATTCGGTATGTCACGACACTGTTCAGGAAAACTGTCGTTGCCATGACAACCGTACTTTTAAGGGCTGTTTTTCCCCAGAGTTTTTATTTTTACTGTTTGAAATGAAAACTCCCTTTATGCTGCTGACTTATACATTTTTATATCATTTGAGTTTTCTTTTTCTTACTCCTTGAAGGTTTTGGAAAAAGCCGGAAATTAGAAATGGCTTTTTCAAGATGGATCATGCACATACCAGGTAACAAAAGGGGGACCGGGCGTCCAGATTTAGATTGTAAAATAAAAGAGACTTTGTTGATCCGTGAATTACAACCTGCCTTGAATCAAAACGTTGGCAGTGAGAAACTTTTTCTTTACTGGCTCGGTTTTGTTTTGTTCTGCAGATTTCAAACTGAAGCCGAAGTCTGTTTGTCAATATATTTTTTCATTTTCCTTATTAGATACCAGTCTCTCACTTTGCGTTTAAGTGTATTTGTAATTTTCCCTACGGTCACTTCTGAAGATGTATCTTGAAGCATATGAAACGTTAAGTTCATAAATCAATGTTTTTACAACATGCGTTGTCTTGTCATGTTCGTCACCGCAGTTTGCCTTTTATTCCTATTGAAGTTGAGATGGCCGAAGAATAAGAGTGTTCACGTGAAAGAATTGTTATTCTTTGCTATTCTTTTCTTTTCTTCACTTCAGTATTGGTTCGTTAGATAGCAAAAACACGTGCAACAGCATTCATTCCAAATTGCGAACGTATGTTTCAACTATTGCATGGCTCCAGTTTCTAATCCATATTCATAACAAATTGCTGAATTTGTCACAAACGAAACAGGTCGATGTCAATAGAAGACGTCTTGTTACTGTGAGGACTGTTTGGTAATTCCGAGGGAAATTCGAAGAGTCCTGAAAGAATAGGAAAAGGTTGGCTAGACAACTTATGAAAGGTAAGCTACACTGGGAGGAAATATGAATTTGAATTTATCTAGAAAGCGACAAGAGTATGGAACTCTGGTCGTTGAAGCTAACACGTGCTTTTAGTATCGCCTTCAAGTTAGAATTGAGGTGGAAAGCATTACACGTCTTCTAAATGTTTCGGTGCCTTCGTTTGTCGTGTAATAGGAAGAAAGCGTTGAAACAAGATTTTCGAGTCGAAAATATCTGTGCTTTGCTTTTATGCTGTAAAGCCTTTGGAAGGATATAGAGGGAACGTTTCGGCCAGCCCTTTAACTATTCCGTGTTAAAATAACATTCTGAATTGAGAACGAGCATACAGGAAATATTTGTAGCCGTTTGTTGGAAACGTTTTGCCCGTTAAAAGCCCAAAATATGCTTAAAGTTTGAACATTAGCAGTTAAAAAGTTATTTAATTTTTTCTTTGGATATTTTGATATTTGTGGGTTTCAAACTTATAAGTTGTATTTCTACTTCTCTTTTCAGGAAGACTTCCAGACAAAGTGGAACGAATTAAAGAAGGAAACTATTAAGGACCAACTGGACTGGACTACCGGAACGATTCAGGAAGAAACAATCTCCTCAAAGATGAGAATTTTGATAATTTTAATGAATTCTAAAATGGTGGCTGAACAAATGTTTTTGTTTCTTTTGTTAGTATTCCTGCTTCTTAGAAGTGTGCATTGACGAATCTAGTTGTTAATTATTTTTGTTTGAATTTACCCACCAAATTAAGTAGGGAATGAACTGGGAAATACTAAAGTGAATTCACTCTGCAAACTAGTTGCCAATTGTTTGAATCTAGCACAAGCTTGCACTAGCAATTGTTGAATTGATTTCATTTTACGGAAGTGTGCATGGATCTAGCTGCTAATTTCCAGAAATTAGTCATCAAATTGGCATTAAAACGCGATTTGATTGTTGGTAAAAGAACTTGGTTAAAAGTATATCTCAGTCAGCCACCATTTAAACGTTCAGCGATCTCCTTACAAGGGTGGGTACGATGAATTGGTTTGCGTCGCTCTTAGACTATGTTTAAAACTTGAAGTCAAATTGTCGCAAAAAACTTATTACAATGGTCTTGAAGTTTATGTAATGTGGTTATTCACTGAATTAACCCACTACAAGGAAAATACGATTTTGTCATGTTGACTTGATCGCTGAACGTCTAGGCATAAATGTTGCAACTTCAGTGATGTGGTCAGTTAAACGTGAAGTTTTGTATTTTAAAGGCGGCTCTAACAGTTTATCAAAGACCATATTTGTTATAAATTGCAACCTCGGTAATGCTCATTTAAATTATTTCTGGTTGTTCAAACTATACGCTAAAACGACGTTTGTTATTCCCAATCTGATAAGTTGATCTTGGAAATAAAACTATGGAACTGATATCAAATTGACAAGTATTTACTTTGCGATTTTGCGCAAATTTAATACAGTACTAGTTTGCATCTGCAGTGGCATGATCAAATTATTAAAATATTTTTCGTTGTCCAAATTATTTTCCAAAAGGCAGTTTGTTTTCACAACTGGTTTGGTTGACTTCAGTTTTTCCATTATAGCCGATCGAGGATGAGAGAAACAACACAACTATGCACTTAATTGTTTAGCATTAAGTTCAAATTTTTGTAAACAATTCTAACGCTGATTTAAATGCAAATCACTACCAGCATCTCCCCAAATTATTTCAGATTTTCATTAGTAATTTTGGAGCAATTGCAGAATACCCGGCCACTTCATTTACATGTGCCGGAACGCTTTAAAGAACGAGGCATAACACAATAGGCACTTTTGTTATTCAATGAGATGGAAACAAGGGGCCGGGTATTCTGCAGTTAAGCGGTAATTTTTTAGGAGACAATGAAACAAAGCTCTATATGCTTTCAACTAGAAACTCGACACAAAATATTTATTTGGACTTTAATTGGCACAAGGGTTTCAATGGTTGTCATGTGTACATAATCCACCCTTTCCAGAAACGATATAAACAATTCGATTAATTAGTACTATCGCGCAGAATGTCTGGACCTCATTGATTATTCATAACCACTGAAGCGGCAAATTTCAAGTCGAGTGCGCTTTGAAAAGCCCAGGATAAGAGAAGAAAGGGCCGAAATCGAAATTCATTTACAGAAGTGAGAAGTTAAACTTTCACACACGGCTTTTTGAAGAATAATGCTGTACCTACAATTTAAGCCTAAAACGAATGGAATTGAAGAAGTGTAAGGACTGTTCTTTTAAACTTGAAAATCATGAAAAATCAGCCTTTTTTTGTATGGAAGCCGTTTTCAAGAGCGATTTTCTAAAATTTTTTACAGCCTTCCAAATTTTCACGCGCGGCAAATGGAAGATGGAACTTTTCATGAACAGAATCTGTTTTAATTATAAAAATCGGCCAACAGGAACCACTGTTCTTTTTAGGTTGAAAACTGTTAGTTGAAGTTGTGTTTGAAAATGGCGCGTTTTGGGCAAGCAAGCTATTGTTTGACGCCCACGGCTGCGTAACAATGGCTGTCAAAATTAACAATACCCATTCAAGAAAATAACTCAATTGGCGGTACGTACAATTGAGTTACTTGAACAAGAAGCTGTGATGACGTCGAAATATTATTTCCAATGGAGTTCAGGCTGCTTAGTTTATGAAAGGATTGGCATTGCTTTTAATAGGGATAAACTTTCACTGTCAGAGCCTCTTTGAAAATATTCAGTTTTGCTACATCAGCTGATTAATTTCTTGTTGACAAGAGAACAACGGCATTTTCCAAATACACGTTCTTGTTATCTTTTTCAAATTATTCTTGGTCGCTGCAAATAAAAAAATACATTTCTTTTGTGAGTTTTGGCTATTCTGTTGAAATTAATTTTTAAAAGGTTTAGCGAAGTTTTAATGCGAATGTTCGAGTTCTTTTGTCGTCTTGGGAACTTACTTATAAAACCTGTTTCCTGGTTTTGAGAAAAGCCATCCATTTTAAACGGGTATCAAAATGTGCATCAATAATAAGGGGTTTTGATTATACGCTGGAAACTTAAAATGAGATTAAACAACAATTCAGTAGGCCTTCGATTCTAAATTCTCCAAAAACATAGCACTGTGATAGTTTTCAAAAAGGCATTAAGATTCGACAGTCGAACCAATAATCAGAGATTAAATGGATTTTTTTGGTGCCATTATTTTGTTGCTTTGGTACAATTTTTTGCTTCCGGTTCAATTTTATATTGTCTAAATTATCTGAAATCGATGGACCATTGTTTCCTGCCACTTGACATTAAAGAAATAATACAAAAACGGTCGGCAATGTATCATTTATCAAACAAAATTCAATAATTTGAGACAAATTATCTAACAACCGTGTACATCATTCTTTGTTGTTCCACTCAATTTATTTGCACATCTAGGATTCAAAACTGTCTTTATGGAACGCACTAATTTCAAAGGGAAACACTTGTGCCGAATTTTGTTTTGCGATACATTATTTCTGCAGATACTACACACTAAATCACACAAAAAAAAGAAAAATCAATTCAAATGCTTTCTAAGAAAAAAAAAAAACTCAACAGTGTCTTTTTCGTTTACAATTTGTATTGAACTTCCATTGTGAATATGAAAATTTTGTCGAAACATTCCGCGCCTACATAGACCTACATGGTTTTTTCATTTTAAAATATTTTTCTGCCATTTGTTCAATTATTCCACAATTTCACACCACGGAAAACTTGAGAGCAGTATTCATTGCATTAGACAACAGAATGA